>JAJMFR010000005.1:0-599434 GCA_030574835.1 Yamadazyma cerambycidarum
TACAACAATGATAGTTGAACCGGATGGGTCAGTAGTGGTGTAAGTTGAAGTGAAGCTTCCCGTCCATGGGGTTGAGGTAGTGGATGGAGTAGGAGATGGAGTCTCTACAACAATGATAGTTGAACCGGATGGGTCAGTAGTGGTGTAAGTTGAAGTGAAGCTTCCAGTCCATGGGGTTGAGGTAGTGGATGGAGTAGGAGTTGGAGTCTCTACAACAATGATAGGAACACCTGATGAGGTACTAGTGAAGGTAGTGGTGAATGAACCAGTCCAAGGGATACTAGTAGTTTCAATGTCACAGGCTTCTGTGTCTTCCACTGAGTAAAATGGAAAATCTGAAGTTAAGTCAGTACCATCTGGTTTAACTACGTTTAAACCAAGATATGCTGGCCCTGTGTAACCGTTATAATAAAACATTTTTATAGGATAGTAGGAACCAGCTTCTAAGTGAACGGTCATTGTTGTAACCAGCCCAGCACCCAATGCGTCACTATTAGCAAAATCTAATGAGGTATGAATATCACCACCTGCATAAGCACTATCAGCTGTTCCACAACAATCCATAGCTGTACCACTGCCAATAGCAAAGGATGCAGCATTGTTGATACTGTATCTATCTGGAAAGGAGAATGTATAATCACCGGTTGTATCTGCATAAAAATAACCAGTGTATCTGGTTACTACTTTAGCAATGTTTACACTGTAACCATAAAGACTATAGTATGTAGGATCTGTCTCAATATTAGATGAATAATTAAAATTAGGGTTAGCAACACCTGTTGTAGTATGAGTTGGACCCCATGTATTGACTCTTGAAAACAAATTCTCATAGACGGAATTAGGGGTGTTGTAAGCTGAATTGTCCCCAACATTACTTGAAACATTTTGGAAGTAATCAACTTGAAGACCCTTATTCATTTCAGTAGGATTCATCAAACATCCATCTGCAGCATTTGCAGCTTTCAATAAAGCTGTAACAGCCAATAAGCTTTTCAAAAACATTGAAGGTTGTGTAAATAATTGTGTAGCAAAATATATGACTTAAATATAAATATATCCAACAGTGATTTTATGCCACTTGTCATGAACTTCACTTGTTTATACACTTAAAGTGCTTTATTACGTTTTTGGATAAGTAATTACTCAATTTGTTGTCCAAATTCATGAACACCCATGTGGGATTTCCTAATACACACAAATTCCACAATAGGTAAAGCATGGGGAAAAAGGTCTTACCAATTGAAGTAACAATCAAGCGCTACCTAAAAAGGAAGATCACAAATAAAGAGATAAGTTCTCCTTTTCGAGAAAATGAAGTTGCACTCAAAAATTGGGATATCCGTTTCAGGCTAAAAAGCTCTCGATCGAGTTTCGAAGATTTAGCTTCAAAAATCCGATTTCCTATTCAAAACAATGTAATTTTTTGGTAGAAGTCGGACTTTCTTAATTTGTATAGGTAATTTC
Source organism: Yamadazyma cerambycidarum (assembly GCA_030574835.1). Classification (NCBI taxonomy): domain Eukaryota; kingdom Fungi; phylum Ascomycota; class Pichiomycetes; order Serinales; family Debaryomycetaceae; genus Yamadazyma; species Yamadazyma cerambycidarum. The sequence continues at coordinate 1,465 of JAJMFR010000005.1, forward strand.
CACTTTAGTATATTGAACAACAAACAATCAGGGGTCCCCAGCTTGATGAACAATGATTATGTAGAAAACAAAAAATAATGAAATTTCCTAGTTCAGCATTCATTGTTTATAGAGGCTGGTTCTTACCTTATTGGTAATCACGAAGAATTTTGTTGTTTAGTTACTTGCCATATATGGGAATCTGCATCAGCTTTTAGACACTCTACCGATACGTTAACGAAATTTGTCCCAACTAGGCATATGTGATGAGGACTTCAGAGGAGGCGGAAGCTGACTTGGGACCGACACTCCATCGTAAATGCATCCAAGATTTTATCTTTTGACTCCGGCTGATGTTGGATTCAAAAACAATACAAGCAACTTGCCATTTTCGATTGATCTGGAATACAGATATTGGCACAATATCACATTGTTTATCGGGGTCAAGATTATTGAATTTAAATTGCTCATACTGACCTACACTTTACTTAATTAATGAACATCAACACACAGAAATAAAAAGATACACAAGGGCTGCCGGTAGACACCAAATTCCCTACTTTCGAATGGTTTTTTGAGCTTTCTTTACACAGTTGTCCAGGAAAAAGGGCACTCCATTTTTGCCTTCGATATTGTATTACCCAGCAGATGTCCCTAATGGTCGGGGCGTCCTATGTTTTCTTTTCCCAATACGAAAATATCGTATGACGAATCGTATGCTGGAGGACTTAAGTGCTTGAACGGAATATGAAGACAAGATTTAAAACGCGAAGCATTATATTTGTGTCTGTTTGAAGAGATCAATTTAATTTAACGTCAATTTAATTTTAACGTCAATTTGATTTCAACATCAGTTTGATTTTAACTTCGATTTGATTTTGACATCAATTGAGCCTTGAACACCGACGGTTAGCACAATTCGCAATCAAGAACTTTAATTATAAACCGTAAGTGTATGGTATTTGCACAAGTGTCGCTTTTGTTTACAATGCAAGATATCTGTCGTAGCACAATACGACATCCATCAAAAATCTGAGACAAATTCTATTATGAATTAAACCATGGAAGGATTAAATCAATTATCTGGTCGTTGCAAAACATACTGTTTACTCTAATAGTTTACAGTGTTTCAATCATTTGCTTTAAGTTGAAGAAGTAGACGATGTCTTAACCTGATTGGTGAAATTGAGATTGATCCTGAAGCTAAAAGAACAGTTGGCGACATTCAATCAAAAGACAAGGAAATGTATTGAGACTTCCGAAAGGAAAAACTTCAACAATAGAGTATGTAGTTTGTTCTGACTTTACGCAGAGTCCGAGCATAAAGGTTTACGTGGTGAATTTAATGATACATTCAAGATTGGGCAATAATAAAAATTAAGATTGCATAATTTGATTATTAGCTTCATCGTTTTCAGAATCTTGAGTGAACTCAAAGCAAATAGTAAAGTTGACCCCAATATTGATTGGACATGGATAATTGATTGATGGGTCAAGATTTTCTGATATTCTTGTCGAAACAACGAAATTGAATCCACAAAAGGTCTTGTGTCTGATTTTGACCCAATGAGTTCTATTAAAATTGCTGGAAGCTTAGCCTTTTCCCTTATTTGAAAAACCATAAACCAGCAAAACGTAAATAAAAACGGAAAGAAATTACCAAAATGGCAATATGGACAGCTGGCATATTCCATTTGTGCATCATCATATATGGAGTCAAAACGTGTACATATTTCCGTTTCTGTGTTTCGGGGTTTGACGTGGGGATAGATTAAACCCTTTAAAAAAACCCTTAAATGCTGGTTTTGGCAATTAGGCTAATATAGATCTACTAAAGTGAGCTTAAAAATTACATAGGGTTCAAGATGGCACATATTTGACTTTATACAGGCTTGGCATTGCATATACGTATCATAACAAATATTGCCGTATACTTTTGAGATCCCCAGACTTGTGATATTCGCCTTTTTATTTGATTTCGCCGTTTCATTTGGTGACAATACTTTCCACTAGCTAAATCAGGCGCTATTGATCAAAGAATATGTACAGTTTAATAGATATAGATAAACGCTCATAATAATGGCTATGAAGCAAGTGTGTGATTACCGTATCTTTTATTTTGGCGATTTTTTGTTGCGAGTTTTTGTCCCTCAAGCGTTTTTAGTAAATTACAATCACAAATGAAGTTATTTAATATTTTGGGATTTTTCTCCTTGTTAATAGCAGTCTACAGTTTAGCCAATCAAGGTGGCGATGAAAAGACCACCACAAAAACTGCCACCACAGTTTATTTGACAGTAACATCTAAAGGAGTAACGACTGTTGTACCTACTGTTTATTCTCAAAGCTTTATGACAACTTACACTAGTCCAACTGAAGAAGTTGAAAGTGGGCAAGTTGGTTTAGGTGCTAGCGCTACAGCATCTTTGGGAGGTATTAGAAGTTATGACAAGACTACTATTTCCCAAACAAATTTAGCCAATATCAATAGTGGGTACGGAATAATGGCAGGATTATTTATTTTAATTGGTTGCTTGATTTAAAATTGTTAGCAAATGGAGTGGCTATTGATCTTTCAAGAGCACTGAAAGTGTTTTGAATACCATGATCCGTACTACACGTCTACTTAGGTCAACAAAGTAGCAATAAAGTGTGCTGGGTTGCCCAAAATTATCAAGAAATCAATTAAAAGAACAAAACCAAAAATGAATGACTGACCTTATGACCAAAACCTTTTCTATATGTGTATATTTAGATATAACGAATCTTCTTTAACAACTGTGTATACATCTGGTTTGATAACTACTCTAGGTCTGAAATTTACTGAAGATTTTAGTGCGAAGTTAAAGAATAAAAATTTTCACAGTGTTTGTGGATTATAATAATGGCAGAAGAATTGACTAGTAAAACCGAAGAATTATCATTAGAAAACAAAGATACCATTTTGAGTAATAAGGAAGAATTTACTGCTAAACATCCCTTAAACAACAAATGGACTTTATGGTATACCAAACCTCAAGTTAATAGAAATGAAAACTGGCACGATTTGTTAAAACCAGTTATTACATTTTCATCAGTTGAAGAATTCTGGGGAATCTATAATTCAATTCCACCAGCTAATCAATTGCCATTGAAATCAGATTACCATTTGTTTAAAGATGATATCAAACCAGAATGGGAAGATGAAAAAAATGCTAAAGGAGGTAAATGGCAATTTTCTTTTACAAATAGACGTGAAGTTGCCCCAGTTATTAATGATTTATGGTTAAGAGGATTATTAAGTGTAATTGGTGAAACCATCGAAGATGACGAAGAAGAAGTCAATGGAATTGTTTTAAACATTAGAAAAGCTGCAATCAGAATTGGTATTTGGACCAAAGATTGTGACGAAGAAAAATTAAAAATCGTTGGTGAAAGATTAAAGAAAGTTTTGAAATTAACAGATGATCAAAAAGTTGAATTTATGAGTCATGATGCTTCAACTGAAAAGAATGCCAAACCTCAAATTGTTTTATAAATGATAATTTAAAGTTATGATAGCTGCGAACTAAAGTTTTGCAATCTTAACTATGCTAAGATGATTAAGGCTATATATCATGTATAGTGTACAATATACTACGAATTGGAGAGGTCTTTTGTTTCAGATGAAATAATAATACATTTAATTCTCTACTGATGGCTAAATTTAAGCAGATTAATAACCAACGGGGTTAACCTTATCCTGAATAAAATTTTGGACATAATCCCAATAATTGGATTGGGTAACAGTATCATTATGCTGGCTATCTTCAAATTCGTACTTGACCTTATTTTCGGTCTTCAACAATTCATAAATCTTATCCATATGGTCTGGAGGGACAATTTCATCTTTTCTTGCACTCATTAATAGAACTGGAATATTATCAGGAATTGAAGGTACCAAGGATTCCAGATCCCAAACTTGATTAACAAATTTAGTGAAGTACCTTAAAAATGGGAATACATGAGGGACAGTTTTCCTGATCGATAAAAACGTATTTTCAAGAATTAATGCATGAACCGATGATGAAATACTCGAAGCAATATAAATCGCAACAGCCCCACCTAATGATCTACCATATAAGATAATTGACGACGACAGAAATTGTTGATCTTCTAATGTTATGAACCTCATGACTCTTTGGGCATCAATTTTTAATCCTTTTTCACTTGCAGTACCTGTTGACTTACCATAACCTCTATATGAATAAATGAATACATTATAGCCAAAGTTGTTATAGAAAATTGAAACTATAGGCAACGCATGTCCAATATTACCAGCATTTGGAGATAAGATTAACACTGTTTTGTTTTTGTAATTTGGTGATGACTTATCATGCTTAAGCAGATAACAATGTAAGGTTTCACCATCTTCAGTTTGTAAATTTACGGTTTCATAATCTGGCATATCGAATTCATCAGGTGTTGCACAATATTCTCTTCCTCCATTCAATGAACTGGGGTATATTAAGCTTGACTGATACGAGTATAAGCCAAAGACCATTAGGCCACCAACAGCCGCTCCTACTTGAAACATTACTTTAACTAATTGAAACACTTTTAGTAATGAACCATTTATGGCCATAATTGGGTTATTTTGTTCGCACTATCAAAAACTCTTACACTAAAAGAGAGATTTAGTGGGGTTGACACTGGTTACCGAAAAAGGATGTCGAACCATCTGAACTTAGCTAAATTTGCATTTAATATCTACGGCACATTGAGTAATGACAATTCTCCCCCATCATCATCAAGTTCGACTAAATCTAAAAAGCATGTACCATCAGTCCATAAATTCGTATATAACTGTGAACGAGAGGTCCAAACTTTGACGGCTATAGAATTACAACCCAGTGGATTGGGAAATGATTTGTCAGACCATCATATGATAATTGGAGGAAAGAACTATCTCAAGTTGTTAATGCTAAATAACAATCAAACGTCTGTCATCAATGAACTTAATATACTTGATCCTATACCAAATTCTCGAGTTTCAGGGAATAAGATTCTAAATTTTAATACAGTGAAAGCAAATCACAGTTTATTAGCCACAGGATTAGTTAACGGATCAATAAATTTATATCAATTGCAAAATAACGGGAAATCAAGATTAATACGAAAGCTAAATGATCATAAAAGGTGTATCAATTCATTAGATTTTTATAATCCTACCAATGGTGACAGTACAACTATGTCATCAAACCTATTAATTTCAGGGTCTCAAGATGGTACCATAAAGTTATGGGACTTACGACAAGCTAATATTAAACCAGTTGTAAATATTCTTCCAAAATCGAATTACGATCCAGTTCGTTCTTGTCAATTTTCCAATCATTCAACTATAAGAAATAAATTAACCATTTTATCAGTTCATGATTCCGGGACTTTAAACAAGTACGATTTAAGATCATTGTCAAATAATCAAATTCTGGAAAGAAAATGGAATTTCCATTCTGGTCCTGCGTTGTCTTTAAATATTCATCCTGAATTAGAATATGTCATAACATGTGGTAGGGATCAAAAAGTATGCGTTTGGAACTTTGGTGAAAACAATCAAAGCTTTTCTAGTCATTCTCCTCAATATGTTGTTCAAACCTATGGTCCGGTACTGAAAGTTAGATGGAGTCCCTATGCAAACGAAGATAGACTTCAACTCGAAGACGACCATGAACCACACTCATCAAATCCTTTATTCAAATATGACTTTGCATGTCTGTACCTTAATGATGATCCGACTATCACCATTTACAATTTGAAACGTAAATATATCCCGAAGGAAATAATCCAATCATATTCAAATAAACCATACCAAAACTTCATATGGGCTAAGAATTCTTTGCATCATAGGAGAATTTGGTCGTTAACCAAGGCTAATCAATTTGCAGCTGAATGTATTGACACTGAAGCTGTAACTAGACCAAGTGAAAATTTGAATCATGTTCCTGTTGCATGGGGTAATGGTGTTGGTGATATATCAATAGTTGGTCAAGAGTCATCCGATTTTATTCAGACCACCTCCCAGGAATCATTCACCGAATTTGAACATGAAGTTGATTTCAATAATGATTCTTTGGATGAAAGGTTTAACAAAGTAGTGGTGGGATCAGTACCAAATAGTTTCCCGAATCTGAATAATGGATCCTATAATATTTCACAAAATAATTCAACAGCAGCATCATTGGGTACTTCGCCAATCGAAGTTCCAAGACCATCGTTATTCAGAGCATCTACTGGATTGCAACAAATCAAAAAATCACCTTCTCCTTCACCCCAAATCAAAAATTCCCATAGCTTCTATGATCAGCCAATGTCAAGACCTCCGTTAGGTAGGAACCCTTCACAGAATACCATCGATTCAACACTTTCATTCGGGTCACCAATTACCACGTACTCCCCAGATATCAGAAGAGCAATTCAAGTCAACCATGCCTCACCTTATATAATTCCAATTTCTTTACCATTACCATTGAATGATGAAATGGTTTTCGAAACATTAGCTAACAATTATCTTGTTACCATCCCTGATGGGTTCCTGTTAATTGACGTGTGCCTACTAAATGCTAGTGTAGCATCGAGTGTTAATAGATTCAGAGATTGTCAAATCTGGAGAATATTAGCTACAGGTTTGGAGCAACATACAGTTGAAGCTGATCAGTTTATAAATGAACCTCAACCAATAACTAATGATGATAATAAGTCTGTACTGTCAGAATTGGGTAACATTGTGGGGTCTTTCAATTCAAATTCAACCTCAACTACTAATTACGGAGAATCTGCAATTGAAAGCGAACTGAAAGTGAAGATAGCTTCGAATTCTTCAACCAACTTAATGAATACAATTAATCAAAGAAGGAATAATTCAAATACTTTAAGTATAAGTCCAGGGTTATCAAGGTCTAATAGTTTAATTGCCCATATGAATAAATTGGGAAAGAGAAGTGATAATGAGCAAGCAGTCGAAGATGATGAAGATATCGACTACAAACAGGAACACCAGTATGAAGACAAAGAACAAATTAAAGAGGATTATGATATGGAACATTCTGAAGACAATCAAACTGTGACTAAACATGAATCCAAGGATGAGGCAGCTAAAGAAATAAAGCGACACTCATCAGTTCCTAACTTGAATGATAAATCATCATCACCAAATAAGACATTACTCGACCGAATGAGGAGTTCAAGAGGTAATTCGTTTATTAAATTGAATACGTCAAAAGACTTGGACAATGAAAACTTGAACATTCTAAATGAGAAAGATTCATTGTCATCTTCAATAGACCATAAAAGCTCAATCGGATCATTACCATCAGGACATAACAACGGATCAAATGTTGGATCTCATTTAGGATCATTCAAAAGTAGAAGAAGCTCATCAATTGCACCAACATATGGATTCTTAAGTTCTAAGAATGTGTATGGCAATGGAATTGATGAGATAGATGAAAATTCAAGTTATGCCAGCGATTATAAGCAATCGGAATTAACCAAAGCCATTGAAACCAAATCAAAATCAAAGGAAAGTGATATCCCTTGGGAATTTGGTAATTTGATCGAAAAAGCTCTAGATCATGCTTCATTGCAAGGGGATATAATATTGTGCTCATCATTAGCTTTATTATTTTATTCATTCGGGAAATCCCTAAAGCTTTATTTCCTTTCACAAAAGAACGTGTTGGAATGGTTATCGTTATACATTGAAATTCTTCATAAAAAGCAGTTGTTTGTTAATGCTATCAATATCATAAAAATAGCCCCAAAAGAATTACAACATAAGTTAATGAGATTGTATAATAGCGAGGGTTTAAGATTTTATTGTGATAATTGTAATGAATTACTTACAAATGAAGAGAGTAAAATTGAAAAGGGAAACGTTGGATTTTGGTATTGTGAGAAGTGTCATAAAAGACAAAGGAATTGTATTTATTGTAATGAACCATGTAATGGGTTGAACGTTGTCATTAGTTTGAAATGTGGACATAGAGGGCATTTTGGATGTTTACGGGAGTGGTTTATAGAGGAAGAGAATGTCGAATGTCCTGGGGCATGTAATGAAGTTCTTTTTTAATCAGCTATGGTTGTCTTGACTGGGGGTATAATTTCATAGAGATATAGTGTGTAATATAGTATTTTATTAGGATATTGAGAGTACTCTCCCATTATGCAGTTTTGTGTTGCAGATATTAAATTCTTCAGAATTATCTAATGTTGTCATATATTAGATTAAGCTATCTATTATTACATACACCTTTTAGTTAGTAATCTCATATTAGTTGAATATCTCCTATCTCTATATACCTACTCAATAAATTATACTTCGCCACATATATTCCTCCATGAACCAACTCCAACTCATCTTCATCATCTAAAGGCACTACAATAGTCTTGTCAGTAACCACTTTCACAAACACCAATTCTTGAATTTCAGGAGTGACTATCATTGATAGTTCACCATCTTCACTATCTAAGTAAGCTAAACTTTCGGGAACCTTCTTCAAGAATGAACTATTGTATAAATCTCTCATCAAACTGAAATGTCTGGCAACATAGTCCTGTTCCTCTTGTGATAAAAAGTTGACTTTGGTATCAGTTTGGATGAGGTTTATATAATAAATGGAAAATTTATCTAGCTTAGATAATCGAATTCTGAGGTATAATCTTACCAAATAATTTAACCTTTCGATGTCTGTTTCTATTATCATCAATTGTAGTTTGAAATCACTGGTAATTATTCCTGAATCAATATTCACGTCACCATATTCATGAGAATCAAGTAAGAATTGTTGTTGATCTGATAACTTAGTTAGTACCTCTTCTAAAAGATCATGTTTGTAGGGTAGTAGATCTGGTGCCATTCTTTCATTCAACATAGCTGAAGTTAGCTGGGAATAAATATCCCGAGTTTGAACAGTTGTAGATGACCTATCAAAGTCTCTAAGAATATCATCCACTTCCATAATTTGAAATTCAAAATAACGCGAATGAGTAGGTTAAGTATTGAACAGAGGATCGAACAAAAGAAACAGAGAGTACAGGAATTAAGACAAAGGAGATTGAATGGAGTCAGAAATGATGTTTCTGGGATAGAGGATAATAAAGAGCAATCGACACCTGAGCCCGAAGTGCAGGCACAAGAGCAGATAGAAAAAGCATCAGAACAGAGAGAACAACCACAGATAGAACCACAACCAGAACAACCACAAATAGAACCGGAAGAACCAGAAAAGAAACCTTCACAGGAAAATCCAACACAAAGAATCAAAATCAATAAGAACATTCAAACCGATAAAAGACAAAACCCCAAACCTCAAGTAGTACAGTCACAACCATCACCAACAGCTTTCGAATTAAGTATTGAACAAAGCTTCAATGAAGTTCAATTGAATAACTTACTTAAAAAAGCGTTCATTATATTGAATCAAGTTTATACTTCCAATAGTACCACCAGATCGAATAAGTATGACAAGTTCACAGATAGAGATATAATAACACTAACCAAAGAGTTTCAACCATTAGACGGTAGAATTCCCTTAAGCATTGATACATTGAATTCCCAAATACTTATACTTTTCAATTCAATTCAGAATCAAGATTATCAAGGACTTGCCATATTATTCTTCAATTCTAACCAAAAATTAATACCCATAAAAGTTCTTGGAAGTCTATACCCAATAACCACAATAAGATTCTTCAATGGTACCAAGATCATTGGCGGGCTATCTAATGGTAGGATTTGCGTCTGGGATCTTAATGAAACTGATGGCGAAGTCATATTATTACCTTCATTATTGAGTCCTAATACTTACACTGACAAACAACTTCACCAGTCACCAATATCATCCATAATTGCCCTTGACGGGAACTTATTTGTTACCACTTGTTTGAGTGGATCCATGAATTTTTGGTCGATCAATTTCTTGGAATATCCGAAATATTCTTTCAAACTTCCAAATGATGAAAATCAAGAACAATCTGAAGTTGCCAATTCTTTAGAGTTCCTTAAGAACCCTCATAGGTCAATTACAAATGGGATCATACTTCAGGACACCCAAGAATCAAATCTTCAGAACTACTTGAATAATCTCATAATTAGTACTGAAGATAAAATCTATAGTATGGTCAATGATCCAAAGAAATCATTCATACGATCCAAAGTAGATAGTGAGGTCGATACGTTGACCTTAATAGCATTAAAAGATAATGTACCCATTTTGGCTGTTACTAATAAAGATTGTAATATCCATTTATATAATAATACTGCTGAACTATTGACACTTTTTACTAACTACATGGTTCTAGGTTTAGTCTCTAGACCTCATCATCCATTTCAGTTTATGAGTTATGGTTTATTCAATGAGACCAGTACAGAATTAACTAGCTGTATAGAGTACTGGGATTTAAATAAAAGTACTCATAAACCTGTTCATTGTATTCATATCAATTCGAATGTTCATCCTATAAGTGGCAACTTTGATGATGATAACATATACGTGGGTTTTAATGACGGAAAGGTATCGTGGTTTAAGATTGACGATGAGAGGTTGGCAAGTATAGAAGTAAGTGATAGCATTCACGATAGAGTTTGAAACGATTATTTATCGATCTATAGATATTCATTCTACACATATAATATACAGTCTGTCTTAAATAGTTCAACAACGATTAGTCTAAGTGAAAATCTCCAACCTATCCTTCTTCTCAATCGTTATTTCACCACCAATATCAGTTTCGTTATTTCTTTGTTGGTCTAATTTAATAAAATCTCTTGAAGCCAAAACCAAAACTTCAAAGAAACATCTCGAAGCTTGCTTCTTCATGTTAACTACGTCACCGTTAACTTTCTTGGTCAACCCTAAAGGCGACTCACTTTTTGAATCTTTCTCGACAACTTCATTGAAATCAGTAACATTATCTTTTATTATGTTGGCTATCCTTTTGGTAGCATCTGCCACAGTGGATTGAAACTCGAATTCTGGTTCAGATTCGAGTTCTTGATTATCAAATTGAGGAATTGAAATATCATAATTCAAATCAGGTTGTTCGTCAAATTCATTAAAGTCATAAGAAGGTTCATTAAAAGTTGGTTCATCAAAATCTGGTAATTCATTAGTGAAGTCTGGTTGTTCTTGTCCTTGTTCTTGTTGTTCCTGTTCACTCAATTTATTACATATCTTGGTTAATTCCTGATCAATATCCCAGATTTTTCTCTTCTTGAATATTGTTGGTTCAGCTAACTCTTTAATTAATTGTAATTTCTCTTTATCAGACAATTTGAAGTTGACCGACTCTTTTCTCCAGTTATCACCAAATTGTAAAGTAGACAATTGTGATAAATCTTCTATGTTTGTGTTAGGATTGACTTGAGATACTTCATCGACTTGTAATTTTCTTTTTGTGGTCTTTATGGTACCATTCTCATTTATACCAACTATTTTACGCGTTGGCTGTTTTGGTTGATGACTTTGATTATCTTGAGGGGTTACAGGTTCTTCTGGTTCTGGTTGTTGTGGAGTTTCAGCATCATTTTCTAGAGGTAATTCTAAGTCGAAATCAAAATCCTTTCCACCAATATCCATGAAAGATTGTTCTCTTGGTTGTAAGCTAACATCTCTTCCAACCTCAATAGAATCATCATTTAGATTCAAATCAAAATCTAAATTATCATCATCATCCCCACCTAATCTTCCATATTCGATTGACATATCACTTGCTTGTCTGTCATCTTCATTGGGCGGTTGAGACGTGTTTAAAATCGAAAATGGTTCTTGTTGTTCATCATCGAATGAGAATTCTTCTTGATATAACAAATCATGAGCAGTGATTTGATCTGCTAACATTAGATTATTTATGTTACTGATCGTGTTTTTTTCAGCAACATTGAGTGATGCATTTAGTTCACTTCCCAACCTGACTCCTCCACTAGCAAATTTGAAAGAATTCTTAAGCTTGAACAAAATATCATTAACATCATCTAACAAATATTTGGTCTTTCTTGAATAAATCTTAACTATACCTAACAACAATTGTCCTGACAACCTAAGGGTTATGTGATTATTCTGGGGGTTCAACATCTGAGTGGAAGTTATTAAATTTGTACTTAAAAATTGTTGTTTTGTTAATTTTTTTTCATAATTGGCTGCCATCCAAACTTGAGCTAAAGGCCCTTGTTTAAGGGTATCAGTATACATTTTGAATCAAACTATATGTTGTTATGTGGTGTAGTAAATACTGTGTAAGTTTTGATTCAGGTTTGGTCTGATGTGTATACTGTCAAGATTTAATATTTGTCCCTAGACGTAACCGTTACTTAGAAAATTTTAGTATATAAATCTTAGACATTTTGGTGTTTTTAAATACGTTAAATTTTCGTGTTCCGCGTCTTAAGCCGCACCCTTCGAAATTTCCTCGAGTTTAACCGCCGTCATTTGTCTGCTGAGATTTTCAAGTTGTGCGAATATATCAGCGGAGTTGAAACTTTAACGGAGTTTATATCATGAATTTAGAAACTAAATTAAATGAATGTCTCAATGATGTGTTAAGGTCAGCCGGGTACATGTTTGAAATAATGAACAAGAACAAAAAGCAAAGTAATTTTATTACGGGAGCCAATAACCAATTAATACCTCCCATTATTACGGCTCAACTAGGCAGTAGTATAAGTAAATTTGATGATTTATTGGATGAAACTACTTTGAAGTTCGATTATGCAAAATGGTGTGTTGAATCAATCTTAGAAAGTCGACAGAAGCAAGAGGAATTAAAATTAAAGGAAGAAGTGGAACGACAACGAAAATTAAAAGAGGAAGAAGAAAGGAAACGTAAAGAAGAGGAAGAAATTTTAAAGAAGAAATTAGAAGAAGAGAATAAACGTAAAGAATTTGAAAGAAAGAAACTCGAGCAAGAACAAGAAAAGGAAAGGGAAAAGGATAGATTAGCCAAAGAAGAAGCTGAAAAACAAGCTAAACAAGATAAAGATTTATTTGATGATTTTATCACTGGAGATTTTGATTTTAATATGGATATGGGAGACATCCAGAAGACCGACACTAATAATAATGCTAATAATAGCAACAACAACAATAAGATACCGAACCCAACTGATATTCTATCAAATGTTGATTATGATTTAGGATTGGATTCAACCAATGATAATAAGCCTAAAGACACACCAAAAGATTCCAATGGTGATAATAACGATAGAGACAAAGAAAAGGCTAAGAACTTCGATAAAGAATTAGATCTCGATATTAATAACATTCTTGGAAATAACGACCTGATATTAGATGGTTTAAATATGAGTTTATTGGATCAAGGTGATGATTTTGTTCAACAATCCAATAATTTAGAAGAAGATTTTGATGTAGATAATTTCTTAAATCAATTTGCAGGTGATGATTAATGAATAATGATATTAACTTTGGGACTACTCTTACAATGCGACCATCTCACACATTGCCGGATTGAGCAATCTAGCATGGCCAATAAAAAATCTTCGCGCAGTGTTCAACTCTAACAGTTTTTTTGAGAAAGCCGAAATTTTTCAACGACTGAATCAATAATGTTTAGACAAACTTTACGTCAAGTTGCCAGACAATCAGCTCAAGTAGCTAGAAGAAATTATGCTTCAGAAGCTGGTTCTGATGCATTAAAATTATCATTAGCTTTACCTCATCAAACTTTATACTCAGAAAGTGAAGTTGAACAAGTTAATTTACCATCAGTTAATGGTGATTTAGGTATTTTAGCCAACCATATTCCAATTGTTGAACAATTAAGACCAGGTTTATTAGAAATCATTTCAAAAGGTGGTGAAACTGAACAATATTTTGTCAGTGGTGGTATTGCTACTGTTCAACCTGGTAATAAATTAACCATAAGTGCAATTGAAGCATTTAAACCAGATCAATTCGATGCTAATGAAGTTAAGAATTTAATTAGTGATGCTCAAAAAAGGGCTGGTTCTTCAGATGAAGTTGTAGCTGCTGAAGCTACAATTGAATTAGAAGTTTTAGAAGCTTTACAAACCATTGCCAAATAATTAAATAAATCAATGCATATACAGACTGGATAGATTCAAATGGGTGGTACTGAACATCCGTTTCTCATTTCTGAACTCTTAACTGTTTAAGTCTTCTGTTTATTCTCGTATGTTTGATAGTGGCTGCAAATCTGGATTCGCATAATGTATGGGATACCTCTAAATGTTTATGCATATTTTTACTACAGAGCCCCACTATAATTCAAGGGTCCTGTAACGTTAAATTACTAGCTGTATACACAACTATCAATCCAAACTATCCTGCCGTCTATCTATAATAAAGTTTAAAAAGAAAAAAAGATCGGCTCACCACCACCCCCACTGTTCCCCCAGATTCAATAATCGGAAAGATTATGGTTGAGATATTCCTCGATTGAAAAATTATAAATAACACCCACATTCCAGTTTGCGCTGTTCTTTAACACAACATGGTCGTTAACCCATCATTAGTTTTGAATAAGATCGATGATCTTTCATTTGAAGATTATGAATTTGATGACAACTTAGAAGACAATCAAGTCTTAATCAGTAAAATTACTACAGGAATTTGTGGTAGTGATATTCATTATTATACTCATGGTAAAATTGGTGACTTCGTTTTACTCGAAGGTAAACCTTTAGTAATGGGACATGAAGCCAGTGGTATTGTCAGTAAAGTTGGTCCAAAAGTAACTAGTATAAAAGTTGGTGATAGAGTTGCCATTGAACCTGGTTTACCATCAAGATTATCTGATGAATACAAATCAGGCCACTATAATTTATGTCCACACATGTCATTTGCTGCTACCCCAGCAAAGGAAGGAGTCGACAACCCACCAGGAACTTTATGTAAATATTACAAAGCACCAGAAGATTTCTTAGTTAAGTTACCTGATAGTGTTTCATTAGAATTAGGTGCATTAGTTGAACCATTAACAGTTGGTGTTCATGCTTCCAAATTAGCTAGTATCAGATTCGGTGACCATGTTGTAGTATTTGGTGCCGGTCCAGTTGGGTTATTAGCTGCTAGTGTAGCAACTTTATTCGGAGCCAGTTCAGTAATGGTTGTTGATATTTTTGATTCTAAATTACAAATGGCTAAAGATATCGGAGCTGCTACTCATACATTCAACTCAAAAACTGAAGGTGGGGTTGATAATTTAATCAAAAAATTCGGAGGTAATCGTCCAACTGTTGTTTTAGAATGTACTGGTGCTGAACCATGTATTCAATTAGGTGTCTTAAGTTTAAGCACTGGTGGAAGATTCGTCCAAGTTGGTAATGCCCCGGGTTATGTTAAGTTCCCAATCACCGAATTCGCCACAAAAGAATTGACCTTATTTGGTTCATTCAGATATGGTTATAATGATTATAAAACTTCTGTTGCTTTATTAGATAAAAATTATAGAGATGGTAAAGATAAAGTAATTGTTGATTTTGAACAATTAATCACTCACAGATTTGATTTCAAGGATGCTATTAAAGCCTATGATACTGTTAAAGGTGGTAATGGATGTGTCAAGTGTATTATTAAAGGTCCTGAATAGACTTAGTACATATTACAGGTACTTTGTGTAGTTTTTTAGTGAAGTGGTCTTATGTAGATTGAATCTTATTTATATAGCTACCGCTTGTCTCCTGTACTACTAATAGGCTTTCAAGACCTCTCTGTATGAGGTTCAGTTTCACCAAGCTCAATATCACCTAGCTCAATCACCAAGATCGATCGCACAAAAAATTTTCACCATGTCTCTTACTAGTAAAGAAGCGTTCTCTAAGCTTCCACAAAAACTCCATAGTTTTTTCATAAAGTACCCACCAAGACCATTTTCAAACTATTCAGAAAAACCTTCAACCGTAGATGATCCATTAATGAATCCATTTTTACCAAACAAAAATGTTGAAACCGGACGTTGGCAAGAACCTAAATACTCATTAAGAAGATCAGCAGATTTATTCAAGTTGGCTTATAAATTTGGTATCAGTGATTTGTTACCACCATTACCAAGGAAATTCTATGAAGAAAAGTATAATAACAAGAACTGGATGAGGGGTGTATTGAATCACAAAGGTCATAAATGGGAAAGAACTTTACAAGAAAGAAGTAGTCAAAGAAAAGAAGCTATTGATAATATGGATGAAATTATTGCCAAAGCCAGACCAACTTATAAGAAACAGATCCAAAAGAAAGAATCCAAAAAGAGAAATTGGTGGTAAGTGTAAGTTGCCTTTCCACTATATATTTACTTGTATATATACTTATTTAATGATACATATTAAGACCTTTTTCCTAAAGGTTGTAAGTTGGTACCTGTAACAGTACCACCATTACTACCACCTCTTCTGAAACCACCACCACCTCTACCTCTTGGTGGACCACCTCTTCCTCTTGAACCACCACCTCTTCCTCTTGAACCACCAAATCCCCCCCTAGATGGACCTCTACCTCTTCCACCACCACGTCCACCACCAAATCCTCCTCTGCCTCTTCCTCCTCTTGGAGCGTCTTGTTCTTCAGCTTTCATAGTGGATGCCATTTCAAGAACATGTTCGATGTTCAATTCATCTGGTAAAAGCACTTGACGAACTTGATTACCTCTTATGTTCATATACTGTAATTGTTCAGGATCATGATCAGGTTGGGCTAATTTAACATTTTTCATTGAAATATTCATAGCTGGCGAACATGATAGAATTTCTCCCTTTACTGAACTACCATTCTTCAACTCTACTGTTATTTGATCTCTTGTAGCATGAGGTAGGTTCATCAAGAACGCTACCAACTTCATGTTTGAGTGAGAATTATTTGCACAGAAATTCTAGTGCATCATTTTTGCATCACTTTTGTTTTTTGATTTCCAACACTTTTTCCACTGCCAAAAATTTTATGACTGTAAGGTAGATAAAATGGGTAATTGGAGCGTTAGTATTAACTTGGTGGTTTTAGAGGAAAAAAGTTTCGTTAAATTACCACAAAAGGGGCAATAATACCTGTAAATACATCTTTTTTTAGTCCAAAAATCAGCTTTTTTCAATCTTAAAAAGGGCATAACGAAACTTCATGACTTCAATTACCCCATCCCCAATTCTTGTTATCATTCGTTGAAGTTGGTGTTTTGGCCCTTAGCTAACCCCATAAATCTTCTCACTCACCCACTCGCAATATTTTACCACCATGGCACAAAGTTTAGCAGATAGTGTTAGAGATATTCCACCTGTCACTAGATTTTTTACAATCACAACTGTAATAATATGTTTAGCATGTTCACTAGAACTCATACAACCTGGAGAGTTGGCTTTCCACACGCCGTTGGTTCTTGATATATCAAAAATAGCGTATCACAAATTTGTTCATGGACCAAATGTAGTAGAGTCAGTAAAAGCCATATTATGGGGGTTAACTCAAAGCTATAGGTTTTTCACATGTTTCCTAGTACCAATAGGGATCTATACTGGTCAAAGATTTGAAGCCATTTTGGATATTTACTTTTTTTATACCTTTGCTAACCATGTGGAGTCAGGCAAATTTAGAGGTAATTTTGCTGATTGTTTATGGTTCACATTATTGACTGGTACTAAAATTATAATATTGACATTCTTTTATGGATTATTAGATCCCAATCATTTTTCATTCCATCATCAAATGATGTTATCATGTATAACTTATATTTGGTCGAGATCACTGAAGAACTCCATAATAAATTTCTTAGGATTAGTCCCTGTAAAAGCGTATTATTTGCCATTATTCAATATCTTTTTTAAATTGATTCTTAATGGATATCCGTCATTTTTTGATACATTTATTGGAATAGTGGGAGGATATTTATATCAATGTATTCAAAGTGATACTTTACCAATTTATAATTTATTTTCATCATCATACAATCAATTTAATATGACTAACAATGGACAAAGGGTCGGTACTACCACAATTGATTTCAACTCAACCAATGCTGATATAATTCTGGATTCAATCTTTGATAAAGGATATTTGAAAGCTCCCAAATGGTTATATAATTTATTAGATTACCCTATGAACAATAGTCAAAGAACTACCGCATTTACAAAAGTAACTAGGAAGCCAGTAGTTGAAGAAGCCACGACTACGTCCTGGGTTTCTGGAAGTGCTTTCAGAGGAAGAGGTCATAGATTAGGTGATTAAACCCACCTTAAATGCGACTAAATTAGAGGGTTTAGCCACATGATCATTGTCGTGGCTAACCATTACCAATACCCACGCATGTTTAGGACTAATCAGCATCAGGAATATAGTATCGTCATTGACAAGTATTATAAGGAGGAATTCGTATTAAGTCCATTGGGTACCACCAAGGCAATGAACCCATCGACTTAACAATCGAATCCGCTCCCCACTTAACTAGATTTATAAATATACACGAAGTTCGGTATTTTAATTATTTTTGTACTATGTAACTTAAAAATGTGTATTTAATATTACGCTATGGCCATATAAAAATTCGAAAACAAAATGATAAGAGTTCTCGCCCTAAGGTGCAAGAATTTGAAGTAGAAAATCAAAGTAGTGGCATTTGAAAACAAAATCAATACGGACTACCAACAAAATAAATTCGTTTTCTGAATTAACAAATCGTAGTATGAAGAAAACGACTTCATACCAAGAATTCTCACAACTCGTGCTTAGAGCGGTTTTCTTTCTAAGAAGTCGGAGAAGCAGTTGACAGAGTGCTGAAGGGAATTTTGTACAGAGTTTCCCTCGACACTTTCTTTACGTACTAATTTGAATGAAAGTTCACATTCATCTTCTAAAAATCTATGCAAAGAGGATTTATTTACAGTTGAACTATCAAAAGATTCACAAAGGGAGACTAGCATATCAACTGTTTGATCTAGTATACCCTAAAGCCGCAGAAGAACCACTGATTCTGGAAAATCAAGTAGTAGTGAACGCCCAATACTTTTGAGGCTACAAGTTACTAAAAATATTTCATGGTCAGTTTCTTTCAACCATCACAATCATTTTACCATTCCCGGATATAATATCTAAAACGCCGCAAAAAAAGGCGTTGAACGGCTATTACAGGTCTTAAAAGGCTGAAGATTTTAGCCGTGCGTAAATCTTCTAGTTTATATAAGCTCTGCAATTAGCCTCCTCTTACCACATTACGGTCAATTAGTTAGTTCAATGTCAGCAATACTAGCTTCGGATATGAAATTACAGAGGAGGTTTCTAACACCCATTCTCTCCAAAAAGGTACCTCCAGTACCCTCGGAAGAAGACAGGGTACCGTCGCCTGAGAGGAATGCTAACATTGTATCAAAAATATTCTTTTTGTGGTTTATCCCAATTTTAAAGGTAGGCTATAAACGAACTTTGCAGCCTAATGATTTATTTTACCTTAATGATGAGGACAAAGTGGAAGTAATGGCTGAAAGATTCATGAGTAATTTCAATTACTACTTAGAAAAATCAAAAGCGACATATCTTGTACAAAGGGCTAAAGATAAGGAAATGTCCTTAAGAAACAAAGAAAAGGATCCGAATCTGGAACTAGAAATTGAAAATATCAAGTTAGCCGATCAGAACCTTGAGTTTGAAGATTTTGAAGTACCGGTTTCAGTCATGTTTAAAGCCATATTCATGACATTCAAACAGAGATATACCTTCTCGTGTATTTTTGCATTAGTTGCTAGTATATCTAGTAATTTGTCCCCGTTATTGGCTAAGAAATTGATCAACTTCGTTGAGGAAAAATCATCGGGTCTCCCTTTGAATACAGGTACTGGTCTGGGGTATGCTATAGGTACAGTTGCAATGGTTTATTTTGGAGGGCTTCTTACTAATCATTCTTTTTATAGATCATTGTTTGTTGGAGCTCAAACCAGAGCGGTTTTGATTAGATGCATCTTACAGAAGTCTTTTAAATTGAGTTCTGCCGCTAAACATGATTTTCCATCGTCCAAGATTACTTCGATGATGACTACAGACACTTCAAGAGTCGATTTTGCTCTTGGGTTCCAAATGCTCTTGGTTACGTTTCCGGGCCCATTTATTACTATTGTAGTAATTTTGATTGTCAATATTGGTGCAAGTGCCCTAGTAGGCATAGGAATGTTGATTTTCTACCTTGCTATAATGGGAGCTTTAGCCAAATACTTATTGAATTTGAGATCTGTGGTTCAAAAATTTACCGATCAAAGAATTAAATATATCAAAGAAGTATTAAATAACTTGAAAATCATCAAATATTATAGTTGGGAACATGCTTATTATCAAAACATCAGCGATGTAAGGAATTCAGAAATGGATGTTGTCAATAAGATGCAATTTGTAAGAAATGTTACCATTGCTGGGGCAATAAATTTATCATTGACCTCTTCAATGGTTGCATTTCTAGTGTTATATGCTCTTGGGTCTGGTAAAAGAACCCCGGCAAATATTTTCTCGTCAGTTTCCTTATTCAATAATTTCACAGAGTTAGTGTTCATGTTACCTTTATCATTATCGTCATTGTCTGATGCTATACTAGGGATCAAAAGAATTTCAAATTTCTTAAATGCTGACGAAGTTCAAGATTCTGAAACTTTGACAGAGGTTGATTCTCAAGCTCTTCATGAGATGGATTCTGAAAACTTATCATTAAGAGTTAAAAATGCAAGTTTCAAATGGGAAACATATGAACTTAATGAGGATGAGATGAAGATGCTGAAAATGACTGATGCTGAGCGTCAAGAATACGAAAAATATCTTGAAAAGGAGGCTAAAAAGGAAGCAAAAAGACTTAAGAATCAGAAGAAAAAAGGGATTTACGTGGAGCCTGAAAAGAAATCCAAACGTAAGCTTAAATCTGAAGATTTGGAAAATAGTTTCCCTGGGTTAGATGATATCAACTTTAACATTAGGAAAGGTGAATTTGTGGTCATCACAGGGATAATTGGATCGGGTAAATCGTCACTATTGAGTGGGATTGCAGGCTCCATGAAAAGGTCTAAAGGCTCAGTTGATGTAAACGGTACTTTGATTTCATGTGGACAACCATGGATTCAGAATGGTACTGTCAAAGAAAATATTTTGTTTGGTTCTGAATTAGATGATCTGTTTTACCTGAAAGTTTTATACAGTTGCTCATTGGAAAGTGATTTAGAAATGTTGCCTGCTGGTGATAGAACAGAAATTGGTGAAAGAGGTATCACTTTATCTGGAGGGCAAAAAGCCCGTATAAATTTAGCCAGAGCTGTTTATTATAATAGTGACATAATTTTATTGGATGATGTTTTATCAGCTGTTGATCCAAGAGTCGGAAGACATATTATGAACAATTGTATATTGGACTTGTTAAAGGGTAAAACCAGAATATTAGCTACTCATCAGTTATCCTTGATAAGTACAGCCGATAGGATCATTTTCCTAAATGGAG
Organism: Yamadazyma cerambycidarum; assembly: GCA_030574835.1. Taxonomy (NCBI): domain Eukaryota; kingdom Fungi; phylum Ascomycota; class Pichiomycetes; order Serinales; family Debaryomycetaceae; genus Yamadazyma; species Yamadazyma cerambycidarum. The sequence goes on from JAJMFR010000005.1 coordinate 22,876, forward strand.
ATGGCACAGTTTCTGTGGGGACTTTAACAGAATTACAAGCCAATAATAAAGGATTCAAAAAACTAATGGCATTTGGCAGTGAAAAGAAAAGAGAAACTGATCAAGAAACTGATGCTGAAGCGGCTCAACAAAGTCTTGAGCAAGAAAAAGAACTTCTTGAACGGCAATTTACTGATATTTCAACCAAAGGTTCTTTTATCGACATATTGGATGAAGAGGCAATACACAGGGATTACAATTTAGATATCACCAAAAGCGGAAAGTTAATTGAAGATGAAGGTCACGCTGTTAATGGTGTTTCTATGGGCTTATATTTGAAATATTTAAGATTGGGTGAAGGCATTTTTAAGAAGAACTCTTTTGTGATAGTGACACTTTCTTTCATGCTTGTTTCCGGGTTCTGTACCCTTTTCACAAACACTTGGCTATCTTTCTGGATAGACTATAAATTCAAAGGAAAGTCTAACGGCTTTTATATTGGTATATATGTGATGTTTACCATTTTGTCATTTATAACTGTGACAGCTCTATTGACTATAGTGGGGTATCTAAACAACCGTGCATCAGTTAAATTGAATCTTGCTGCTACTAAGAATATGTTACATGTACCTATGGCATATCTAGATGTTACACCAACAGGGAGAATTCTAAATAGACTTACAAAGGACACTGATGTTTTGGATAATGAATTAGGTGAGCAGATGAAGCTTATGATTTACATGGTTACTAATTTGGTAGGAATTATCGTTCTAGGGATCATTTATTTACCATGGTTTGCTTTGGCAATCATTCCTTTTTCTGTCATAGCATGTTTGTTTGCTGAAGTTTATCAAAGTTCTGCCAGGGAAATCAAGAGAATCGAAGCAGTTCAAAGATCGTTTGTTTATAATAATTTCAATGAATGTTTGTCGGGCATGGATACAATCAAAGCATATCATTCAGAAGATAGATTTTTGCAGAAAAATGATTATTATATCAATAGAATGGATGAAGCTTCTTATTTAGTTATTGGTTCCCAACCTTGGGTTGGTACAAACTTAGAATTGGTAGCATGTACCTTACCTTTGATTATCACATTATTAACAGTGTTTAAAGTATTTAACATCAACGCGGCTTCAACTGGTTTAGTTGTGAGCTACGTCATATCTATTGCAGGGCAGATTGCATTTATGGTTAGAATTTATACACAAGTAGAAGTTGGGATGAATTCAACTGAACGAATATCTGAATATGCTTTTGATTTGAACCAAGAACTGACATATGAAATCCCTGAAAATAATCCTAGTTCAAACTGGCCAGAGTTTGGAGGCATAGAATTCAGTAATGTGTCAATGGCTTATAGACCTGAGCTACCTTTAGTACTTAAAGATGTGAACTTTACAGTCAAGCCTGAAGAAAAGATCGGTATTTGTGGAAGGACGGGTGCTGGAAAATCGTCCCTCATGACTGCTTTATACAGAATAACTGAATTAAATAACGGACTGATTGAAATAGATGGTGTCGATATTTCAAAATTAGGTTTGAAGACATTAAGATCAAAGTTATCGATCATTCCTCAAGACCCAGTACTATTCCATGGATCTATACGTAAAAACTTGGATCCCTTTAAACAAACGAGCGACGATAAATTATGGGATGCTTTGAGAAGAGCAGGCTTGATTGAAGCATCAAGTTTAGAAGCTGCTAAGCAACAAGCTGGAAGTGGAAATATGCACAAGTTTCATTTAGACCAGGAAGTGGAGGATGAAGGTACAAACTTCTCGTTAGGAGAGAGGCAATTGGTTGCATTAGCTAGAGCATTGGTGAGAGGTTCTAAAATACTAATTTTGGATGAAGCAACTAGTTCTGTTGATTATGAAACTGATGCAAAGATTCAAAAAACTATTGCAACCGAGTTTAGAGACTGCACTATTCTATGTATTGCTCATAGGTTGAAGACAATCGTGAATTATGACAAGATATTAGTTCTTGATAAAGGGTCAGTTAAGGAGTTTGATACTCCTTGGAATCTATTCAACTTTGAACATGGAATATTCCGGCAAATGTGTGTGAAATCTAAAATTTCTGGAGACGAATTTGTTAGGAGATGAATTTAATTGCCAACGCAGTAAGTACTCAATCTATATTTGTTATTTTATTCAAGATAAGAATGTATTAAGCCTCTAATCATCTCATTTTTTGCCTTTTTATGAATTTAAATCAGCAAATACTGTGCGCACATGGATCAAAAACTGTAAAGAAGGCAGTCAGGAACAAAGAATTAGTGATAACTAATCAAAGATGAGTCGTAGCCGTACCAAGGGTTGGATTATAATTGGATAAACATTTGACACTGAACACTATTCTAAATTGTTTCTCTATTTATTTGGAGTATATTTTGGCCTAACTATGTCTACGAATTAAACATTACTATTGGGCTTAGGCTTAGCCTGGCGAGATTACTTCAAAGGCAAATCGATACTATTTATTTGATTAGCGGATTAGATTTGTTCCAATAATCTTTTCAGCCATGGACATAAGCAAATGACATCCTCGTCACGTGGCAGGAGGCTCATGCTCATCCTGTGAAAAAAGGACTATATTACAATCATTAAAATTTATAGTATGACCAAGCCACTCTGTTCCACAACAGTAGAAATTTTATAATATCCCAAATGAGCTAATCAATAGCGACCCAGTCGCATCTCAAAAAAGCCAGTGCGAATTTGTACCGCAGGTCGTACGAATTTAAGGCGAGGGCCATGAGAATTTGCCTTTTTTTTTCAGCGCACACTTGAGGGAATGCGAGTACTGAAGTTTACATGTTAGAGTTAAGATAGAGAGAGCCAGAATTTTTTAGTTTTCTCATAAGAAGTGTAAAACTTTAGATTTAGAATTTGCAAATGATATTAATCTTTTAATATTTTATCATACTAATTGACTTCCCACTCCCAACGATTCATATATATTGCAAGTGCGATAAAAAGAAACAATAGGGAATTCAAAATAGACCTCATATAAATGTCGCCACGATGTTTTCTTGTTAACGGAGGTGTGGAATCTTTTTGGGATTAACTGTATCGCGTATTCTCTAAGTCTAATTTTAGTACAGATGCCTGACACTAAAAAGAAGCCAAGTCCATATATGAAGCCGGACAATGGTTTGAACACCAATGCTAATACCAATACCTCAAATTCAGGTATAACTTCAAGAAATGATAGTGTTACAAGTATGTCGTTATCATCACCGTTACTAAAAGCTAGAAGTTCATCGAAATTACGGAAAGGGAAACCCCCTCATTTAAAACGATTACCATCAGGCCATGCCAAATTGTTATTTTCGGTAGATGATGACATCAATGACGATATAGAGGAAGATAATGTGAAAGAGTTGAGTCAGTCTGATCGTGGATACTTAGAAGGGTATAATGATGCTTTAAGGTCGTTATATCTTAAGAAATCTAAACGAGATAATCGTGACAACAAAGAGCCTCAAGAGGGATATTTTGATGTACCTAGAGATAGGCTAGAAGATTTAGCACCAATAGAATCTAATATAAAAAATCATTTAGTATCCGCTGAAGAAAGTTTGAAACTTTTAGAGAATTTAGATCAAGATACGGTTCCAACTAATGTTTTGAATACACCGATGATTGAGGAAGAAAGTAATGAAGAACTCGAAGAAAATGAAGCAAATGATGAGGAAGACGGTAAGTCTGTTAAGTCTTCAAGTTCTTCACAAACTATTGAATCCTTAAATTTGAGAGAAAGGCAAGATGCTATTAACTCAACTCATCCATTTGGTATTAAAATTTGGAAACCCTCATTGTATAAAAAGAAAAGATCTGTTGCTACAAGAGCTGAAGAAGATATTCATGATTATTCAGAACGAAGACCTGCAGGAATTTATTGGGGTGTGCATTTAACTAATTTCTTATGGTCTTTAACATTTGGGTTATTTCTTTACATAGTATGCACATTATGTGCTTTAGCATTATTCATAGCTACGGGATTTGGCATAAGACGAAATGCCAGATCATATATCAATTTATTGTTTAAACTAGGAAGATTCTGGTTATTCCCATTTGGGAAGTTTGTGTTATTAAATAAGGATGAAAATTATATTGAAGAAGATGAGGTTTATGGTAGTTCTATTAATGAATTCCATAGATGGAGAAGAGAAGAAGAAGGTAGACTTTTCTTTGCTCCACCAAGAAGGTTCACTAATTCTAATGAATCTAGGCCTTTATTGAAAGATCATAAAGGTAGAGCTTTAAGAGATGCTTATACGTTTCTTGATGATGATAATAGTAACACCAATAACAACAATGGTAATAATGACAATGATGATAATGATGACCCTATTCAAGATAATGATACCATAGATGATACACCTACTATTAAAACAAGATTTTTCGGTAGAGGTAGTTGGACATGGCCCAGAATAATCTTTTACTGTATATTTTATAGTGTCATTCAGCCAATTTTTTACACTATAGGTATAATATGTTGGTTGATTGTATTTACTATCCCAATGTCAAACATAACAACTTTATTATGTTCACATTTGAAACGTCACCCTTTGGCATTACATTTTGAAGATGAAAAGCACTATTATAATCATCAACGTACCGAAGCTGAACAAAGGAAACGTAAGAACCAACTGATCTTATTGTGTACTTATAGATGTTGTGGATTTCACTACTATAAGTATACAATCGATGGTACTAATGTGTTCTTTATAAATCTTTTGGCAGCTGTTATATTCGTCATATTTGATTTTTATGTACTTAAAGAGACTTTAGGGATGAAATTATTTATCACTGATTCAGGGTTTTTATTCATGGCATGTTTATTTTCTACTATCCCATTAGCTTTCTTCATTGGTCAAGCTGTTGCATCAATATCTGCTCAATCTTCTATGGGAGTTGGTGCCTTCATAAATGCATTTTTCTCAACTATCGTTGAAATTTTCCTTTATTGTGTAGCATTGAGTCAAGAAAAGGCTAAAATCGTGGAAGGTGGGATGATAGGATCAGTTTTAGCGGGAGTTTTATTATTGCCAGGGTTATCAATGTGTAGTGGGGCATTGAAAAGAAAAACTCAAAGATATAATCCAAGATCTGCTGGTGTATCGTCAACCATGTTATTATTTGGAATGGTAACCATGTTCTCACCATCATTGTTTTATCAAATCTATGGTTCATATGAGATCAAATGTAAAGTGGTTGAAACTCCTTCAAAAGGTGAAGATGCTCCTGTTGATTATGGTAAATGTAGGTTTATTCAACCTTCATTTGCCTTGGATCCTTTATATTATAACATCATTAGACCATTTGCTTTTTCAGTAGCAATAGCACTTTTGTTGGCTTACTTTTGTGGGATTTACTTCACATTAAAATCTCATGCTTCATTGATTTGGGCCACAGCTTCTGATCATCATCCTCAGAAGAAAGATGATTTGATTTCATTGAGATCTCCAAGTGTTGCCAGCTTAGACTATCAAAGAAGACCAGAACCTGTCGCCAGGAAATCAATAACCTCTGCATTGCCATCACCTCCAGTTGATATGGCTAAGCAAAGGAATATTAAAATTACCAATCAAGCATCGGCTCCTCAAATATTAACCTCCAGCTCAAATCAAACTACTGGCAAACCTTCAAGTTCAACCATACCATTTCCTGGTTTAGACAATAAACCTAAAAAAACTCCTGATCAAACGCCAAGAAAGCAAAGTATCAAAGAAGAAGTCGAAGAAGTTGGAGGTCATGATGCACCTAACTGGTCGAGATCTAAATCTTCATTCATTTTAGTTAGTGCTACAGTACTTTATGCGGTTATTGCTGAAATTCTTGTTGATGTGGTTGATGATGTTTTGAAAGTTTACCCATTAAATCCGAAATTCTTAGGATTAACTGTATTTGCATTAGTACCAAATACAACCGAATTCATTAATGCTATTTCATTCGCTATTGGTGGTAATGTAGCATTATCAATGGAAATTGGTAGTGCCTATGCTTTGCAAGTGGTTTTGATTCAAATCCCAGTATTGGCCCTTTATTCAATCTTTATAGGGTATACTGATCCATTCAAGATCTTTCCTTTGGTATTCCCAAGATGGGATATAATCGCTACTTTAATATCGATTTACTTATTTACATACATTTATGCTGAAGGCAAATCCAATTACTTCAAAGGAGTTATACTTATGTTGATATATGGAGTGGTCTTGATTGGATTCTATTTGAACGATCTTTTAGAGGCTTTCGATGATGGTTATGATAGACCTCCAAATAGTAATTACTTGTTCTAACCATATATTCAATATATAAAAAAAATTCTAAACGACTTTGTAAACTCTTCCTTCATAGGGAGATAATGTAGCACCTGGAGATTCAACATTACTATTAAGTAACAGTAAGTTACCCTCGACTAATGGTTTGAATTCTAATTCTTTATCGGTGAAGTTTAAGACAACATAGATCTTTTCATTTTCATTGGTTTTAACCAATTGGAAAGTTTCTAAGTTATCCAAATCTAAAACTTCAGTCAACCCATAAACAAGAGATTTCTTGTAAGTCTTTCTAATGTCAAGACATTTTCTCCAAAAGTTATAAAGAGAATTTGGATCGTCAATTTGAGATTTGGCATTGATGGTCTTATAGTTATCATTAACTCTCATCCAAGGTTTAGCAGTTGAAAAACCACCAAAGTCACTGTCATCCCATTGAACTGGAGTTCTGGCATTATCTCTAGCAAGTAAGTTCAAAACTGACATGAACTTGTCTAATTCTTCCTTATTGTCACCATGACGTTCCTTAAACTGTTCATAGTAATTTATAGAATTGATATCCAAGTATTCTTCAATTGGCCAGGACTTTGGAATATTGGTCATTCCGATTTCTTGACCTTGATAAAGGAATAATGTTCCACTTAAACTTGATTCTAAAAGGGCTAATAATTTCCCGGTCTTAAAAGCGTATTTTGGATCGTCATTACCAAACCTGGTGATACTTCTTGGTTGATCGTGATTTTCATTGAATACAGTGGTCCAAGCATCAGTAACACCAATGAATTCACTTTGATTTATAACAGTTTGTTTGAAGTCTTTCAAGTTAAAACCTTTGAATCTAAATCTATCTAAAGAATCAGATCCTAATTCAACCATATCGAATAAGAACATCATATTCATTTCACCTCTTGATGCACCAACATATTCGATCAATTCATCGTGACTACAATGACCAACTTCTCCTACTGTCATAACATCATATTTACTAGTAACTTGTTTGAACATTTCTTGATGGAATTCATGAATTCTTGGCCCGTTTTGATGATAAACTTTACATGGTTGCCATTCAACATCTGGGAAAACAATTGGAGCATCCAAGAATCTTTGATCTTTGGAATACATTCCTGCAGTATCAATTCTAAACCCATCAATACCTTTCTCAAACCAGAAACTTAATGCACTCTTATATATAGCTTGTCTACATTCTTCATTTTCCCAATTCAAATCTGGTTGCCTTTTAGCGAATAAGTGGAGGTAATATTCATCAGATGCTTCATCATATTCCCATGCACTTCCTGAAAAATATGAACCCCAATTGTTTGGTGGGTGTCTATTACCTTCAGCATCATATTTTGGCTTCTTCCATACATACCAATCTCTCTTAGGATTGGTCTTAGAACTGATTGATTCTTTAAACCATTCGTGCTCAGAGGATGTATGATTGATAACTAAATCAAGAATTAGTTTCAATCCTCTTTTATGACAACCATTAATTAAATCATCCATATCTTGTAATGTACCATATTTTGGATAAATCTGTTCATAATTACTGATATCATAACCCATATCATCTTGTGGTGAATCATACATTGGTGATAACCAAATAATATCAACTCCTAAGTTTTTAATATAATCTAATTTGGATACAATCCCTGGGATATCCCCAATCCCATCTCCATTGGAATCCTTATAAGATGCTGGCCATACTTGATAAATACTGGCTTCTTTCCACCATTTATGATCTGTCATTGTGAGCTATGTTTTCTGTTGTATCAATTGATTCTATACAAAGTCAATTTATGTTTTATGGCCCCTCCATTTATAAGCTATTTATACTCAATAATCTGGGGTACCCCACCTTCCGATTTTTTTTACGAGCGTCTCGAACTTGCGATCATCTATTCGAGCTTCTTTGCGACAGAACATTATGTAATACATAACGTCACCTTTTTATGAACTTAATTTTGGAAACGTAATTGTTTTGGTTTTACTGGGGGTTTCCTATTATGGATCATGTAGATTTTGCAAGATCGACTTCGGTACATATTTACGCAGGGATAAGGTTTTTAGCAGATATTTTTGGCTAAAACAGAGCTTAGAGTGGTTAATATGATGTTGTAGTGGACTGCATTATAAGTATCCGTTATGTAAGGTTGATGGAAGTTTTAAATGAAGATCAATCTATTCAACTGAATTTGTATGACTTTTTACGATTTTTGATTTCATGTTGGTTCATGCAAGTCTCATTAAAATCTCATACAAATCTCATACAAATCTATAGTGCATCATAAACACCTCCACAACCAATCCTCATCAATCAACAAACAACCAACTAACTCTAACAATCTAAGCATAATCAGATCACCTCTCTTAATTCATCAATCTACTGGGCAACTGGGCCAAGAATCAAATTTCCCAACTTTATACTACTACCCCAACCTTATTATCCCACATCTCTTATATACACGCCACAAAGTGTTGAGAATTCTCGTGTCATCACGGAACTAACCATGTCAAAATCAATGGTAACGTTTGATTCTGAATCTGATGAAAAAAAGAAGAGTCAGTCGTTCTCCGGTTCAACCTTTAAATTACTAAAGGCCTGTAACTATTGTAGGAAACGGAAAATTAAATGTACGGTGCTAAGTAACAACATTTGTGAAAAGTGTAAAGAGCATGATCGAGAATGTGTATTTGATCATAAGGTGATAGCTAAGGATAAAGTGAAGAAGACTAAGCCTGCCAGCAAGCTTAATTTGACTGAAACCATTGTGAATAACTCAAAGCATCTATCCAGTTATACTGGGACATTTCTAGATCAAATAGATTCAAATGCTATGGAAGAGTTCAATAAGTTGGTTGATGCTACTCCAGGAGCCACAAATGACATGGATTCATTTTACAAAGACACCATCATCAGTCCATTTTCATGGTCTCCAGAAGCCAAGAATCAAGAACCTCGTAACACGGAGCCTGACCATCCATCAAAGTTACATGCTAATAGTCTCAAATTCGGTCAAAAATCATATCCCACCAATTATGATGTATTACAATTGTACATCGAGAATATCGAACCGTATACTCCGTTTTTGTCTCATGAAGTGTTCAACCAGGAGTTGGACCAGTTTTCAATTTGTTGTATTCATACTGCAGCTGTATCGTCAACTAAGAATGTATTACCTGAATCATCCATACATTATTTACTCGGGACCTTAAATAATTTCTTCAACGAACCAATAGAATGGAACCCGGTAAAATTGGGATGTTTCTTCTTATTACCATCAAGGATAAGAGTACCCAAACCCTTAGTCAAGAGTAGTTTGGAAGCATTCAATCAATTCTTCAATGATTTTAATTATAATTTACCAACAAACTTGATAGCTGCTGCATTATGTGTTGATGCCTGGTTAGCACTATTCACTAATGACAACTTAATAACTGACAAATCAGTGATCAAAAGATCATCAACCATATTTGAATTGGTTGATATAAAGTCCTATAATTATCAATTTCTCAGTGTTAACGTTTTCTTATATCAACTCATATGGTTAATAAATGATACTACATTAACATTCGATGAAAAGAAATCAAAGATCCTACAGTTTGAATTTGATATGTTATTAACTCCTGCTAAATTAAGTAAGAATTTAATAGTGGTTAAAGATACTTTGTTATCAACTCCTGAAGCGTTTTTATTGCATATACTACACAATATGTTGATGATAAATTATTATACGTTGATGGTTGAGGATAAGAGTTTAGGAGAAATGACATCAATCTCAGCAGTTCCTGGATTGTATCATTTTATAAGTGGAATGGCTATAAGTAATTTTAGAGTAACAATCGAATTGGTTAATAGATGGTCGATTATTGCCGATTGTCAAATATTAACTGCTAAGTTGTTATTAAGGTTATACAATGAAATGGAGTTTGAAACGTTTAGGTTCACATTACAATTTTATACCAGAAGGAACAACACCAACTTCGAGATTGAAGAGTATACTCCAGTAGATAACCAAGTCAAAGATTTCTTAGCAAGTAGTCATTTAAGAAGAGATGATGATTTCGATGGTGCTGTGGTGTTCTGGGTTTTTAGAGACGTTAGGAGTATGTCCTTACAATTGTATATTAATGAGAGAAAAAGAAGAGGTAGTGATACTTCAGATAGAACTTGGTGATTGAGGTTATGTATATTTAATGAGAAATCATTTGAAGTAGAGTTTTAAATTCTCTTCAATATTATTGTTATCAATGGCATCGTACCTTGGAACATTCAATGGTAAGGTTTCGGGTTTATATTCCGGATACTTGTCATTGATTACCTCTATGATCTTATCGAAAAGGATTCTATATGATTCACCAGTATAATGAATACCATCATGTAAGAATTTCGAAAGGTTATCAAACTTGTCGTTCAATAAATCATCTTCACTGTATCCAGAAGCTGACTGTAAATATGTCCATAATTCAATGAATGGCACGTCCAATTGACTGCAAATTTGTTTCAAACTATCACTATACAATTTTGTTCTTTTGTTATTGGAAAATGATTGTTCTACTTGTCTTACACGTTTACATAACTCATTATCGTGTAAACCTGGACCAATTACGATCAACTTTATACCTTTTGACTTGATAAGGTTAATAAGAAATATCATATTTTCTTTATACCTATCGATTGGCACTTGCTGGAAATTCAATGCTGCATCATTAGTACCAAAAAATAGTGTCATAAGTTTGATATTGTCTTCTGCCTCTAGTATAGCTGGAAGTAACACTCTTGCTTGTTCTGAATTGTAACCAGAGAATCCTCTATTGACAACATCAATTTTCCTTGCATAAGCTTCACTCAATGCAGCACCTGAAGCAAATCCATAAGTTTGTGACCAACTGTATTCAGTAATTGAGTCACCGAATAGTACGAATTTGTTAAGAATCAATTTCATTACTTTAGTGAGGTAGGTGAAGGTTTGGGAGTCTGTGCGATAAATGTTGCGTACTAAAATAGGGGCATCTCTTAAACATTGGTTTTGACTTTTGACTTGATATGTAAAACCATGTCCGTAAATTCCTATGCCACAAAAGCAAAGACTACAAAAGCAAGAATCAATGTGCATACATTGTCATAGGATCTGAGCAAACTGTAACATAATGTTAATGCAACCCTTTAATCGCATTTGTCCAGGGCTCACAAACATGGGGAACACTTCACATACCCGATAATTGATTCCTACTTCTTCTTCATACCAAGCCGAAATGACTCAAATCTTAGGGAACTGGGAGTATAGGCAAGCAGGAACTGAACAATGGAAAAAAGCAAGGTCGTTGACAACTACAGAAATCCATCCTGATTTATATTACAATAAAGAAATACCTGATCCATTCTTGGATGATAATGAAAAGTCTCTTCAATGGATTGGTGAAAAGGATTGGGAGTATAGATCAAAGTTTACAGCCAATGATATCACCTTAAGGATCAATCAGTTGGTCTTCGAAGGAATTGATACTTTTGCTGATATTTACTTGAATGAAGAGAAGATCTTAAGTACTGATAACATGTTTGTACAGTATAAGGTTAAGGTGAACGAACACATCAAAACAGGAGAAAACATCCTTAGAATTTACTTCAAAGCTGCTTTATACGTAGGAAGAGAGTTAGAAAAGACACATGGCAAATTTGCTGTTTCCAATGGGGAGAGTAGTAGATTACAAGTGAGGAAAGCTCAATATCATTATGGTTGGGATTGGGGTCCTCAATTCTTAACTTGTGGTCCTTATAGGCCAATTAGATTCGAATCATATGATTCTTTTATTCAAGATGTTTATATCAAGGTCAATGTTGATGACAATTTAAACGTACACGTTGATGTTCAAACTGAAGTGGATACAATTGAGGAAGTTGAGTTAGTGGTTGATGTCACATCCCCAAAGGGACAAAACTCCAAATATACTTCCACAGTAAAAGCAGGTAAAAATACAATTAAATTTGACATAAAAGATCCTCAACTTTGGTTTCCATTCAGTCACGGTGACCCTAATCTTTATACTTTCGAACTAACTCTTGGTGAGGGCCTTCAGACTATAACTAAGAACGTTGGGTTCAGAAAAGTAGAATTGGTTCAAGAATTGTTCAAAGAACAAGAAGGTACAAGCTTTTATTTGAAGATCAATAATGTACCAATTTATTGTAATGGTTCTAATTGGATCCCAGCACATTCGTTTCAAACTGAGTTAACTAACGAAGATTATGAGCAATGGTTACAATTAATGGTCAATGGGCATCAGAACATCATCAGAGTATGGGGTGGTGGATATTTTGAACAAGATATCTTTTATCAAGAGTGTGATCGTTTAGGAATCATGATTTGGCATGATATGATGTTTGCTTGTGGTCAGTATCCTGGATATAAAGACTATATCAGATTAGTAAGTGATGAAGTTAAAAGTCAATTATTGAGATTAAGGAACCACTGTTCTTTGTCATTATTTGCTGGTAACAATGAAGATTATCAAATTGCGGAACAAGTTGGTTTACAATGGGATAAAGATGACTTATCAGGAGATTACAGTAAGACCAACTTTCCTGCTAGAACCTTATATGAAAACACTTTCCCCAAATTGGTCAAACAATATTATAGTGAGGTTCCTTATCATCCTGGGTCTCCATGGGGTGGTAAAACAACTAATGATCCTACAATTGGTGATATTCATCAATGGAACGTTTGGCATGGTACTCAAGAGAAATATCAAGATTGGTATAAACTAGGAGGTAGATTCGTTTCAGAATTTGGTATGGAAGCTTTACCATCAAGGAAAACTTATGAGCAATGTATTAGTGACAAGACAGAATTATACCCTCAATCTTATTTGGTAGACCATCATAATAAAGCATCGGGATTCGAAAGAAGATTAGCACTTTATGTTATTGAAAACATTAAAGTTCAAGGGTTAGATTTTGATTCCTGGATTTATGCCACTCAGTTGATGCAATCTGAATGTCTTGGGTATGCTTACAGGTGTTGGAGACGAGAATGGAGAGGTGAGGGTAAAAGATATTCAGGAGGTACAATTGTTTGGCAAATAAATGATTGTTGGCCTGTTGCAAGTTGGTCAATTGTTGACTTTTATAAGAGGCCAAAACTCGGATATTATTCAGTTAAAAGAGAAAGTCAACCTTTAGGAGTTGGGATGTACAGAAATGAATGGAAAGAACCTGATCCAGAATTAGATGGTGACTTTGTTGCCGACAAACCTTTTGATTATAGAGAAGTTCATTATTCAGTTGACATTTGGGGTGTGAATTCAAGTTTAGTAGACGTTAAAGGAATTTTAAAAATTGATATTTATGATGTAACTAAGGGAGAGTTGATCAAATCTGAATCTGATAAGGATGTTGTATTATTATCTAATCAAACTACTGAGTTTGTAGAAAAGTTAAAGATCACAAATAAGCAACCAGTTGTAGTTTATAGTAGAATCGTTGCCAATGGGAATATTATTGCAAGTGCAGCTGATTGGCCCCAACCTTTGAAGTATTTGAAATTTGCTGGAAGAAAGATTACGGTAAAGGTTGAGGACGGAAAAGTTCGTTTAACTACAAATAAACCTGTTAAGGGGGTAGAGATCCTATTAGAGCAAGAGTATTATCTTGAAGATAATGGGTTTGATATTTTCCCTGGGGATGAAAAAGTTGTAAGAGTCGATGGACTAAGACCTGATGATAAAGTTAGTATTAACTATTACCAAAAGAGCACTTGATTACCAAAAGAGTGCTTGATACGTATAGTAATGTATGATTGATTTCTTAGTAAATCACTGAGATAGACCACCGATTTCGCAGCCAAATTTGGTGCAGCTAATTCGCAGCTTATGACTCAAAAAAGTTTACGTACATAATATGTCCCATCATTATACCATAGTAGTCAAGTTAGGAACTTCATCACTTGTTGATGAAAAAACAAGGGAACCAAGGTTAGCCAATATGTCATTAATAGTTGAAACTTTGGTACAATTACGTCGTCAAGGTCATAGAATTATAGTGGTTTCATCAGGAGCAATTGCAGTTGGAATGAAGGCTATGGGATTACAAAAAAGACCAGCAAAATTAGCATCAGTTCAAGCATTAGCTTCTATAGGGCAAGGAATACTTATTGGGTTATTTGATAATTTGTTTCGTCAATTGAATCAACCAGTATCACAAATCTTAATTACCAGAAATGATATAGTTGATTTCACGCAATATAAAAATGCTATAAATACCATCAATGAAGTATTAGAAATGGGAGTCATTCCAATTGTCAATGAAAACGATACGTTATCAGTAGCTGAAATCAAGTTTGGGGATAATGATACCTTATCAGCCATAACTGCAGGAATGATGCATGCAGATTATTTATTCTTAATGACAGATGTTGATTGCTTATATACGGCAAACCCAAGGACCGATCCAAATGCCAAGCCAGTCTTATTGGTAGCCAATATTGAGGAGCTAAATGTTGACACTGATACCGAAAACGGAGCAGGTTCAAGTGTGGGAACTGGAGGTATGACTACTAAATTGATTGCAGCAGAATTAGCTAATAGTGTGGGTGTTACTACTATCATTACCTTATCCAACAGACCCCAGTATATTCTTGATATTGTAGCAGACATTCAAGAAGCCGAAAATTTACCTGTTGAAGAACTGAAAGCCAGACTAGAAGCTAAGGTGGCCAACAAATCAATTCCTTTACATACTAGGTTCTTGGGATTACCAAGGACGTCTCAAATAAAGTCAGATAAGAAGTTTTGGCTTTTACATGGATTGAAAACTAAGGGAGAAATCATAGTCGACAAAGGATGTTTTGAAGCCTTATCAAGAAAAAATAGAGCAGGGTTATTACCAGCAGGTATAGTTGATGTTAAGGGAACCTTTCATGAAAGTGAATGTGTTGCTATTAAATATCTTGCTGATAGATCTAGACCTTTAGAAGAAGCTATCTTGGTGGGCCAATGTAGAGTTAATTATAGTTCTGTTGAAATATCGATGTTAAAGGGATGTAAAAGTAATGATATTGAAGATATTTTAGGGTATGCTGATAGTGAGTATATTGCTCATAGGGCTAATATAGCATTCCCACCTTCGCTTCATATTGACGAGACTAAGGGGTTGTAGTCGTATAGAATGTAGAACACAGCACGTATAATATAGAGTTTAGAGCGTAGGACGAAAAACGTAGCACCTAGGACCTAGGACTAGAACCTAGTCTAGACACTTTGCGACCAGATCTCTCGCACTGCGTCTTATGGAGATTAACCTTGATTCAGTACTATATCGAAGTACATCACTACTAAACGAAAACGAAGTATTAAGTCAAGATGAAACATTCGATTCAATTAACTGTTACCAATCAAATGTCTATATAGGAACCAATCAAGGACAATTACTTCATTATCATAGATTTGATGATAGTCCTAGCTTCATGTTAATATCACAACAGAAAGTACAAAATTCCCCTATAAAGAAGATATTGGTCATGCCAAATATTCATAAAGTAATCATACTATGTGGAGAATCAATGAAATTGTATTCGTTGCCTGAATTGACACCATTACAATCAGGAAAGTTAAAAGAGGTTGAGAATATACTGAGATTTGGTGATAATGAGTTAATCATTGTTACCAAGCAAAAAATCAAGATCATACGATTCATACAAGAGGAAATCAAACTTATCAAGGATATCAACGAGGCAGGATATGTTGAATCGGTGTTTCTTAAAGCTGAGAAGAATATGGTGATTGCAAATAGTAACCATTATGAGATGATAGATTTGACAAACTCAGCTAAAACACCACTATTCGAATATTCCAATGATAGCTCAGTGCTACCTAACATTTTACCGTTTTATGCAGAAGATAGAGATCATAATGAAGTGTTGTTGACAATCAAATCGGATTCAAATACCTCTATAGGTATGTTCATAACTGAAAAAGGTGATCCTGAAAGAGGAACTTTGACGTGGATAGATAAAGGGTATCCTACAGAAGGAATAATAATATCATGGCCATATGTGTTTGGGGTTTTTAAAAATGTTCTCATAGTGTCTTCTCTAAAAGACTTTGATATAAAGTATAGTCAGGAACTTGAAGGAAGAATTGAGAGTTTGAGCTCACCTGCTTCTATACAAGATGATAATTATGTGGTGAATGGGATCAGTAAGAAAGCCATAGATAGTGAAATTGTTTTTTTGGGAGACAATTCAGTAGAGTTATTGTATAAGGTAGGACCTATACAGGTGTTTATTGAACAAGTAGAGGATTACATAAGAGCCGGGACGAATACGAAGCCTGAAGGAGAATCAAGAAACGAAGAAGAGAATTCATTGAAACCTGAAGAAGGAGACACACCGAAGACAGAAAAAGAAGAGGATAGCAAATACGAGGACCAAAATGAGGAAACAAAGGGAATCATAGACACAGAAAACTCCATAAAAGAAACCCCCACAAAGGACCCCACAAAAGAAGAGCCCAAGGAACCAGCACTCTTGGAAGTACAAGACCCGTTATACTCCCAAGTATTATTCCTTTACTACATCTACACAGAAAACTACGACAAAGCCAAGGACCTTATTGATGATACTCTCTTTGAATTGTTACTTTATTTATATAATGGAAGAGGTGGTGATAAATTCTATAGTGGTACTATGAGGATCGCCAAACTTATCCAACCAACACTTGGACAACCATTTCAAACCTTTTGCAATGAAGAAATCAAATCAAAGTACCTTACTTCCCACAAATTAAACTTACAACCCTTAGCATATTCCAAATTTACTAATGATGAAGAAACCATTGAATTCATAGACAAAGATAAAGAATCATGGAAGATCAAAACCCCTACATTGATCAATATCATAAAGACTTTTGACTCCAGGCAATTGTATGGAGCTAAATTGTACCTGTATATACTATTAAAAGATGATGAAGAGATCTGTAAACTATCATCTGACTTTTTAGCTGAAAAATATCATACAGACTATACGTTCAATTTCATTGATTTGATACTAAAGTCGTTGACGAAAATCAAGGATCCAATAATTTATAGAAACAGTTTATTGGAGATCTTAAGAGTCGATTCAGCAAAAGGAATCACTTACATGAAGAAGAACATCAATGGGGCTCACAAGGATACACATGATGGTATAATGAAAGAAATGAGTAATCTCTCCCATAATGAAGACTTTAACAAATTGAAACTTGATATATTGGAAAATTCTTGGAAGCAAGGTTCTGGTAATCTTGAAGAAATCTTAGATCATTTAATTGAAATGTTGAAGCATCCTAATGAATTAGAGATTAATAATTTCATGGTGTTACCTCATACCTATACCATTGAAAATGTCTTTGATAGCCACAAAGATGTTATAACATGGATAGACTACTTACAAATGACAAAGGATGCTACTGAGTGTAGCAATTTTATAGAATTGTATTTGAAAGCCTATGAGCTTTTGAATCATCTTGGTAATCAACACACTACCTTACATGAAATCTTCGACAATCCTTTATACGAATACTTCAAAGTATGCTTTCAAGACGATGATAAAATCAACGGCCTTGTAAGATTGGCAGATGTCAAAGCTGCTGAGTTTTATGCAATTTATGATAAACCAGTATATCCTCGTATCCCATATTTTACCAATGAAGTACTTACACAATGTGAGAATGTCAAACTGAATTTATTGAAAGTATATGATCATTATAATACTACTAGGAACCACATAGCTCTAAAGCATTTCATCGTATCATATGGGAAATTCTACAGTGCCAATGAAGTAATCGATATGTTACCAACAGACATGTCATTATCATTTATACAAGAATATTTTATTGATCTATTTATAAGCATGGATACTATGCAAAGAGGGCTAGTCATGAAAAAAATCTTCTTTAGGCAGGATACTAAGTTGACCAAGGATTTATATATGGATTTGAATAAATAGTCTCCAATCTCTTTAAAAGAAAACCTTTAATAAATAATCAATCAAAATACCATACCAAAAGAATAACCCAGTCTTGATATTATCAGTAAAGAAGAACCAACAAGTTTTTGGGTCATCAAGATTGGTTTGTCTTATTCTTTTGAACAATCTATAGAACCCATAAGCTCCAAAACTATAGAATCCTAACCCCATACTAGCCATATATCCAGCAGTAAAAAATGACACCGCTTGACCAACTAAAATCGTATTGACAATTGGTTTTGTTTTATCTCCCCATGCTAAAGCAGTTGATTTAACCCCAGCAGTTTTATCGAATTCTTTATCTTGATGAGCATAAATTGAATCATAGATCATTGACCAAAAGAAATTAGATAAAAATAAAGGACCAGCAATTGCTAAATTCAAAGGAGCTCCAACTGCTGGAAACCCTAAGAAACATCCCCAACTAAAACAAATTGATATCATGATTTGAGGATAGTAAGTGAATCTTTTGAACAATGGATATGCTGTAATGAACGGTAATGAAAGTGCTCCTATGTAAAAACAATCAAATGGTAATGAGAGTAAAACTGCTAACCCAATAGTCATTTGACTGGCTAAAAATGTAAATGCTTGAGGTACTGAAATTCTACCACTTGCAATTGGTCTTTCAACTGTTCTTAAAACTTTATCGTCTAAATCTCTGTCTAACATGTCATTTATAATACAGCCTGCTCCTCTCATCACCAAGGCTCCTATGGAGAAGAGGGTGGTAGCATATAAAAATGTCGATAAATCAGCATGTACTGAATATGATGCCATAGTAATCCCCCATAATGATGGAATCAATAGTAATGCAGTTCCCACTGGTTTTTCCAATCTTAATAATTCAGCATATGGTATCCATTTCTCAGGCAAATGTTTTAACCATCCAAGTCCTGCTAATCTTGCTAATCTTGCTGATTCTCTTTGTTCTGGTGTAAATGGATCAGTTGTTGGAACTTTAGATACTGGAGCAGTTGAATTGTATCGTATGAATGACGTGATTTTTGGTACTAGTATTGTACTTGGTGGTCCTGTAGGTTTCATTTTCCACCCTAAACCCCATCCTATAGGTGATGGTTTGGGAATTCTTAATATACGTAATGAATTCATTTGATTTGCTAGTGAGCACCGTAAGAAGGTTTATTTGTGCGGCTACACAGGTAAGTAACTATAGAGGTTCAAAAACTGTATACACTGTTATCCTTATATTAATATACAACCCATTATTATATGCTATTATACACCCGGTTCGGTTACCCGTCGTTCATTCTAACCTCTTCATCAAAAGAATCAAATTCTTGGTCCTCATTACTTCTTTCTCTCATCATTCTATGACCATCAACTAACATCTGAAGATTGCTTAATTCCTCATTGGTTCCCATTTTTGTATCCTTCCTGTACTCAAACACTTGTCTACACATTGGACATAACCCTTTGGAAGTGTCTTGTTCTAACCATTGTAATATACAATGTAAATGGAAATTATGAGTACAACCTTTACCTAAGATCAAAGGACATTCAGTCCCTGGATATTTACAATTCGGACATGTCCCATCAAATGCTACTCTGCATATTCCACATAATTCATCAGCTGTGCCGGTCTTATCCTGAAGATCCCAATGCCAGGATGCAACTGCATTCCATTCCAACACTTCCACTTTCATAACACAGACGCGAATGAGAATTGTGCACTCTTGTTCTGGCAAGTTCATGTCATTACCTATTAATTATTATTGACTATAAACCTACTTAACCTTGTTATACACCAAACCTTTGAACATATCAAAGGAATTTCCATCAGGTTGTAATTCCAATGTCTCGTGTGTTTTTGTATCTTGAACTACCAACAAGCCATGTTCTTGAGTAATACCTTGGATTCTACATGATCTGTTCTGTCCATCAGAGGTCACTGTAACTAGTTGATTATTATGAAACCATCTTTTATAGTATAATGGTAAGAAAGGAGTCATACCTGAATGTTCAAATACGCTGTAAAATTGATTTATGGTGAACATTAACTTAGCCAAAAGTAATTCATGTTCATAATGAGGTAAAGGCTCAAGACCTTTAGATGCTCTGATTGCATTGAGTTTATCTAAGATCAAATTAAGTGAAGTTGTTGGTGCTTCATTTGAAACATTAATACCGATTCCACAAACAATATTAAACTGGCCATTAAGGAATTGGGAATTAACTAAAGATCCAGAAATTTTAGCAAACTTTTCTTCATTTCCTTCTACAGTTGGAGGGTTTTCATTATTCAATTGATCGAAAAATTCAGGTTTCAATGCATAAATATCGTTGGGCCATTTGATCTTAACTGGCATATCTTCATAACCACAAGTTTCACCACTTTTTAAACTACCATAGCTTAAGATCAGCTCAGTGACTGCCAATGATAAAACATACTGTAATGTCACAATCGATGAAGCCATTTTGGATTCCAATCTAAATAAAATTGATTGAGCCATGACTCCTTTAGGATTAATCCAAACATTACCACCTCTTCCACGTCCTTGAACTTGGGTGGTGGCTGTCAATAAAAACCCATGAGGTAATAATCTTAACCAATTAGAGTTCTTATCAAGGACACTATTAGTTGATGTGATAACTTCACAGTACCCTGCAACTTGACCAAATACACCATCAACGTTATTAGCTCTATAGATCGAATCTAAACATTCAAAGTATCGTGATAAGTTAAAATATGGAGTTTCCTTACTATCGGGTAACTCTGCTTTATGGACTATAAGATGAATTCCTTCACCTGTATCAATAACTTCATTAGCACCATGTAAATGGAAAGTGTCAGCTGCATCTTCAAATGAATTATTTACAAAATCCAAGTTTTCATGCAAGTTTTCAACAGTTTGGAGTAATCTGTTGGGATTTAAGTATGATGACAAATGTATTGGTGTGAGTTTAGGAACTTCAAATTCAGGGTTGACCTTCAATCCTAACTTGGTCAAACAAGCTTTCATGAATAATTTCCTATCATTATCAAAATCCGCTAAATCATTTAATATTGATTCATTAGTAGACCCGAATTCAGGGTGAGTTCCTGACAAAAGTGCACCACCTTTACCAAATTTACAATATATTACAGCGGCGTCCAACTCTTCGTTGTCTTCCCTTTCTACTTCAACAGGATCTGTATACGTTGCTAGCACTTCTACATCTTTATATTTCAGAGCATTTGAGAATACTCCTCCTCCATTATAATAGTTATGAATAAAAGACGGACAATCGTTCAAATTCGATTGTAATTTGGTTATCCTAGCACCTTGATGAGTATTGTATACGAATCCTTTGTAAGCAGTTCCTTTACAAGTACCAGGGAAGAATTTCAATTCTCTTGGTCCTGAAACTTCCATTGCAGTTCCTACCTCGAATTCTACTCTAGAACTTGCGTAATAACCTCCAGCACAGAACCCAAGATATTTCCCACCTTTCCTAACAAAATCTGAAATTATTCTATTTCCAGTTCCATTAAACGTATTACAATATGGTAAATCTGCTCCACCTGGTATAACTATAGCTTTGGTTTTAAATTGCCAAGGATCATTCAATAACGATTTCTCACCCACAGTTGCAACTGCATAGTATGGCGACAAATGAAATCTTAAACTCTCTAAACAGTGCTTAACACTTTCAGTGGTAGTCCCTGGTCCAGCATACACAAGAACATTCATATTGAGTTCTCAATAATTTTCCACTATACCCAACATAAAATGAGTCGCGGTATTTGAATCATCGATAAATTTGAGTCAACCTGAGTCAACTTGAGTCATCATTGACTATGGAAGAATTAGTCCAATCCACTATATTACATCCTAACCCTGGTTATGTGTTGAAAACAAGAATATTAAAATCATCAAATACATTGCCTGGGACTAAAGTGTTTGTCAATGTTTGTCAAGATCCACAAGTACCTAAACCACCTCAAGATTTTGAACCAAGTGTTGTATTTCCTTTGATTGTTGATAACCAATGGGAGATACCGATCATAGTATCCAGTGAGAAGGAAGTTAAGGATAAACAGGGACAAATATCTCTTTGTTATGATTGTTGTATTAATGATATATGTTTTAGATGGTGTAGTTTAAATACAGATCTCAAATCGATTTTGAATGAATGGTGCTTAGAGGCCGTGGAATTACTTTACAATATCGTTGTAGATAGACAATATTCCGTACCTAAGATGTTAAGTAAGGGTCCTTTGAGTAATACAGAGATCAAACAAAAAGAATTGAATGATAATGGTTTAGTGAAGAAACTAGATGAGTTAAAGACTAATGAAACTTTAGGATTAATCGAAGAATTAAACGATGATTCAATGGAGGTTGATAATATTGACATTTTCAATAAGGTCCCAACTAAGAAACCTCTTATAGAAGAGTTGGATACTCCAGTAAACCCTCAGTCTGTTAAGTCTAAAAATAGTCAATCAACTACTATACAAATTAAATATACTGTAAGTTTCCAAAAACTTAATGATAAAAATGGTACTTACACTTTATTAACAAAAGTACAATCGAATTTACCATTCGAAGCTATGAAACTCGATCATGACACCAACAACTTCATTGTATCTACTACTAATCCACAATATGTATTTGATATGTCCACAAAAACCCCACAATTAAAAATCCCATTGGCCCCAAATACATCTGATATAAAGAGTTTCTACATTAATAATGATCTTTTAATATTTAGTTAATATATGCATATTTGTAGCCATGGAATGGTTGCATCAGATTCCGCTCGTTTGCAACTTTATCGGATTAAATTCCTTAATAGGGAAGTGACATTTTAGGAATTCCGCAAGCGAATTCCGCGCACTGTGATATAGATAACTGAGATTTTGCAAACCTTAGAAATTATCTAAAATGAGTGCCAGTGAAGAACAACTATTAACAGGAGGGTTTGATCATTATGAATCCACTGATAATAATGATCTTGAGTCTAGAATCCAACAGTCTGACTCATCATTAAAATTTGAATTCATATATACTGTGAAGTCTTCACTACCTTTGATTGTTAGTTTCTTCTTACAATACTTGTTATCAGTCACTACAATCTATTCAGCATCTAAGTTAGGGGCTCAAGAATTAGCAGCAGCCTCTTTAGCTGTTTGTACATTCAATATCACAGGATTAGCAGTGTATCAAGGAATGTCTACAAGTCTTGATTCATTCTGTTCACAAGCTTATGGATCTGGGGATTTCCATAATGTTGGGGTTTACTTCCAAAGGTGTTCATTGATGATGTTTTTGGTGACAATTTTCCCATTAAGTTTCATTTGGTGGTTTTCAGCTGATATTTTAAGTCCAATGATTGGTAATAGGGAATTGGCAGAATTAACTCAACTATACTTAAGAATCATGACATTAG
Source organism: Yamadazyma cerambycidarum (assembly GCA_030574835.1). Lineage (NCBI taxonomy): Eukaryota > Fungi > Ascomycota > Pichiomycetes > Serinales > Debaryomycetaceae > Yamadazyma > Yamadazyma cerambycidarum. The sequence continues at coordinate 46,546 of JAJMFR010000005.1, forward strand.
GAACTCCTGGGCTATTCTTATTTGAAACTGGTAAAAGATTCTTACAAGCTCAACACCTTTTCAATGCTGCAACTATCATTTTACTCATAATAGCCCCTATAAATTTATACTTGAATTATATCTTAGTTTGGCACCCAACTTCTGGTTTGGGTTTTATTGGAGCCCCAATTGCATGCTGTATTGTATACTGGATGATGAGTATTCTTATGTTACTTTATGTTGTATTTATTGATGGGAAAAAGTGTTGGAATGGACTTGATTTTCATAAAGCTACTATTAATTGGATACCAATGTTGAAATTAGCATTACCAGGAGTTATTATGGTAGAAGCTGAATATCTTGCATTTGAAGTATTGACGATTTTAGCTGCTTCGTTTGGTACTGAAGCATTAGCTGCTCAATCTATTGCTTCTAATGTTGGATCCATGGCTTTCCAATTAGCATTTGCAGTGGCTGTTGCCTTAACTACAAGAGTAGGGCACTTTGTAGGACTGAAAAATATCAAAGGAGCTCAAATTCTTTTGAAAATTTTCGTAATCTTAGGAACATTTATATCATTCACCAACTTCACAACTGTGTTTGTTGGAAGAAATCAATTGGTAATGTTGTTTACTGATGATCCAAAAGTCTTAGAAATTGCTAAGACTTTGATGATATTAGTAGCCATAAACCAAATAGCTGATGCATTTAATGTTTTGGGGGCAGGTGTTCTTAGGGGACAAGGTAAACAACGTATTGGGTCAATTTTGAACATGATTTCCTATTATTTGATTGCGTTGCCTGTTGGTTATATTTTAGCATTCCCATTAAAATATGGAGTTCCTGGTTTATGGGTAGGTTTAATTCTGGGGGTTGCATTTTTGGCTATAAGTGAAGGAGTTGTGATCTACCATAGTAATTGGAAGACCATTATCATTGATTCCCATGAACGTCATGACCATTGATTGAAAGAATCTGGGGTGTTTTGTATATAGAGAAAAGTTACTATAGGCAATTACAGACGATATTTATTCGTAACAATTCATCTAGCGACATTTCATACGTCTAATGACATTGTCTACATGTCCATATTCTTTTTTATTTTCTATTATAAGGCTTTAGCAGTCTCTATAGCCATAAAGTGTATTCTTAAGTGGATCTAGAAGGGGCAGATATTTGAGCCTAGTGTAACCTCACATATTCTCAGTCTCACCATTTTGAAACCCATCGCACCTCATCTCATATGCCTCCTAGAAGAAGATTCGATAAAAAGAACGCTACAACTTTTAGTGTAGTACACAGAGCTCATGATGACGAATTATATTTCGATAATGATGCCTCAAGACATGTCCTTGTACCTATAAATCAAAAGCAAAAAGGTTATACAAAAGAACAACTAGAACAGAACTTAGGTGATGATATTAAGACCGTTAGAGATAATGAAGGAGAAGCAGCACAATATGGTATTTATTATGATGATACCAAGTATGATTATATGCAACATTTACGTCCAATAGGTCAAGCTCAAGATGCAGTTTTCATTGCTAAAAAGGATGATAAGAAAGATAAGAAAGATAAAAAGACAGATCTAATGGCTTTATTAAAAGATCAATTACCTTCTGAAAATACTACAAATATCACACAAGATGATTTGGAGAATATACCCAAAGATTTAAGAGGGTTCAATCCTAATATGGATCCAAGATTAAGAGAAGCAATGGAAGCTTTAGAAGATGAAGCATATGTTGAAGATGAAGAAGATGATCTTTTTAATGAGTTGTTACAATCAGGACAAGCAGGCCAAGAGGATTTCTATGATGACGAAGAAGAATATGATGAATGGGATCTTGATAATTATGAAGATGAATATGGTAAGTATGAACAAGATTACGAATCAGATTATGAACCACAAGAAAACCCTTATAATGAAGGTGAAGCACCAGAAGATTTAGGTGAAGTTGGTGATGATGTGGTAATAAATACAGCATGGGAAAAAGACTTCAGTAAGTTCAAAACTGATTTTAAAGGTAATGATGATGACTCAGATAATGATTTTGATAGTGAAGATCAATTTGAAGAAGAAAAAGATACTTTGCCAGACTTACCTACAAATGTAAAGAAAGCATCAAAAACAAAACAGAGGAAGAAGAAAGGAGCTATGACAGACACTACATCCTTTTCTATGTCTTCTTCGGCGGTTTATCGTACAGAAGGATTAACCTTGCTTGATGATAGATACGAACAATTAGCTAAGAAATTCGAGGCTGATGACGAAGAAGACGATTATCAAGAATTTGATATGAAACAAGAAAGAGGAGATTTCGAAGACTTGTTAGATGATTTCCTTGATAATTATGAATTAGAAAAGGGTGGAAGGAAATTAGCCAAAAAGAATGATGAAAGAGCCAATATACAGAAAGCATCAGACGAAGTATCAAAAGGAAAGTTAGCAGCCAGGCGTAAGAAGGAGAAGAATGATACTCTTAATTTCGGTAAGTTATCATTAAATTAGGTGTAGTTTTATAGAGGTATGGTTACTAAATATGACTCAACTCTTAATTTGCTATTAAGTTACGTGCTTGCTGCCACTTGTTTAGTGTCACTTGCATACGTTATGCGGTCTCTTCAACCTTGCCTAGTTCATGAGTAGGGAGTGCGAAAATTTTCAGTATCAGCCATTCAACAGGTGTGGAGAAGAGGACTATTTATTGGGATATTATCGATAATTATCATCTTAATATTTCCCAATACCTTCACAAATATAACAAATAATTTAAGCATACCAAAATCAACATCAACACCAATGACGTCAATTTCAAAAGTTTACAGTAACGCATTAAGTACCAAACCACAAGAATATTGGGATTATGAAAACTTAGTAATAAAATGGAATTCACAAGATAAATATGAAGTCATCAAGAAATTAGGTAGAGGAAAATACTCTGAAGTGTTTTTAGGAGTAGAATTAACCACAGGAAAAAAGTGTGTCATCAAAGTTTTGAAACCAGTGAAACGTAAGAAAATAAAAAGAGAAATTTCCATTCTACAAAATTTGGTTCAAGGTCCTAACATTATAAGCTTACTTGATATTGTAAGAGAACCAAACCAAAAAACCCCAGCTTTAGTGTTTGAACATATAAATAATATTGATTTCAGAACTTTATATCCAACATTTAAAGATCTCGATATAAGGTATTACATGCACGAATTATTAAAAGCTTTAGATTATAGTCATTCTATGGGAATAATGCATAGAGATGTAAAACCTCATAATGTTATGATCGACCATGATGAAAAATCACTTCGATTAATTGATTGGGGGTTGGCTGAATATTATCATCCTGGTACTGAATACAATGTTAGAGTTGCATCCAGATACTTCAAAGGTCCTGAATTATTGGTTGACTACAGATATTATGATTATTCTTTAGACTTGTGGTCTTTTGGATGTATGTTAGCATCAATGATCTTCAAAAAAGAACCATTTTTCCATGGTAAGTCAAATACTGATCAATTTGTACAAATTGTTAGAGTCCTAGGATCAGAAGATTTGAATCAATATTTACAAAAATACAATTTAAAGTTAACTGAAGAGTATGAAGATTTAGGCTATTATACCAGAAAACCATGGAAAAGGTTCATAACATCCAACAATCAACATTTAGTAAGTGATGAATTTTTAGATTTGATCAACAAATTGTTGAGGTATGATCATCAAGAGAGATTAACTGCCAAGGAAGCAATGGCACATCCTTATTTTGATCCGGTTAGAAACACTTAAGAGAGATGTGATAGATCTTCAAATTTGGTTCGTGAGGGGGTGTTCGGGTGGTGTGGCTCCCACTATTAGATATGACTGTTATTTAAAATACATTGTGATTTAGACTTTAATGTATACATGTAGACTAACAATAGTTCTACTATATGAAATGTTCCGAATCTTGAGTTGCTTCTATCGTCTATATATATGGACTGTCTATTCCATAACCTATCACCTGATCAATTGTGGTTATCTTATCAGGGCCGCGAAATCCCTTTAACTACAAGGCATAATATGCCACCATTAGTATCCCAATCTAAGGTATATCGAAACATCTTATCGACTAAACCGAAATCTTATTATGATTATGAAAATACTCTGTTAGAATGGAATAGTCAAGAACACTACGAAATTCTTGAAAAAATCGGTAGAGGTAGATATTCTGAAGTGTTTTTAGGTATTCAAACCACTACAGGTATCAAGTGTGTTATAAAAGTTTTGAAACCAGTTAAAAAGAAGAAAATTAAAAGAGAGATATCGATCTTACAAAAATTAACTCAAGGTCCTTCTATAATAGAGTTGTTAGATATCGTGAGAGACTCTCAGGTTAAGGTGCCTTGTTTGATAACTGAATATATCGAAAACGTCGATTCAAGAACTTTGTATCCAACTTTTACTGATTATGATATACGGTTTTATATGTTCGAATTATTAAAGGCTTTAGATTATTGTCATTCTATGGGGATAATGCATAGAGATATAAAGCCTTTGAATATAATGATAGATCATAAGAAGAGAATTTTAAGATTAATTGATTGGGGATTGGCTGAATATTATCATCCTGGTACTGAATACAATGTTAGAGTTGCAACTAGATATTTCAAAGGTCCTGAATTATTAGTTGACTATAGATATTATGATTATTCTTTAGATATTTGGTCCCTTGGCTGTACATTAGCAGCCATGGTGTTTAAGAAAGAACCTTTCTTTCAAGGAAAATCTAACACTGATCAGTTAATTCAAATTGTAAGAGTTTTGGGTTCTGAAGACTTCAATAAGTACTTGAGAAAGTACAATATTGAATTGCCTGATGAATATGAAGACTTAGGAGCATTCTCGAAGAAATCTTGGACAAGGTATGTTAATGACTCAAACCAGCATTTAGTTAATAATGATTTTCTTGATCTAATTAGTAAATTGTTGGTGTATGATCATCAGGAAAGGTTGACAGCCAAAGAGGCGATGAATCATGCTTATTTTGATCCGGTAAGGCAGACTGAGGGGATTCAATGATGTGTCAGACGTATTTTGATCAGAAAGAGGCTCTTAGAGGTTTATGGATATTCAGCACGGATATGCATGTTAAAGTGTATAATAAAAGTTGTATAGAGATTTATGCATTGTGCGATTTGCTATACTCTTCCTCTTAAATGATCTCCTACTGAATAGTCTAGGCCACTATGATTGTTAAATACGTGTGTGTGTGTGTGTAGCTGTTGTGAATATATTCATGTATTTTTATCTTAGTATTCATTTTTTCTTTTATTATTTTTTTTCATTTTTTACTAATTATTTCCACAGTAGAATTTTATATTTACCGTGAAATTCACAAAAAACAAAAAAAAACAAAAATAAGTAAAATCACCAAAGGACAATTTCAATAACAAGTATCTTTTAAGATACATACGAGTTACACCAAGTACCACTACACTCTGTGTGTAGTGGAAACCATCTGCTACCCAAGTTCACTGTGTCTACGTTAACACCATCGCTCACAACCATTTTTTTCTAGAAAAGTACTGGGGGTGCATGTACAAGATTTCGAGACAATATAAGAAGTTTTAAAATCACAAACGCAATTAAACAAATCAACATGTCCCGTAGTAAAGTATATTTCGACATAACTGCTGGTGGTATCCCTCAAGGAAGAGTTGCCTTCGAATTATTCAATGACGTGGTTCCAAAAACTGCTGAAAATTTCAGAGCTCTTTGTACTGGAGAAAAAGGAGAAGGTAAAAGTGGTAAACCATTACATTATAAGGGAAGCATTTTCCATAGAGTAATTTCCAACTTTATGTGTCAAGGTGGTGATTTCACTCATGGTACAGGTATTGGAGGTGAATCAATTTATGGTGAAAAGTTCGAAGATGAAAACTTCAAATTAACTCATGATAAACCATTCTTATTATCAATGGCTAATGCTGGTAAAGATACTAACGGATCACAATTTTTCATAACCACAGTTCAAACACCTCATTTAGATGGAAAACATGTTGTTTTTGGTCAAGTGATTGAAGGTAAAGGAATTGTCAGGAAACTTGAAAAATCTGAAAAAGGTGAAAATGATAAACCTGTAGAAGATTGGGTAATTGCTGATTGTGGAGAACTACCAGCTGATTACCAACCAAAACCAAAAGACGATGGTACTGGTGATATCTATGAAGAAACTATTGCTGATGATAGTAACATTGAAATTGATAATCCTGAATCAGTTTTTAAAGCCATCAACACTTTAAAAGATATTGGTACAGCTCAATTAAAGAAAGGTAATTTGGAAAAATCCTTAGAAAAGTATTTGAAAGCAACAAATTTCTCCCAAGAATATTTTCCTAAAGATCTTTCAGAACAAGATTTATCAACTTTAACATCATTAAAACAATCATGTTACTTAAATGCTTCTTTAGTAGCATTAAAATTGAATCAAGGTAAGTTAGCCGTTATAAATGCCGACAAAGCATTAGAAGAAATCGATGATAAAGACACTAAATCTAAAACAAAAGCTTATTATAGAAAAGGTATGGCTTTGTTAAGTTTAAAAGACGAAGATGGAGCAAAGGACAATTTAGAGAAGGCATCAAAATTATCACCAGACGATGCTGGTATTATAAAGGGATTGAATGATGTTAAGGCATCAATAAAAGCTCGTCGTGAAAAGGAAAAGAAAGCTATGTCAAAGTTTTTCTCCTAAGAACTCAACTGATAGCTTTAACACCGTAAATGTGTCTCGTGATTCCGAGCATTATGGCTGGTTTCGCGATGCACTATTATGTGCTGATTAATCAAGAACAATAGAAATCAAAACCAATCAACTTTTCATTATATTATCCAACGTATAAAACTCTTCAATACACAAAAAGTAAAATTGAAGTTCATTATCCATTCTCTATAAAACTGATTGCCTTAACATTCCACCATACTATTTCCCGTATATAACAGTACGCGTAATTGTCATCACGAACATATCTCAAACCGCGAACTCGCCCTCACTGAAAAACTGTTGAAAAATCTAAACTCTATCCTGGTTACACTTAATCGTTCAACTAGTTCATAGATAAGGCACTCATTCATTTGATTGTCCTCCCCACATATATTTAATACATTATTATCTTTCAATTTTCACCTGTATTTTTAATAGATTGCTCCTTGTTAATAAAGAAAAATAAAAACCTTCAAAAAAAAATTTTAAAAAAACACTCAAATTTGGAAAACTATTTAATATATCAAATTTAAAACAAATTAAGATATGAGTAGAGATTTCCCACATTCAAGTGCTCCACTTCGAGCCGTAAAAGAAGTTCAATTTGGATTGTTTTCACCTGAAGAGGTTAGAGCCATATCAGTAGCTAAAATCGAATATCCTGAAACTATTGATCAATCCACAAAGAGACCAAGAGAAGGTGGATTAAATGATCCAAGATTAGGTTCAATTGATAGAAATTTCAAGTGTCAAACATGTGGTGAAGATATGGCTGAATGTCCAGGGCATTTTGGTCATATTGAATTAGCTAAACCAGTATTCCATATTGGTTTCATTGCTAAAATCAAAAAAGTCTGTGAATGTGTTTGTATGCATTGTGGTAAATTATTATTAGATGAATCCAATCCATTAATGGCTCAAGCTATCAAAATAAGAGATCCTAAAAGAAGATTTAATGCCGTATGGAATGTATGTAAAACTAAAATGATTTGTGAAGCTGATCCTGAAGATGTTGAAAATGGCAGAGGTGGATGTGGTCATACTCAACCTACAGTTCGTAGAGATGGTTTGAAACTTTGGGGAACTTGGAAACAAAACAAGTTAGAGGAAGAACAACCTGAACGTAGATTATTAACTCCATCAGAAATCTTAAATGTTTTCCGTCATATAAATTCTAAAGATTGTCTTAGGTTAGGATTTAGTGAAGATTATGCTAGACCTGAATGGATGTTAATCACAGTATTACCAGTACCACCACCACCAGTTAGACCATCAATTGCATTTAATGATACAGCAAGAGGAGAAGATGATTTAACTTTCAAATTAGCTGATGTTTTAAAGGCTAATATTAATGTACAAAGATTAGAAATGGATGGATCACCTCAACATGTTATAAGTGAATTTGAAGGGTTATTACAATTTCACGTTGCCACATATATGGATAATGATATTGCTGGTCAACCTCAAGCTTTACAAAAGACTGGTAGACCAATCAAATCAATTAGGGCTAGATTAAAGGGTAAGGAAGGAAGATTAAGAGGAAATTTAATGGGTAAAAGAGTTGATTTCTCTGCTCGTACAGTTATTTCCGGAGATCCTAATTTAGATTTAGATCAAGTTGGGGTACCGATATCAATTGCAAGAACTTTATCATATCCTGAAATTGTCACACCATTCAATATTCAAAGATTAACTGAGTATGTCAGGAATGGTCCTAATGAACATCCAGGTGCAAAATATGTGATCAGAGATAATGGTGATCGTATTGATTTAAGATATAATAAAAGAGCTGGGGATATAGCATTACAATATGGTTGGAAAGTTGAACGTCATTTAATGGATAATGATCCTGTTTTATTTAATAGACAACCTTCATTACATAAAATGTCAATGATGGCCCATAAAGTTAGAGTTATGCCATACTCTACTTTCAGAATGAATTTATCCGTTACTTCACCATATAATGCTGATTTTGATGGTGATGAAATGAATTTACATGTGCCTCAATCACCAGAAACTAGAGCTGAATTATCTCAAATTTGTTCAGTTCCTTTACAAATTGTTTCTCCACAATCAAACAAACCAGTCATGGGTATTATTCAAGATACTTTATGTGGTATAAGAAAAATGACATTACGTGATGTTTTCATTGAATATGATCAAGTCATGAATATGTGTTATTGGATCCCAGACTGGGATGGAGTTATTCCACCACCTGCTATTATAAAACCAAAGCCTTTATGGAGTGGTAAACAATTGGTTTCCATGACTATTCCAAAAGGTATTCATTTACAAAGATTGGAAAGTAATTTATCAAGTCCAAAGGATAATGGAATGTTAATAGTTGATGGAGAAATTATGTTCGGGATCGTTGACAAAAAGACAGTGGGTGCAACCGGGGGAGGTTTGATCCATACTGTTATGAGAGAAAAAGGTCCTGCCGTTTGTGCTAAATTATTTAGTGCCATTCAAAAAGTTACTAATTTCTGGTTATTGCATAATGGATTTTCCATTGGTATTGGGGATACCATTGGGGATGTTGAAACCATGAAACATGTTACTGAAACTATTGAAGAAGCCAAAGTTAAAGTTCAAGAAATCATCATGAATGCTCAACAAAATAAATTAGAACCTGAACCTGGTATGACTTTAAGAGAATCTTTCGAACACAACGTATCCCGTGTATTAAATCAAGCAAGAGATACCGCTGGTAGATCAGCAGAAATGAATTTAAAAGATTTAAATAATGTCAAACAAATGGTTACATCTGGTTCTAAGGGTTCCTTTATTAATATTTCACAAATGTCAGCTTGTGTAGGGCAACAAATTGTTGAAGGTAAACGTATTCCATTTGGTTTCAGTGATAGAACTTTACCACACTTTACTAAAGATGATTATTCACCAGAATCTAAAGGTTTCGTTGAAAATTCTTATCTTAGAGGTTTAACTCCACAAGAATTCTTCTTCCATGCTATGGCCGGTAGAGAAGGGTTAATCGATACTGCTGTTAAAACCGCTGAAACTGGTTATATTCAACGTCGTTTAGTTAAAGCTTTAGAAGATGTTATGGTTCATTATGATGGTACAACCAGAAACTCATTGGGTGACATTGTTCAATTCGTTTATGGTGAAGATGGTATAGATGGTACCCAAGTTGAATCTCAAAGTGTTGATACTATTCCTGGTTCAGACGCAGCTTTTGAAAAGAGATATAGGATTGATTTATTAACTGATGAATTATCCATTGAATCTAACCAAGAAATCAAAGGAAATGTGGAATTACAAAGATTATTGGATGAAGAACTCAAACAATTAGTCAAAGACAGAACTTACTTACGTGATGTCTGTTTCATTAATGGTGATTCCAGTTGGCCATTACCAGTCAATTTACGTCGTATAATTCAAAATGCTCAACAAATCTTCCATTCAGGTCGTCAAAAAGTTTCCGATCTTAGATTGGAAGAAGTTGTTGAAGGTGTTAGACAATTATGTACTAAATTGACAGTTATAAGAGGTGAAGGTAAATTAGTTGAAGAAGCTCAAGAAAATGCTACATTATTGTTTCAATGTTTGGTTCGTTCAAGATTAGCATCTCGTAGAGTTATTGAAGAATTCAAATTGAATAAAATGTCCTTTGAATGGGTTTGTGGAGAAATCGAAACTCAATTCCAAAAATCTATTGTTCATCCTGGTGAAATGGTGGGAGTTATTGCTGCCCAATCAATTGGTGAACCTGCAACTCAAATGACTTTAAACACTTTCCATTATGCTGGGGTTTCATCTAAGAATGTTACTCTTGGGGTTCCTCGTTTGAAAGAAATTTTGAATGTTGCAAAAAATATCAAAACTCCTGCTTTAACAGTTTATTTAGAAAAAGATTATGCTAGTGATATTGAAAAGGCTAAGGTTGTTCAATCAGCAATTGAACATACTACTTTGAAAAATGTTACTTCAGCAACTGAAATTTTCTATGATCCTGATCCAAGAAGTACTGTTATTGAAGAAGATTATGATACCGTTGAAGCTTATTTCGCAATTCCAGATGAAAAAGTCGAAGAATCAATTGAAAAACAAAGTCCTTGGTTACTTAGATTGGAATTGGATAGAGCTAAGATGTTGGATAAACAATTAACTATGGCACAAGTTGCTGAAAAAATCTCACAAAACTTTGGTGAAGATTTATTCGTTATCTGGTCAGATGATACTGCTGATAAGTTGATCATTAGATGTAGGGTTGTTAGAGATCCAAAATCTATTGATGAAGATGATGCTGAAGAGGATCAAATCTTAAAGAGGATCGAAAGTCACATGTTAGAATCCATTTCTTTAAGAGGTATTCCTGGTATTACCAGAGTTTTTATGATGCAACATAAATTAAACAGACCTGATGAAACTGGTGAATATAAGCAAGGTCAAGAATGGGTTTTGGAAACTGATGGGGTTAACTTATCTGAAGTTATGACAATTCCTGGTATCGATTCTTCAAGAACTTACTCAAATAACTTCATTGAAATTCTTAGTGTTTTAGGTATCGAAGCTACCAGATCTGCCTTATATAAAGAAATCTTGAATGTCATTGCCTTTGATGGTTCTTATGTTAATTATCGTCATATGGCCTTATTAGTTGATGTTATGACATCTCGTGGTCACTTAATGGCAATTACTCGTCATGGTATTAACAGAGCTGATACTGGTGCTTTAATGAGATGTTCTTTCGAAGAAACTGTGGAAATCTTATTAGAAGCTGCTTCTTCTGCTGAATTAGATGACTGTAGAGGTATTTCTGAAAATGTTATGTTGGGTCAAATGGCTCCATTAGGTACTGGTGCTTTTGATGTTATGATTGATGATAAAATGTTACAAGGTTCTCAACCATTACAAGAATTTGATGGTGGTGCTACTCCTTATAGAGAAAATGCTGAAGTTGAAGATGACGGTATTCAATATGTTGAAGGTGCCGGTTTCTCACCAGTTCATTCCGCTCAAGTCGGTGAATCCGGTGGTTTAACAAGTTATGGTGGGGTTACATCTCCTTCACCAACTTCACCATTCTCTTATGGTGCAAGTCCTGGTTATGCAAGCCCTGGTTATGGTGGTGTTGGTTCCCCAACTTACTCACCAACCAGTCCATCATATTCACCAACTTCACCAAGTTATTCACCAACTTCACCATCATACTCACCAACCAGTCCATCATATTCACCTACATCACCAAGTTACTCACCAACCTCACCAAGTTACTCCCCTACCTCACCATCTTATTCACCTACCTCACCAAGTTACTCACCAACCTCACCATCATATTCTCCAACATCACCTTCATACTCCCCAACTTCTCCAAGTTACTCACCTACATCACCAAGTTATTCACCTACAAGTCCATCATACTCACCTACCTCACCATCATATTCCCCAACTTCTCCAAGTTATTCCCCAACTTCACCATCATACTCACCAACCAGTCCATCATACTCACCTACATCACCAAGTTACTCACCAACCTCGCCAAGTTACTCCCCAACTTCTCCAAGCTATTCACCAACATCACCAAGCTACTCACCTACCTCACCTTCCTATTCCCCAGGAAGTCCATCATACTCACCATCTGAAAAAGATAAAGAAAAGAAAGATTAAATATGTTTATAATGTATGTCGTACCTTGAATTCTCTTCTATACGCCATCTTTCTGATAAGTATGCATGCCCAAATTGCACGAGAGAGTCAAAGGGAGTCAAATTAAGGAAGTCAAATTTGCTGAAGAGTCAATGTCATGGCCATAAATCAAACGTCGTAAAACTGTTCTGGCTTCCGAATTCCTAAGTGCGAAATTACTAAGCTCTGTCGGACTTATACTGCTGTCCTTAGTAAGCTGCCAAAGTCCGAATGTGCGTGAGCCGTTTTGTTACCGAGCATAGTTGAAGTATATAAACGGCTGTTTTACGTCAAAATACTGCGTAAACGAAATGGTATTTAAGTTCACGATCGATAAGATCGTTAATAAGTATATACCAGAGAATCAACTCACAAAGCTTCCTAAACCATTTGGTCATTTCTTAGGTATTAATAGCAATGAAAAACGTCCAAGACCTGATTATTTAATATGGTTAGAGATTTTTATAGGAACTTTTTGCGGGATCCTAACACTAGAGGGAGTATTTAGAAGTCCTAATGTATTTACAAGTCAGCATCATGCTCCTATAATAATTGCCAGTTATGGAGCAGGGGCAATTTTGTGTTTCAATGCATCTCAAGCACCATTAGCTCAACCACGTAATGTTTTTTTTGGTAATTTCACAAGTGCATTAATTGGGGTATGTTTACAAAAGTTATTTCTGTTGAGTCAAACCGGTCAGGATCATTATTATGTTGGAGGTGCTATTAGTGTAGCGTTATCATCAGTTGCTATGCTGCTTTTGAATGTGGTTCATCCTCCTGCAGGTGCTGCAGCTTTATTACCATTTGTGGATGACCAAATAAGAGAAATGAGTTGGTGGTATTTACCAGCTCATATTGTATCATCAATTTTGATTGTTTGTGTTGCTTTGATAAGTGGTAATGTGATTAGAAAGTACCCAGTCTACTGGTGGACCCCAGTTCCCAAAGTACCTAATCCTGAACCTGAAAAGCCACAACCTGTTTCAAATCCTCCTAATACTGTTTCAGATTCTTCAGAGTTATCAAAGTTATCTCAAAAATCTACGCCTGTAATTGAAATAAACCACGAACAATTAATAGTACCTGACGAACTTAATCTATCTGATGTAGAAATTAATATTTTAGAATCAATTCAATTGAAATTAAAAGAATTTATCGATGAAGTCTAATGACGAACCATTTAATGTATATACAATTTGTTTAATGAATAATTACCTACTTAAAGACTTTTTACCTATTTAACGACTTTACAATATCATTTAACGTTATGATTTGTTTGTTCAACTCTAATTTATCAAACACCACTTTACATACATCATCAGTCGATAAGATAGGTCTAACTAATTCGTCTAAGCAATTATCTTTACCTATGGTTATATTTTTTAACTTGTATCCAGATTCCAAAGCCTTAACTAGTTGATATCTATTGTTATTCTTGTCGTTGGCATCGTACATTATTCCTGGTCTGATAATTAAAGAATTTATATTAGCATTCAATAATTCAGTTTCGGCCTCTCTTTTAGTACGGATATAATCTTTTGGAATAAATGGTAATTGTTTATCTGCTGATATGTATACTAATTTACCTTGAGGGTTACTATTTTCATAAGCTTGTAAAAGCTTAATTAAACTAAACTTATTCATACCATCAAAGGAATTTTCAAATGTTTTGGTCATTGGGTTTGTACCTGTAAATAAATTTTTTAATATCAGTACTGATGGACTATTAAGACTTTCCTTATATGATACATCATCGAAAATCTTCCCCATTGAATGAAATACTATATCATAGTCTGATAGTTGTTTCTCATAGGTTGAAGTATCAAATATGTTTGCAGATTTCCAATTGACTTGATTCAAAAAGGTGTTGAGAACAGGAGGTGATCCTGATTTAGAAAACGATGTTACTTTGTATCCATTTCTGATACCGTATTCACATATTTTCTTTCCTAAAAAACCGTTACCTCCAAATACTGCTATAGACATCGTATGGCGTGAGAGAGTTGCGAATTTTACTATGAGAGATTTAGAGTGCTAACTTTGAACTGAATTACTTATATTAAATGCAAACTAATATACAGAACATTTCTATTAAGATTCTATCATGACATTAATTATTGGCCAAATTTTTTTCTTAACATTACAAACTCTTCATCTTCAACTTCTTCGATTGAAGGATGCTTATGTAAATTTTGTAAAGGTGACGATGGTTCTGGAGTAGCAACATCATCATCAGAATTTATTGATAAGTTAGAAACTGAAACTGGAGTAGATCTACCACTTGATTTTGGAGTTTCAATTTCTGGTTCATTTATAGGTTCGGATTTTTCAATTATTTGAGCTATAGGGGAATTAGATCTTCTTGGTTGAGGACTGGCAATTGGAATTGATTGTGGTTCAGAAACAGTAGGTTTGGAAACTGGTTCTTCTCTTGGGAATTCTTTTCTATTTTCAGCTGAAGGATTTCTTGGAACATCGTTTGGAGCAAATTCTCTTTCATAAGATCTTACATGTGGATTAAACATATTTTGGAACATTGATTGAAGAAATTCTTGAGCTTGTTTTTGTTGTTCAGCTTGTTTTCTGATTTCTTCGTTTCTAGCTTGATTTCTTCTGACTTGCTCTTGTCTTAATTGTTCTTGTCTTGCTTGTTCCCTCTTGAGTTGTTCTTGTCTTACTTGCTCCCTTCTAACTTGTTCCCTTCTAATCTGTTCTTGTCTTAATTGTTCTCTTCTAACTTGTTCTTGTCTTAATTGTTCTTGCTTTCTTAACTTTTCTTCTCTAACCTTTCTAAGTCTTGCCTCTTTCTCCTTTCTGACTCTTTCTTGTTTTTCCTTTTCTCTAATCTCCTTTTCTCTTCTTCTCTCTTCTCTAAATTGTTCCTTTAATTCCCTTTCTCTAATCCTTTCGTTTTGCTCTCTTTCGTAAGACACACCTCTTCTACCATTTTCAAAACGTTGACAGAATTGATTGAAAACTTCAGGATACTCATTAGCATACTGTTTGCAGTATGGGTTTTGATTGATAAAAATACTAAATAAGTCATCAAGTGAAGCAGGTTGTGGTTTTGGTTCATCTTTCTTTGGAATGTTAAGGTTTAAAATTCTCTCATCATATTGATTGATTTCAAAATTGATTTCATTAACCTTGACTTTCTTTAAGTTTAACTTGATTTGTAATTTAAAGTCATGAACGATAGAATAAACCGTTAATAAACCTTGGGTATCATTTAATCTAACCAACTTGAATTCAAAAGATTTGAAGTTACCATCAGGTTTAAAAATTTGATATTGAATAGTATCATCATCTTCAGATTCATTGACTAATTTTGGTTTGACTCTTGAGTAAAGTGTTTCAAGATTGAATACTGGTTCAAATACTGGTAAGTTTTGATAAAATAATGGATTGACTAACATTGTATTGTTTCTAAGTAAAGTTGTTATAATAAAATATAATAAAAATAGTCAAGGAGAATCTCTTCAATTTATATTAATTCTAAATTTGGTGACAAATGATCCGTGTCATTTGTAATCATTACAGAATATACTAGAATGGTTGCAAAATAATGACTTAGAATTTTCTAGAAATCACGGGATTTTCATGTACTGAGGTTCCGTTTCTAGAATTTTCTTTACACGCCAGCGCACTCAACCATGGGTTGCAAAAGTTCCGTGTCATTCCCTTCCGATAGAGGAACAGCTATTAATAATCTACCAGTGATAGAGTAATCATCGAATATTTCGTAATCTGAGTATTGTGTGTTCGTAAATAATTGTTTAATTTGGGAAGTTGCATAATTTAGCTCAGCATGAAATAAATTGTAAGACTCTATTCGTTCTATATGGTGTGTTATATTCAGTTGAATGTGATAAACATACAACCAATGGTTTGAAAATTAATCGACCAACGCTTCAGAGGGAAGATGTTTCAAAAACAACAGATATCTAAGGGACAAACATGATTTCATTGGGCGTTGACACATGCTAAACCACACTTTTTCAAAAAACCTAATTCGAGTATACCATGCCTTCCTCTAATTTAAAGACCCATGAATTTCTTCAGCTCTATAGTGAATTACCTATAGTCCCTGACGACCTTTTATAGGCCAACCATAGATATTGAAAAGGGTCTACGGAATCCACACTAATAAATTGCGATCGGTATTTTCCAGGTCCCTTTCAGACACTCGTATTTTTACCCCAGGAAATAACAAAAGAAACTCGCAATGAGTCAAAGTTGAAAAAATTTTTTAATAGGAAATAACAATTTGTTAACAGTTGAATTCTGAGTCTTTCTTTATAGCTTCTTAAAGTTGAATTTACATTTGTATGGCAGAACTTGTTTGTGTTTTTGTTCAATAGACCAATAGAATTATATCCCTAGAATCATAGAAATATCTTCAGAGATGAATATTTTAGATAATAGTTTAAGTATTAATGAAAAACTTTTGTGTTTGATTCCAATATTCATTTATGCTATTTATAGAGTTTTTAGATACTCAAAATCAACACCCAAACCAATCAAAGTATCAAACCCTTTACAAATAGTCGTAGTTGGTGCTGGATTAATAGGACCTAGACATGCAGATCATGTGATTAAGAATCAAAATTGTGAGTTATTTGGGATAATCGATATTAATCCAGAAACTGAAGCCTTATGTAAGAAACTAAACACTAAATACTTTTCAAGCATTGAATTAATGATCGAACAGTGTGATAATGAAAATGTCAAGTATCCACATGGAGCAATCATTTGTACACCTAATCATACCCATATCAAAATTGCATCCAAATTGGGTAAATTTGGTATACACTTATTGATTGAAAAACCAGTGAGTCCAAATCCAGAAGACTCTAAAGCATTAAAAATCTTTGCTGTGAATAATAAAATCAAAGTGTTGGTGGGTCATCATCGTAGATTCAATCCTATGATTCTTTTAGCTAAACAGAAATTAAGTAAGTTAGGTAAACTTATTGCTGTACAAGGATGTTGGGCATTAAAGAAACATGATAATTATTTCAAAGAATCCCCTTGGAGAACTTCTAATAAATTAGGTGGAGGTCCCTTGCTTATAAATCTAATTCACGATTTGGATTTATTACAATACTTATTTGGTCCCATCTGTCAAGTATACGCTGACCTATTACCAAAACAACGTCAATATGATAATGTAGATGAAGGTGCTGTATTGACGTTAAAATTCAAACATGGTGGTTGTGGTACATTTATCTGTTCTGATAACATCCCATCACCATTCAATTTTGAATCAAGTACTGGTGAGAACCCTACTGTGCCTTATCATAATCAAGTTTCAGGGTTATATAGAATTTTTGGTTCAAATGGTGTTCTTTCGATCCCTGACTTTAACTTTTATACCAATAAGTCTTGGCTAAGTGCTATAAAAGTTGATAAATTGTTCAAGCTGGATAAATTGTTTGATGTTAAACCTTTTGATTTACAATTGAATCATTTTGTTGATATGATACGAAATAACAGTTTACCGAACTGTGATATAGATGATGGTATATCTGCCTTATTAGTAATAAAAGCTGTTGAGAAGTCTATTGAGACTGGTGTACCAGAAACTGTATCAGACTTATCAGTGATCAAACCAAATTTTAAAGCCTTAGAGATTTAACCTCAATGGTTTTGAATGCTTAAACAAAAGTTTAAATCAAGATATGACCCATAATGACTGACATAAAATAATCGACATAAAATACATATTCTATATAAACTCATTAATAATTATTCATTTATACTTTCTCCACAATGCCTCTGAAAAATAAACTTTTGTGATACCGCCTCTCCGAACTTACAAAATTTAGGATATCATCCTTGATGCATTTAGTCAAACTATTAATTGACTTGCAATCATGAGTGAACAGTCTATATTGAATGAATTCTAGGCCCCGTTTACAATTGAGTTCTGGCACGGTGTACAACAGCCACCTCATCTCATCTTAATTTTACGCCTGAGCTCAGTAATAATTTCCTAGTTAAGGATGTGATCATACAATATTAACTTAGCGTAATATTAAAAAGTTCATAACGGACCACGATTTAACACATGAACACTTACAGTTTCATCTTGAGATAAGGGGGGTCACAGATTTCTTATCTGTAGATAGGCGAGATGCGATATAAATCTTGCTAGCTTAAATAAAGGTATTAAAAAATTAGTCGTCTTATTTCAACGAAATCGGACTGTCTGAAATCAGTAAGATAACCCGTAGACCTTGATTGACGATGACTTCCTAATTCAAATAATTCTCAGGTGAGTGAAATACGGAATTAATTTAGTGTTTTAACCAACTGATATCACCGAGTGCAGAAAATTTTCGTGTAAGCCCAGGCGGTGTATCTACCGTCTGGATTATATAATATAAAATAGTGAATTCATAAATTGACAACCGTAATGTATAACGTCTTTTATGCTTCAGATTAAAAAATAATTAGTTCTTTCCGTATCTGGCTGCAGCCTCAAGTAAATTAATAGGAATTTGAGCCACCCCGTGCTAAATTTTATTGTTTGATAACAAAAAATGCAGGTAAATACCTGGTGTAAAAATTTCATTTAATGCAATTGAGACCGGTTTGAAACAGAACTAGATCATTAATATATCAACTAACGTAAAGAAGTCATACTCATCTCTATATAAGCCTTAAACGAAGATGCCATTAAATCTTGGATACTACCACGTGTATTAAGTCAAGAAAAGTCTGTTCATAATTTTTATGCAGAATTCTTGATGCCAAGAAGTAGCTGAGGAGGTAGGTCTTGGTGTGCGAAAGCCGTGGTGATTTTCTTCAGCTAGTACCAACACGGGTAGTAACTTTAGTGCGGCATGGTAGTAACTTATTTGTGGTTGCAAAATATTTTTTTCTTGGAGGTTCGAATTCTAAACCTTGCATCTGTTAACAGCCTTCCAAGAAATATTTGATCCATAAAGGCTTTATTAACTAAGGCTCTGTACAATTAAAAAGATACGATGGAGCACGTTGTTGTAGCTCAACGGCTTTTTCATTGTCTATAAAACCCCAGTAGTTTCTTCTCTTCTGACCAGTAAAATAAGCCTAATACTTACAAGACTTAGTCAAACAGGAATAAAATACTGATTAAAAATGATTTTACACCAATATGACTATATATTTGCTATCTCAATGATTTTTGGGTTCTTAGATGCCTTCAATATTGGAGCTAATGATGTTTCAAATTCATGGGCATCTTCAATCTCTTCAAAATCATTAAAATATTGGCAAGCTATGATTTTAGCAGCTATCTGTGAATTATTAGGTGCTGTTTTAGTTGGTTCAAGAGTTAGTGATACCATTAGAAATAAAATCATTGACGTTAAAATTTTCAAAGATGATCCAGCAGTATTAATGTTAACTATGGCTACTGCTTTAGTTGGTTCATCTATTTGGTTAACTATCGCTACTTATATTGGTATGCCAGTTTCAACCACTCATTCAATTGTTGGTGCTGTTATCGGTGCTGGTATTGCCGCAAAAGGTGGTGATAACATCGTTTGGGGATGGAAAGGTGTTTCCCAAATTATTGCTTCATGGTTCATTGCTCCACTTTTAGCTGGTTGTCTTGCTGCTATTATCTTTTTAATCTCTAAATTTGGAGTTTTGGAAATCAAAAACTTTTCAAGATCATTAAGAAATGCTTTCTTATTAGCTCCAGTTTTAGTTTTTACTGCTTTCTGTATCTTAACTATGTTGATTGTTTGGAAAGGTTCCCCAAGTTTAGGTTTAAACAAGTTATCAACTGGTGCAACTGTTGGTTCTATTTTTGGAGTTGGTGGTGTTGCTACCATACTTTATCTTATTTTCTTATATCCATTTTACAGAAGAAAATTATTACATAATGATTGGACTTTGAAATATTATGATGTTTTAAGAGCTCCAACTTTCTTCTTTATGTCAACTGATAATATTCCACCAATGCCAGAAGGTCACCAATTGACCATCGATTATTATGAAGGTAGAAGATATGAATCTCCTGAAGATGACAAAGCTAAAGATGAAGAAGTTAAGGTCGAAACTAACTCCTTAAACAAAGAAGGTAGTGAAATCCAAGCTATTCACAAAGAAGTCGATTCAGCTACTGAAAGATCAGGTTGGTTCGTTAATACCTGTCCTCAAGGTATGAAAACTAAAACTTACTGGTTTTCATTAGTTAAACAACCAAAAAAATGGCCACATTTATTATGGCAAATGTTCATCCATGGATGGGTTCAAGATGTTATTTCAAACCAAACTATTAGTAAAGGTATTTTAGCAGGTGATCTTAAAAAATTACATTTAACATCCAAATTCTACGATAACAGAATTGAATTCATGTTTTCAATCTTACAATGTTTTACTGCTGGTACTATGTCATTCGCTCATGGTGCTAATGATATTGCTAACGCTACTGGTCCATTATCATCAGTCTACACTATTTGGCAGACTGGTACTATTGGTAGCAAAGCCGATGTTCCTAGATGGATCTTAGGTTATGCTGGGGTTGCTTTAGTTATTGGTATTTGGACTTTTGGTTATAGAATCATTAGTGTTATGGGTAACAAATTAATTTTACAAAGTCCTTCAAGAGGTTTTGCATTAGAATTAGGAGCTGCTGTCACCACTGTTATGGCTACTCAATTAGCTATTCCAGTTTCAACCACTCAATGTGCTGTTGGTGCCACTGTCTTCATTGGTTTATGTAACAAAGATTTAAGATCTGTTAATTGGAGAATGGTCAGTTGGTGTTATTTAGGTTGGATTATAACTTTACCAATCGCTGGGTTAATGGCCGGTCTTCTTAATGCCATTATTTTATATTCTCCTCATTATTAAGTTAGACTATAACTTTAGATGGGTTTCGTGTAGTTCGATAAAATAAGACATGGATAAGTTTTTAATATATTAATTTGAATTTTGATATTTTATTCTCTAAGGCGTTTTTGAAAAGTGGGTTATTTTCTGAAACGAACAATAAATGATTATAAATAGTATAGTCACGGGAAATGGTGTAATGTATCTACGTGCCATGGGTTATAGGGTTAAGAATTATAACCATTAGATATCTATAATACTCTGTTGATGATATTACTTGATATGGTAAGACTCATTTTTAATAACTTGCAAATTCAATATCACTAATTCAAGTGAAGACTTCTTAATAGATCAATCTAAGTTGTAGTTATATTTCATGAGGCTCCAGGTAGTATGTTCCCATATTAAGTGAGAACCTCACGCTCGCAAAACACCAAGTCACGATGGATAAATTCGACTCTTCTTTAGATCTTTTAAGAAGATTAGATCCTAAACAAATCACATCTAACTTAAATTCAATTTGTACTATCCTACAAAATTCTAATGAAGAAGAATTGACTCAAGATTTATTATCATCAGTTGATACCCCATTAAAATTAATCAAAGATAGCAGTAGTAATAAAGAATTCTTATGTTGTGATTATAATCGTGATGGTGATAATTATAGATCGCCATGGTCAAACAAATACTATCCTTCTAATGAAATCGACGATGAAACTCCATTTCCTTCATCAATTTTAAGACAATTAGAAATCAAAGCTAATGAAAGTTTTGATATTTATAGGGATTTATATTATGAAAACTCAGGAGTATCTTCAGTATATTTATGGGATACCGAAGATGATGAAGATGCATTGAAAGCAGGATTTGCGGGGGTAGTGTTATTCAAGAAAGAAATCGATCAAGGTGAAGGTAAATGGGATTCAATTCATGTTTTCGAAGTTATTAAAACCCTGACTAATAATTATGATTATAAATTGACAAGTTCAGTAATTTTGAATTTAGACAATAAGAATTTATCATGTTCAGGAAGTTTGACAAGACAATTTGAATCATCCAAGAACTTTATTGGTGATTCAAATTTAGAAACTTTCCATTTAATAAATTTAGGTCAATTGGTGGAAAATTCTGAATATAACATTAGAAATTTATTACAAGAAGTTTACTTTGATAAATTGAAAGATATTGTTTTAAAAGATTTGAGAAGTTATGGTAATGATTCAAATAACGAATTGAACGAGAAACAACTGGAATTAGTTAAAGGTTTACAAAGTTTGTAGATGTAGACGTGAGTGACGCAGATTATTAAATACACATAAGTAAAGACACACGGCTGGGTAGTTATTTGGCCGTTTCTAGTTTTAATTACTTTCTAATTGAGAGCTTTTTCAGTTTTTCTCCTGAAGCATGACAAATATAGATACCACCCTGCTGGCAGAGGGTTGGCACCTAGTGTTAAAGCAAGTTGAATGACAACATAATTAACCGTAAATCATTGCATAGAATGTAGACGAATATCTTTGTATGGTTCACAGGCGTTCTGATTATATAAGACCACACACATAAAACGCACACACACTTACTAGTGTTTATAATACCCCAAACTCTTGCCAATGAGAATCCCTTTTTATTTCTGTTATTAATACTAACACACTTACGTAAACCGTACCAGTATCTCTGCCATTAGTTAAGAGTTTCACACAAATAATATGATTTTAAGCGCATCATCACTTAAAGGTACTGATTATCTTTAGCAGTATAGCTTATACAAGCTTCGAACAAACTTTACCTGACTTGAAACAAACTGAATAAAGCTCGGGAATAACAATCTATATCGTCTAGGCCCACTATCAGAGACCATTCTTAAAATAAATCGAATTGGGAAAAAGGTACCACATTTGGAAAATCCCTCAATTCTGAAACAAGTCCCCTAAAATCTGAAACAAATTGGGAAAACTATAAATGTCGATCAATTTCTTGAAAAGTCAATGGAAGATACCACCATAAGTGTAACTATTACAAAGGCGTTAACTATGTCCAATCAGTTTTCCAACTTCAAACCTGATCAAGTTGCAACACCATCAAGAGTAGTGGTTTCAACTTCTACTCCTAGCAGTAGTACCACCAAAACCACACCCTCAAGTATTACCACAAATATTCCCACCACATCATACCCTTCCATAAAAAGTGCAAAGCTGAGTTCCTTAACTAGTTTTATTGAGAATCCCTCCAGTACTACTATGAATCTACCAAGCAATTCATCTCATTTGAACGTTGGGTCAGCTGACTTGAAAACTTCAAATTCAGCTTTAGGGTTGGCTATTGGTATCCCCATTGGAGTTTTTGGGATATTTTTAATTGGAGTCGGTACTTGGTTTTACTTAAAGCAAAAACGTAAAACAAATGATCTGATTTTACCAATGAAAAATCTGTTCTATGATGCATCTTCATTTGATGGTAAGAACCCTTATTTGCAACAATATAAACCCGAGAAGTCTGAGATTTCCAGGGCTGATCAAGTCAAGGCCAATGAAGTTGATTTACAGAAGGATTTTCAAGGGTTAACACCAATAAGATTTATGTCAGTGCCCCAAAAGATCAAAAGAGAATCGATGGCGTTTTTACAAAGGTTTAGTAAAGCTGGTAAAATCGAAGAAGAAAAAGAATCATCTTCGATCCTGCCATTTTTCTTGAAACGTTTCAACCTTAATAAACCATTCACTCCTTATACACCTGAAGAATATAAGGTCAAACATGACTATTCAAAACCGTCTAGAACCCAGCCAAATTTTGGTACTGATTATGCTATGAGGTCAGTTTCTAGTAGCTCCTATGGCACTGACAAAGGAAATGATCGTGACAAGGCTCTACCTAAATTACCATCATTAATCCGAATGGAAAATCCAATGGAGGATGCTAAGTTCAAAGCGATAAAGTCTTACAAGAAACAATTGACTGACGAGTTAAACTTGGAAGTTGGTGAAGCTGTCAAAATCCTTAAACTTCACAATGACGGTTGGTGCTTAGTTAAGAATGATTTTGGGAAGGTGGGTATGGTACCAAGGAATTATTTACATCTTGCTTAGTATAGTTAATATAAGGCGATTTATTTCTAATTCTCAGAGGGTAAGAGATTACAATTTCAAATACATTTACATTGATATATGGTACACTAATATTGTCTAGTATAAGGGTTTGGCTTTTGTTGTTGTTGCTGTTGTTGTTGATTGACTTTTGTTGGTTGGTATTGGTATTGATATTGGTACTGTCCAGCATAGTTCCTCATGTTTGCCTGTTGACCTCCTTGTGGTTGTTGACCTGCTTGTGGTGGCTGTTGAGGGTGTGGTTGTTGTTGAGGATATTGAGGATGTTGTGGTTGTTGTTGAGGGTGTGGTCTATTTTGTGGAGGTTGATTAGGACGGTATTGTTGTTGTTGAGGATGTTGTTGATATTGATATTGTTGTTGAGGAATTTGTTGCTGCTGAGGTCTATTGAAAGATGATGAAGGTGGGACACCATAATTCTGAGGAGGTCTTCTTGCCATTGGGTTTTGACCATTCATTTCTGGCATGGTTGCACTTGGAGGGATACCTGTATTAACAGGTTGTTGCTGAGGAGCTGGACGACCGTATTGTTGTTGGGGTGGTCTTTGTTGAGATTGTTGTGGTGGCATTCCCATCTGATAAGTGTTTGGGTTGTTATAAGTCTTTTGATTCAAAGGAGGGACATTTTGACGTTGTTGAGGAGGTTGTTGATGTTGTGGTGGTGGTTGTTGATGTTGAGTAGCCTGTTGATGTTGTGGAGGTGGGTTATAATTTTGAGGAGATTGATAGGAAGTTGGCGTTTGAATTCCAGGAATTGGTTGACTCTTACTTTGGGGAATACCTTGAGCCTTAGGCTTATCAGGAACTTGGAATCCACTTAATGTCTCATGACTTGAAGGTAAATGATTTTGAGATGAATTTGGACTTGAAATGTAATTTGGTTTATGAATTCTATTTGGTTTATAAGGTGAAGAATTCAAATTATGAGGTGGAACAGGTGGTGGTGAACTATCAGAATCTTCATCTGAAAAGTTTGAAAAATTATGAATGTCTCTGGTTGGAAATTGAACTGGTTTATCGGTAGTCTTTGGTGATACAATAGCAGCAAAATTTTCATTAAATTCATTATACTGAGTATTTGGACTTTGAACTGAAGAATATGAACTGTTACGATTATTATAATTTGGTACTGGTAAATTATGAGATGAGGTAGTTCCGATTTGTCTAGAATCAAACTTATCACTACCACTTAAACTTAAACTATCATTTTCAACTTCATCATCATCTTCACTGAATAAATCATGATCATCAGTTGGGTACATATTTTCATTCAAATTAATCTTACGAATATTTTCAGGTAACTCATCTTCATTGAAAGATTCAGATGATCCATTAAGAATTTTATTTCTATCAGAATTAAATCTATCAGATGGAGATTTGATATCTTGATACTTTTGATAAATTTCTGCCAATTCAATTGATTTATGAGGATCATTCAATGGTGGTTCAACTTCAAGATTATTAACATTCTTTGGATTATATACAACAGAACCATTAGAAATATAACGAACTTCATTTTGTAATGGAGGTGGTGGTCTTTTTTGTTGCTGATCAGCTTGAGAAGGTGGTGGAGGTAATTTGGTCTTTTGAGGAGATTGCTGATTAAGTCTTGGTGAAAAATTAGAAGCATTTGGACTTAAAGGACTATTCAAAGAATTTATAGCACCGGCAAATCCTCTTGCACTTCCACAACCTTCATAACCTTGACTTAACTTTGTTTGTAAAATAGATTTTAAATTATCATTCCAAGTTTTAACATCCCATGATAAAAAGTCTGATTTATTTATAAAGCTTGATAAATCATTTAATTCCAAATAATGAACATGAGGTAAAGTTGGTAATCCAAATAATAAACTATCAACATCATTTCTTTCAGCTTTTAAACGTCTTGGTCTACCATATAAACCAAATGAATCTAATAAAGGAATTAAAAATCTGATCAAAGTATCAAAACCTGGTACTGAACTATGTTGTTCAGGCATTAAAAAAATTGAAGTATTTTTAAAATCATCGATTGTTTTCTTACTAACTTTAGTGGATAACGAAGGAGATTTAAAATTTATGTAACCTTCTAATTTCAACATAGTACTGTGATCAATTAATTGATGACTTTGAGGATAAACGGCGCTAACACTTGAACAATTAGTAACAACTGCCATCAATTGTTTCTTTTTCTTTTGATCATTTTCATAGAATAAAATTCTACCAGAAGTGAAATTCTTACGCTTAGAAACTGAAGGTTCAACAACAGCATAACACCTTTTCCAAGCCATACCACTACCATATCTAATACTAACCCAATCTTCATGGTCAAATCTCTTTTCAGCTAAAATAGTTTTAATATCACTTAATCTGGAACCTCTTGCACTTAATAATGCTGCAGTATAAGCGTGTTGCAAAGATTGATACTCGAAGTTCGATAATCTCAAAGCTAAATACCATTGATTCAAATCATTAACAGACTTGAACTGAATAATGTATCTATTCTTTAATGTAGTAGAAACAATGATAACATTATCTAAATTTTGTTTAGCTGCTGGTAAAACTTTCATGGCATTATAAACCGAATCAGTGAAATTTATATAATTTGGCTTGGAAGTATTTTCTAATAATGCATTAGGATTATTGTTATTTTTGAAACTAGCCAAATTTGCAGCGTCCCAATAGGCCAATTGATTACCAGTTAAAATTCCATAAACTTCTTTCCATTCTCTATCTGCTGGTTTACCATCACCATTCAAATCATAATATAACATAAATATTCCTTCATAGTATCTTCTATGACTTTGTGACGATAATAATGTTACTATAGGGACTAATTCTGGAGATAAATCATCAAAATTAGTTGACACTGTTCTTAAATCTTCCTTGGTTGGACTTCCAATATTTGAAGATCCCGATGTGAATCTTTTCTTGACGGCATTCATTCTTTTTATTGGGGTTGATCTAATGTGTTATGATCCAGATCAAATATTTTATCGAATCCGATCTAACCTTGGTTCAAATATATGAAGAAATCTTCGGTTTGGTTTAACGTTCTATCTGACTAATGTAAAACTATTCACTGCTAGTTTGAATCTTCTATAAGCTCTCAAATAGTATAAAACTTTAATCAACACTTCGAATCAAATAAACACAAAAACCTTCTGGTAAAAAATATTGGCCTTAACCGTATTCACTATTGTGACCGTAAATGTCGTGCGCGCGCTTAAATCCGACACTCAGTTATTTTGATTTTTGACTAATTGGTTGGAAAAAAAGGTTTTTGTGTTTTGACTGCTGTGTGGGCAGATAAGATATGCAGGAGAATTTATTTCAAAACAATAGGTCAATGACTTATTCGGATTAAATTAATGAGGTGGGTGGCTATTACAACCTCTAGGAAAGGATGGTATCTGGACATTAATAGTTTAGTCGAGTTTAGCAACTCTAAAGCTTCAGTCCACGGTTACCGTGAGCATGGTGGCAGTGAGGGCCAAGAGCCAAGAGCCAAGTATTATTTACTAAATAACTTATGAGTGTTTTGATAAATCATCGCGATGAACGTAATTGGTTATGAGTTTTATACGTATGGAAGGATATTGTCATTTAGGTCGATGGTACTTTTTGATCGTTTCTGTTTATTCGTTTCCATCTATACACTGGTGAATGTTTGTTGGAATGTATGTGTGTACCCATAAACCAATTGTCATAATAACTACTCTAAATTCTTTATTATCTTGAGTAACTCCAAACTTTCGGTTAATTCTTTCTCTGCAGTTTTAAAGTCTTCATAATTCAATGCTGATATTGCAAATTTGCATAGCTTTTGAATCTTACCAACGGTCTCTTGTTTATCCAAGATTTGTTCAAGATTTTCCTTGCTGATTGGTTTGTGATGTTTAGGTACGGGATTGAGCTCAGGTCTAGGTTGGGTATGTACTGATTTGGGTTCCGGTGCATGGTTTGAATCATGATGATTAGGTAAATTATGAGAATGGGATGATTTTCTTGAAGTTGGTGGTATAACAGTAATTGAACTATCTTTATTGATTTTTGATAAATCATCATCAGGTAGGAACCTTGGAGCACCAGGTAATTTTAAATCATCAGAATCTGAAGGATCAAAATGGGGAGCTCCAGGAAGATTAGGTTCGTTAGGATCATTTAAGTCAGTTGGGGCTGATGGAAGTTTTGGACTTGAATCCTTGAGCTCTAAATCTTTATTTGATTCTGGTACTGAAGGTTCATTTTGTGGAGTTTCAGGAAGAATTGGTTCAGAGGGTTCAGCAGCATCTTCATCGACATCGTCAATTCCATTTAATCCTTCACCTCTTTCCAATTCCTCTAACTCTTGTTGTTCACCCTTGATTTCAATCTCATCCTTTATCAATTTACTCAAATTGTACTTCAACAACTTAGTTCTTTCTTTATGTAATTTTTCAAACTCTTGATATGTGGTTGCTTTATCACCGGTCAATTTGCTCCAATTGATATCATCATTTTGGAAGATAGTCGTCAAATCAAGGAAATTAAGACATGCTCTGAACTTAGATACTAATTGAGATTTATTTGTACCATCATAATTATTCAAATCAGTCAAACATTGATTAAAGATTTTTAACCCGAAACTTAATACCACATTAATTGATAAATCTTTATCATTCAAAACTTTTTTAAGTTGTTCATCATCACCATTCTTTAAGGATTCAGTGTCATTCAATAATTCAATTACATAAGTCTCAATTGCTTTATCTTGGGTGTGTAACTTATTATTCAAGATCGAGTCAAGTACTCTGATCTTACAATAG
Organism: Yamadazyma cerambycidarum; assembly: GCA_030574835.1. NCBI lineage: Eukaryota > Fungi > Ascomycota > Pichiomycetes > Serinales > Debaryomycetaceae > Yamadazyma > Yamadazyma cerambycidarum. The sequence goes on from JAJMFR010000005.1 coordinate 75,640, forward strand.
TAACTTACTACTGGGTTGATTTCTTCTAATTCCTTATATCTGGAATAGTAAGGAGCTATTTCTTTATTAGTCTTAAGAGATTCAGGTAACATGTTCGCAACTTTGTGAGGGATTCAGACTCGTGACTTAGTGTGATTAAAAGGTCAGAGGTTAGCGATGGGGTGAAATAAATAATTCCACGTGTATTTACAGGTTATGTGATATTATCCGATATTTTGTCTGCTTTAGACCTTTGTGGTTTAGGCCTTTGCGGTTTAGACTTTTGTGGGTTTGGTTTGACCTCTATGCCCAGACTACTGTCCTCTGTAGCCTAATGCAACTCAGGCATTCTTAAAATTTCACCAGCTTCATTTTTGGCTTCTTGTTGTAACATCTTTAAGATCTTTGAATCTCTCCATCTATCAGGAAGTGGAGTTACATCATAATTTTCAGTTGCCCAATAATAAATATCCCAATCGGCTTCGTCCAATAATTCATCATATTCTTTTAAATCTTGTAATTCTAACTCTTGTAAGTATTTCTTAGCAAATCTACTTAATAGCAAATCACTTTCTAAAATTCCTCTTTTTCTACTTTGGTATAATAACCTTGCTCTCATAGTCTTTAAATCTTCACCTGTTCTTTTAATTGGCTGGATTTTCATACGAAGATCTTTGTTATATTCAGGATTTTGTGGCTTACCGTAATTTGCGTTTAAATAAGGTGAAATACTAAGGAACTTCTTACTACCACCATTAACTTTTAAACCATTTCTAACTACGGTCCTAAGTTCTATATTTAGTAATGCCATCATCGTTTATGAAAAGTTTCGCGACCTTGAAAACAACTAATTCACAATGGGTAAAGCAGTCAGTAAACTATCAAAAGATGATATTAAAGCTTTAAGGCAAGCTACCTACTTCGATAAAAGAGAATTACAACAATGGTATAAAGGATTCATAAGAGATTGTCCACTGGGACAATTAAGTGAAGAAGAATTTATTAAGGTATTCAAACAATTCTTCCCATTTGGTGATCCAGTGGATTATTGTCATTACTTATTTAAAGCGTTTGATGTTGATCAAACAAAGTTTATTGATTTTAAAGAATTCATAGTTGCATTATCAATAACAACAAGAGGACTGCTTGATCAAAAAATAAATTGGAGTTTTAAATTATATGATCAGAATAAGACTGGTAAATTAACATACAACGATATATTAATAATTGTAACTGGAGTATACAAGATGATTGGGCAAATGGTAGCGTTACCTGCTGATGAGAGGACACCTGAATTACGGAGTGAAAAGTTCTTTACTTTGTTAGGAAAAGATTATAAGGCTGATACCATAAATTTAGAAGAATTTAAGAGATTACTGAAATTAGATAGTGCTATAATGAATTCGATTAATTCTTTTGATGGGTTGGTTTAGAACACCATCAACATGATAGTTGAGGAGATTAATCATTAATAGACAACGTTATGAGAACTGGAAGTAGACGAAAGTTCACATGTGTATAGTACAGCATACCAATTGATTTGGTCATAGTTACAAATATATAATATTACAATATGTACAGTTGATAAAATAACGTCGATAATCATCCAGTGATTAACTTAGCTACTCTACTATTTAAGTAGTTTGGGATTCAACAGCTTCTAATAATCCATCTAATAACTCATCAACTTCATTTATATCAACCCCAGTACAAAAACTAACAACTTTTTTAAACTTATTAGTTAAATCATTATAATTATTTAAATTTGTTAATTCTGATTCCACGTTTTCATTCAATTGTTTATAACTATTGATTCTAGCCTTTAAAATTATTGATTCTGGTAATTTGCCAACTTGCTGCTTTAACTCAGATAAATCAGCATTAGGATCTTCTAATAGTTTATTATGAATCAAATCAATTCTAAATGGTTCATCAGCATCAAATGTAGTATCATCCTTATCATCTTTATCAGGTAAAGAATTCTTTAATAATTCTAGTTTTTCAGTTATATTAGACATTTGTAATTTAAGATTATCTAACTCAATTAATTTTTCATGAATCTTCTTATTTAAGAATTTATTATTAGTAGTTAACAATGTAGTATCAAATAATTGCTGATTTAATAAATTTATTTGTTGATGTTTATTCTGTAAGATATTTTCATATTCTTTATTTGTATCATCTAAAAGACTCTTAATGTTTTTAAATAATTTATCAGTTCCAGATTGTTCTACTTCTGCTGATTTATCATCTTTAAGGGATTCCTTTTTGAATCTTTTAGTAGGGAACTCATCATTTAAAATTGTGGGATTACCAATTTCAATTTTCTTGGTTAAAAACTGTAAATTGGTTTTAATTAATTCAATTAAATATAATTCATCATCATTATAAGTCACCTGATTCAATTTTTTCAAATTTACAGTTTCTTTCACGATTTCAAAATCAATAGGTTTTATACCGATTTTATTAGCTATGGTTAAATCCGCCTTTAATTCAATTAAAATATCAATTATCCAGCTATTATTATTATCAGCTGCTAAATGAAGTGGAGTATTTCCCCTATCATCTTGTAAATTGACTAAATTATTAATTAATTTATTCAATAATCTTTGACTTGAATCATTAAGAATGAATTGTAAAATCTTATTCAAATAATATTTTGAACTTTGGAATTTATGATCATTAGAATTGGAAATATTACCAAGGTAATGTAAAATAGACCAATTATGGGAATTCAATAACCAAATCCCTGGATATAAATGATTTAAAAGTTGAGGGAAATTACCTTTTTCCATGGAATTAGTAACTAATATGGTTGAAATTAATGGACTTTCCCCATTATTTGATCCTCTAATTGGTAAATTAATTCCTAATTTGATTAACTTACTAACTAAATTGGTAGATGCTAGTGTACTTGCAAAATGTAATCCAGTCTTACCGTCTTCATCTAATCCAATATCAGTATCGTCATCCAAATATTTCTTAAACTTAGTTTTGATATCCTCGCTACTAAGTGATTCTAAATCTGGGCTTTTGAAAATCTCGCTAAACTTCAATTTAATTCCATTTATGATATCACCATCTTTGTCTTTGATGGAAATTGGCGGTAAGGTAAATGGGTAGTTTGTATTGGACACTTCAAAACGTTTATCCTTACCATATATTTCATCATCGTCATCATCGGTTTCCAACTTTCTTTTATCCTTCTTGTCAATTACCAAATTATCATCAATATCAATTTTAACTTCATATTTTGGTAACTCATCAAAATCATGAACATTAACCAAAAACAATTTCTTGATAATTTCATAAATATTAAACTTATTACTTAAAAATATCCCTTTGTCATAAGTTATCCATACTCCTTTTGTCATTTTACCCTCTTTGATGTTCAATACTTCAGGGGTATATCCTTCAATATTTTTGTATTGTAGATTTTGTACGATTTCATTGTTTATAAATGTCTCTACTTGTAACTTACTCAAGACCTTCAATTCGATCAAAATTTGTAAGATTTGGTTGATATTAACATAACTATCTTGAACTCTTCTAAGAATAAAAATTTCATTAATTTTAGGAAACTTTAAAGAAAGTTGAATGAATTTATCTCCATTATATGTAGCAGCATAGATTTGAGATTTGAATTGGGTGTCTAAATGAGTATAATTCAAACGATCTTGAATCGAATTTGTGGTACTATCACCTATATGAATTGGAGATTCCATAATTGTAAGACGTGTGTTCGTCGCGGTTTTTGTCATTAACCGCGAGGTGTTTGAAAATCTTTAACCGTAAGCCCCAGCATACGCGGAGTTAATGGAGCATACTGTGGGAGGATATAGAGTTCAAGTATGGGATAAGGGTCAGGGATACTTGTTAAGGTGATGAAGAGTTATCCGATGCTTTTGCTTGGTTTTTATGAATTTTTTCTATCTAAGCTATTTGCCTAATTAGGTAATATTATGGATGTGTAGAAATCACTCTTGTCCAATGTTGGTCTGTTTTTGTATTTGTAATTTTTAAGTTGGGCGTTATGTAGTCGGCTATAAAGGGATATTGTTATTCTTCTTTTAAGCTAACCATTACATTATTTTCTTCTTCTTGGGTCATGTTAGAGGTTGCAAAAGTGAAGAACACAAAGCTCGGCTTTATGCAATGCTACATCAGCTGCAAAAGGAAGAGTGTGAAACCACATGTAACTTGAATTGACATTAGAACTCCTGATAACACAGTTCATACGTAGTAACTCAGTCTATACTTAAATCAGTTTAGACTTAAATCAACTTATTCTTAGCCTAGCTTACGATTCATACCACTTATACTGACCTGCTCCCAAACCTCACCACAGACTTAGCGATGCGATAATCAATATCGCACCTCATCATGGATTATTCAGGCAGAGTCAATAGTAAGAAAGGTAGTGGAGGTGTTGCAGGAAAGGAGGAAACAAATGTCAATAAAAGACAAAGAGTAAAAGAATTACTCACAGAATCAATTATAAATTTAAATAATGACCCTTATGTATTCCAAAACCATTTAGGTCTACTAGAATGTAAACTTTGTTTGACTACTCATGTTAATGAATCATCGTATATATCCCACATAGGAGGTAAGAAACATCAACTCAACCTTGAGAGAAGAAGGTTGTTGGATGAGAAAACCAAAACCAACAGAATCAATTTATCTAAGAAAGCTGTGTCTATAAATAATGTGCCTAAGAAGACATGGCTAAAAATAGGTAAACCTGAATTTAAAGTTAGTAAAATAAGAGACCAAAAATCTTTCCAATTAGGGTTACTAGTGCATGTTAAATATCCACAGAGTCATAAAGAACCTTATTTCAGGTTTCAAAATCATGTGGAATTAACTACAAAGAATCAAAATGTGGTCAAATCTTACCTAGACAAAGCAGATAGAGATTCTGAGTCTAATAAAGAAGATTTGGATAGTCAGTTTTTGGTCATATCCTCAGAACCGTACGATAATATCTGTTTGATTATACCCAATAAGGAAATCGATGGTAAAGTAGATGAAATTTCTGATAAGTTCTGGTGGTATTGGGATAATGATACTAGGCAATTTTATTTACAGTTTTTATTTAAGTAACTTGTAGTAGAGCATACAGAGTGTATATAAGAGAGATTCACCACTTGTAGTGATACATCACTATCGAGGGAAGCTCTATATAGTGTAATATAAAAGATTAATGATATTGTAAGTCATATGGTTATTATCCCTTAGGTCGAAATTCGAACTTTAAAATGGTGGTCCCGTGAGCTCCATTAGATCTATCATAAGCCAGTTCTCATCCGATCGCATTTCTCACCATGAACTTTATAGCCCAGTGTAAAGAATCATATGATTTAGTGACCAAATATCTAAATGATGAGTTGGAACTTCCCATGAAGATCCCAATACATAACAGAAACACTCATGAACTGGTCAAAACCCAAATACATAAGTCAATGGAAATTTTAACTGAACTTTTCACTACCAAATCATTGAATGAAATATCAGTCAGTTATAATGGTGGTAAAGATTGTTTGGTCATGTTGATTCTAATCTTAGCAACTATCCACAAATGTAAATTAGAAATTCCAGATGATTTCAAATTACCTTCTGTATATATCAATAGTGAAAAACCATTCCCTGAAGTCAGTGAGTTCATAAGCAAATCAACCGAGCATTATCATTTGAATTCCACCATAATACAAAATGATTTAAAACTGGGATTTCAAACGTACTTGAAGGACAACGACAACATAACAACCATCATTGTTGGTATAAGATATTCAGACCCTTATGGATCCCAGTTATTGTATAAACAACCTACTGATCATAATTGGCCGAAATTCTTAAGGTACCATCCAATCTTACATTGGCACTTCATTGAAATTTGGGATTTCATTTTAACTTGTAAATTGAGTTATTGTCGTATGTATGATTTAGGTTATACAAGCTTAGGAGGAATCAACAATACCTTACCTAATCCAAAATTAAAGGTAGATGGGTCATACTTACCAGCTTATATGTTGACAGAAGATGCAGATGAATTTGAGAGATTGGGAAGGAATGTGAAACCTACTGACCCTAAAGTACAACAGAATCTTAAACCATAGGACCATGTCCTTAAAAAACTAAAGATAACCTTGTCATATGCAAGAGTATATAGAAATAGAACGATTACGACCTATCATTACAAACAACCTATTAATCTATATTCATGGTAAAATCTTTCTTTGAGATTTGTTAGCATTAGCACTCTGTACTAACACTTTCTTGAAATAGTCATTCGATAAAGGACCAACTCCAATTTTGCCCAAGGCAACTTCGGCACTTGTATAACCAATTTTCTTATCACCAGAAGTTAAATTCTTCAATTTTATTAATAATTCAACTTCTTTACGGTTATTGTCATCAATAATACTTTGTAAATGTTGAATATACTCAACAGACTTTGTTAATATTTGACCTTTATTTGGTTTACCATCTTTTGTACCAGAATTCCTGGCCGATATTTCAATATCTTCGGGACTATTAGATTTACCTGAAGGTTTTTCAGTAAAAAATTCTGGTGGGACTAATGATAATAATTCTTGAATTTTATCATTGATATTATCTTTACGTTTCCTTTCATTGCCTTCATCATCCTCATCATCGTCTTCTTCATTATCAGTTTTAGGAAGGATTGACCCTCTCCTACTTGTTGGTTTCAGAATACCTCCTTGAGTTCCACCTTGTGAATTAGATTGTCCCAAAGATTGTGATAATTGACGTTTGATATCAATGGATGACGATAAGAAATCGTTATCAGAATATTCGTTCTTAACTTTTATACTTGGTACATCTTTATAATAATCATCCGTCATGTTGTGATAACTATAATTTGTAAGATTTCGCGGGTAGTTTAGCTGGCTATATAGACGCAAAGACGTTAGAAATGTCTACCATATATATAAATAATTTGAATGAGAAAGTATCAGTAAACACACTACGGAATGAATTAAATCAAATTTTCAAACAGTATAATCCAGTATCAATTCACCTACGTAAAACTTTGATGATGAAAGGTCAAGCTTTTATACTGTTTCCTAAAGACGTAGATGTGGCTAAGATAATTAAGAGGTATAACAACCATAAGATATTTCTGAAACCTATGAGGGTAAGTGATGCTAAGTTAAGGAGTTATGATTTGTTGAAAGAAGAAGATATAACCAGAATAAGGGACTTAAAGATTTGGAAGAAGAAAGGTAAACCTAATAGTATTTTAATTTTAACAATGAATGATAGGAACGGTGATAGCGGTGCTGGTGATAACGGCACTAATGAGGCTGTGGATGGTGATAATGAAACAGAGGAAGAGGAAATATCAAAGGAATTCGAGAAGTTCGAAGGGTTCTTAAATCTAAGATTCATTAGACTGAAAAGAATTTGTTTTATCGAATTTGATACCATAGAAAATAGTAAGAAATGTTACAAAGATATAGATACAGAAATCTTGAAAAAAATCGGTAAGTTATCATATGCAAAATAGGCATATTTATGGCATAGTGTAAATAGGTATAAACATCAATTACTATGAACAAGACACAATTCTAAGACTATTACAATTAAATAAAAGTAAAACCATAAACACCTAAACCTACAATAGATGTTAAGTTAGCTAATAATGATAAACCATGGTAAATTCCAAATTGCTTAGTCAACTCTTTATATTCTGGAGTTTGAACTCCATCAACACTGTCTAATCCTTGTGCAACCAATTTCAACCTGTCTTCCTTAATCTTCTTACAGACTGGTAATAACACAAATCTATTAGAAATACCACCAATTGTTGAAATAACCAATGTCCAGATACTCAAAGTGGTCAATGGTACTGGGGAAGTAAGTGCTAAAACTGAAGGGATAATAGCTTGACTTAAAAAGTATAATGGGAAAACATTGTTTTGTAACACTCCAAATTGCTCACGTTGTAAAGTTTTGAAAGCAATTGGTGAAGCAATATATGAGTAGAAGAATGAACCACCAAATCCAATGGAATAAGTGAATAAATGAATAGCTTTGATACCTACTGAAATCATGTTGCGTGAGAATTTAGAATCCTCGCCCTAGACTCGGACATGTGAGACCTGAAACTAAATTCTTAGAGGTAAAAGGAGAATAAAGTTTGATGCTTTTTTTATTTAACACTACACAAATAACAATAAATCAATGTTTAATACCATTGGACTCTAACAATTGTCTATATCTTTCATTAATCTTGATTAATTCATCGACTTTATCTTCCAATTGTTGCATTCTTTCCATTTTCCTGGCCCTTGATCTTCTAGCAGCTTCAGTATTCTTAGCACGCTTCATCAAGACAGGATCATTGGAACCAACTTTAACAGGTTCTAACGGTATTGATCTTTGTTTCTTGTTATACTTAATAACTCCTAAATGATCAATTTTAGCATTGTCATCTAATACTGGAGTTGATAAAGTAGACGAAGAAGCTGGAGTTAATAATTGATTGTATGATCTTTTCTTAGAATTAAAGTTGGTAGTGGTAGTAGTGGTTGAGGTACAATCACTAACTGCATCATCAGTTTGACCTGAATAAGCAGCTTCACCAATACTTTCTTCAATATCATTCAAAAGATCACCATCAGTTACAACTTGATTAGAATCAATTTCATTATCAGCATCGAATAATGAAATCCAATCTTCTTTCGAAGTGTCATTTAAGACAAAATCTAATTCGTCAAACATAGGAGTTTCATTTAAATTAGATGCATCGTCATTCAGAAAAACTGAATTCAATACATCTGAATGGAAATTTAATGAATCTAATTTAGATTCAATTTCCGGTTCAACTTTAACTTTAGCATCATTTGATTGGAACATTTCCGAACCAATAAATGAATCATTTAATATAACTTGATTAGACATTTTATGTAAAATTCTAATATTCTCTTTTTTTTCGGGTAAAATAGCTTGGACTTAATAAAAATTTAATTATTCTTTTTTTCTTATCTTATGGAAGCAACAATGGCAACAAATTTAAATTTGATTCAACTCATACTATCAATTATCATTTTAAAACAACTTTTTTATATTTCTTTTATAAAACTTTGGGTTTTTATTAATTACTTGGGTAATAATAAAAATTTTCTCTTTCTCTATATTAGTTTAAATAACTATAAAATTAATTTATTGTGACATCTCTAAAAATATATAATTCCTTGGATATCAAAAATAAAAATAAAAAATAAAATAAAACTTGTGGTTTTGTTTGTGGTATAGAGTAGTTGTTATAAAAGTTGTTAAAAAGAAAAAATTTTTCGGGGATTTTGACCGTTTAAATAAACTGAAAAATTTTCTCCAAGTCGTGGCAGCGGAAAAATAATTTGTAATCTGATTTCGACATTGTCGTGTTATCTCAAAGATACGAATGTGATTAGGCAGAAATAAAGTGGAGTTGGTGGAAATTACACTGCGAATTGGCACTGGAGTCCGATCCGACTCTCGTACCGACCACCGTACTAGGACCATTAGTTGATAATCGCAAGGCTATAGCCCGCATGTTTAATGTCGTTGTTTAAAAAATGAGTCATAATTAATATACACAGGATAAAGGGATAAACAATCATAACTGATAGTGATGTAAGAAACGGAGAAGTAAATCAATTAATACTAATTATACTGTGTGTTAGACATTTGTTATAATTGAAACTAATTGATGATTAATAACAGTCACAAGTCATATGATATGATTCAATTGTTTTATCAAGAATTTTGAGCGAAAACGGGCCGGTCTTGTAAGCCTATTAAATTGTTAAGATCAATGATAACCAAATCTTAAAAGAAAACAACGGAATTTAGTTTGCGGATCGACTGTTTCCTCTGACAAAAGTTCTCTCACAGAGTAAAAGCCCCTCCCTCTAAAGAAAAAGCGTTCTGTGAAAAAGATAGGCTTTTAGAAAAAAGCTGCTTCAAAGTTGTGGTACTTTAGGGATGATTTTAAATTAAATAAATACGAAGAAATTATGTCTTTGTTAAAGACTTACCAAGAGCGATTCTAGTCATGAACTACGAAAACTTCCTGTATAATTATAGAAAAAAAATCCTACAATAGGTGGTACTAGTCTAGCAAAATTGGCCCTTTTATTTGTAGTTCAGCACTTAGATGCCTAGTTGGGAAATAGTGCATTAATGTGAGATTCGTAATGGTTATGTGCGATCCTCAATATTTTATCGATTTTTAAGAGATTAGCACAATAGCTTATTTCAGAAAGGGTCGCCCTTAATTTCGGTGAACAAAGAACAAAATTCTACATCATGTATGTAACAGAAATCAGGGTACCGATATGAAGCAGCATGAAGCAACTAATGCACATCAAGAATATATCCAGCTAATTACGTAGTTATTCTTGCAATTTACTGAATCTGGTTATATTGTGAGAAGCATGAAGGGATGCGTAAAAGTAAGGTACAGTAAGGAAATATAGGGATTATGAAATTTTGAACTACGATTCAAAATCATCACACAAATTTATGTATTGCATGTTTAATTGTTTATTCGTAAGGTGGGTATGACGTCTTTATCCGTATATGCCGTGTTGATTAAACTGCAAGCTTTATCAACCCTTGACCGTAATTACGTAAAAAATCAGTCAATTCATTATGCTTGTCTTTCTTAATTATTTCATTATAGTTAGCAATTGGTAATCCTCCAATAAATAACCTGGGAATGTCTAAATCATCTAATTGGAAATTGGTTTGGGTATAGAAATCTTCATTATCATATTGAGCAGATCTAAGATTAAAATCCTTAAGATATTTTAAAATCTTGGTATAATTTGGATGCTTATTTAATTGAACAAATTTGACTTCCGGAGTAATATTCAAATTTGCTAAAATGTCTCTAACTCTTTGTTCTTGACTTAAATTCATTTCATTTGTTAATAAAACTATGGAATTAATTGATAGAATTTCAGTTATATCTCTTTGAGTGTTTTTATCATTAGCAAACAGTATGTCATCACTAAATTCTTCATAATTATCTTGAATTGAATTCCCACCCGTGATACCAGCACTAGGTTTTGGAACTTCAGCTGGGCCATTGATTTTCAGCCATTCGTTCAGTTCGACATCTTTCAAATTAATGTCATCAACATTTATTAAGTTACTAATGCCAGCATCTTGAGTACCAAAGAAATGGTTTTTGTGTTTGCCAGCCAAAATCAAAAAATTCATAATACTTCCTGCTAATAAAAGCCCGACAATGATGTATATTATATCAAATCTATGTTTGCCTTCATCTTTATCAAATTGGGATCCATCTTCTAAATCTGAGTCGATAGATTTTTCTAAATCATTAATGGAGGAAATACTTCTTTTATGAAGGGATTTGGCCATACTTAAGGATTGTGTGCAATGTTATTGTTTAGTAACCCAGATACTCTTAAAATAAGTTTTGTATACTAAATTGGATGAAATGTAACACTTTATAAATTATTTGAATTATTTTTTAATAAATCAGCAAATGCTCCCACTCTTAAACTGTTTCCACGATCAATAGCCCACCTTTGTGAAAAGGATGTCGTATTTAAAAAGGTAACACACAGCGACATCAACTTAAGAATTTGGCACTAGAAGATAGTTATTGAAGGTATTGAACTCGCCTTAAAACAAGTCTATTTCATTGATACGTCCAGAATGAGTCTATTGTCTTTCAAACTATCTTGAAAGTATACCAGACGAGAGTTTAGATTTACTAATGCTATGGCCCACTCACACAAGCGCGACATTTATCCTGAAAGCACTGTATAACTGCGAGCATAATTTCATATTGTAGGCTTCGAACCCTTAACTAATCGGGTAATAATGTTTTTCAATTGCGGTGAGTTTTAGACATCAAACGCACAGGCTGATAAACTTTATGTGGGTTATTTTCTGTTTGAGAAAAAGAGCAAATGGAGCATGCACTACCTAATTGTTTATTCAAAATATTGTATTGTGTTTAGGTATACTTCGTTTTTTGTTTCCCTGTTCCTATCACTATTGTTCTTAAGCTGGCGTTTCAAATCATAAGCAAGCAAGGCAACCCTTACTTTGAAATTTCAGACACCCGGTGGTCGAATTAACAAATGATGGGGATTCCCACCCAAGCCCAACTCTCTGTTATGCGACTATTGCCTTGTTGACAATCTAGATAATAAACTTTAAAATCGGGAATATAGTACAGTTAGTCCCACTTAAAATCCTCACCTATATTAACAGGATGTCGTATTCTAAAAATTCAAAATTCTCTCAATACCCTTGGTATATGCGAATGGAACAATCAATCATTGATCTGGTTAACAACCCTAGTAGGAACCCACTTATACTTGATAAGGGCCTTTTCAGCCCAGAAAATTTAAATGGATTGGACAGTTACAATTTTAAGCTCAGGAAACGTCTGGTTTCACGTCTTTTGGATACTGTGGCAGAGAATGGCCAATACGTAGAAACACTCCCATACCTTCATAGAGCATTTTTCAGCGCTTATACAAGACCTGGAGATGAACGTCCAAGAGAGGACGGTGACCTTACTTTAGGAAGCAGTGTATTTACTAGGACCATGCGTCAATTAAGCTTTTCATTCATGGAAGAACAGGATGAATTCTTCCAAGACATCCTGAGGACTTTGGATGAGGCTATCACAACTGCAGTATCAAATTTCAACTCAGAACAGAGGCGTGATTATTGTGAAGTATTGTCTGAAGTAACCCAAAATAATGGATTTCAAGATAGTGCCTCTGCATTTCAATGTGAAATGGCCATGCGGGCTAACATACATTCTCCATGCGTGCAAATATTGAAATTTGTGATGGATGTTGATGATGTGGAGCTTGAACGAACCACCAGACATCATTCTGGCACCGCATATTTGCCTGATATAGTTGTGTATGACAGATCTCAATGCTTTCTTGTCACTGAAATGAAGTGTCCCAATGTTGGATCGTTCGTTTTGCCTAGTGGTAAGCTTGATTCGAGAAATCCTCGTTTGGATAAGATCATCCGCCAATTGGTCTCTTATATGCTTCGAGAAGATCAAGATTATGTGTTGCTCAGTGATCATAGAACCACTATATACTTTGGAGTTCCCCAAACAGCTGCTTTAGAAGGGACAATGGCCGGTTTTTGTTTGAGTGGTGACACCTACAATTTTCCTCTTCGATTCAAGGTTATTAGAAATGCCGATACTGGAATGACTCTAAGAGCCGTAGTTGGTTCGTTGATATACCACACCTATTGCCGAAACATCGAGCAGAAACCAAAATCATTCCTTACAGTGAATATAGGAGAATCGGCTCAGCAAACACAAATAAGACCTTGGATTAGATATGTCATGCAGGATATAATGCTCCCCGATAATGTGTTAAAACAAAATCAACAGAAGGCTACAAAAAGAGTCCATGAGGAGATTGCTGGAAATGTGGGTTCAGTCATAGATGTCAACATAGGTGAAGAGTTGATTCCTGTAAGAGCTGGTGGTGAGCATATGTCACAAGTATATATACTCCCCGGGGAATGTTTGAGTCAATTCAGTAACTCTGAGCAGATTGATTTTCCTGAAAATTTGATCATGAAAATCTATGATTTGGACAGGTTGGAAGAATACTTAAAGGTCAACCCGAGAAGATCTTTTGACGATTGGAATGTGTATACCATTAAGGGCTTGTATGATGTAGCGTACGAACTATTTTGCAATGAAATTGCCTGCTATCAACGAATTTCTAAAAGTGGGGTGAATATTCGTGTACCTACATTGTATGATCACGGCATGGTTACAGGATCTGTTAAAGGTAAACCCAAGTTTTCTGGATTTTACATGTTGATGTCATATATAGAGCAAAGCCCTGTTGATAAAGATTTGATTGCCAAGTTCCATGTCAATCCACAATCAGAAAACTTTGATGAGACGATTGATATAGCACGGCAAGATGACGTTCTAAAGCCAATTGTTGATGACTTAACTCATCAATTTGACTTGCTTGAGCTGATCGGAGTTCACCATGGAGATATTGCCTTTAGGAACTTGATTTTAAGTGGTGGGAAATTCACCATAATTGATTTTTCTCATGGCCAGACAGATGGTGAGGATGATAAAAGTGATGATGATGGTTGAATTATAGAGTAAGCTAACGGAAATGGGTGTAACTTTATCGAATTATGAGGTAATAGGAAAAAGGGATATTAATAAATACAACAGATTTCACTAAGTACCTCTAAGTAAATTTATTTACTTGATTGCGACTTTTAACTAATACTACGACAAATTCTTGTTATGAAAGGTACGAGTTAAAATAAATGTATAGTGCTGCATATATATGTATTTTTCATACGACCGCGTTTAAGTAGATGGGGTAATACTGTAACCAACTTTAGCTATGTACGTTTTTGACTCAGGGTTGCTGACTATTCAGAGTAAACAAAACCTATGGTCATTTGTTTATACTGATCAAATAGGTCATCAATGAATCTCGTTATATCTGCATACATGATGCGAAACTTTAAAGACCAGTTTAGGATATTGTTCACTTTTATTTTTCATAGTATGGGGAAAGAGTGAACTGCGATATTTTCAGTTGTCAAGCAGTCTTTAATTTACTTACAAGGCTCAACAATCATCTTAACCTATAGTGTACTATACCAAGGGGTACATAAATCTATACCGCCATACATACGTTGAAAAAATTGTGCCAAAGGGATGAAATTAGCTAAGCCTAGGTGGCTGGATTTATTGGATACTAACCGAAACATTAACATTGCCTTAGTGAGTCATGTGACCAACATTTTTCACGTTTGGCGAGCCGAGTTCTGAAAGTTACTTCAGAGATCTCGAACTCGTGCATTATCTCAGTAAATTTCAGTCCCAGGCTTGTCCTAACACGTAGTGAGTGAGGTGCGATCTTCAACAACAAAATCGACAAAGATCAACTCAATTGGGCTAAAACTACCGGGAAAGAATGTCAAAAAGAAGAGCATATCCACAACCTCAATATGCATCAGCTCCTGTAGCACCAGGCAATCAGTTTCAACAACCAATGCAACCTGGTCAACAATTCCAACCTGGCCAACAATTTCAACCAGGTCAACAATTTCAACAACCGTCAGTCCAATCACCTTATCAAGATCAATCCCCTTATCAACAACAACAGCAACCCCAAGCACCAGTTGATCAATTAAACAACCAATTCCAAAAGATGGATGTTAATGCAAATCAATATGGTTATCCACAACAACCACAACAACAACCTGTAAGTTCAATGGGTGCAGGTGCCATGGGTGCAATTTCTGCCATGGGAGGTATGGCACCAATGGGAGGTGCTGCTCCTGCACCAGCAGCTGGTGGACAGCAAGGTGGTTATAATTATTATGGACAATCACAAACACAGAGTTTACCATTGAATCAATTATATCCTACTGATTTATTAAGAGAATTACCACCATCAATTAGTGATTTGAATTTACCACCACCACCAATTGTCATTCCATCTGACGCAACTGTCATTCCAAATAATGATCAAGGTAATGCATCACCTGAATACTTTAGAAGTACTTTAAATGTTGTTCCAACTAATAATTCCCTTTTAAAGAAATCCAAATTACCATTAGCAGTTATTGTTAGACCATATGCTGCCTTACTAGAACTGAATGAAAATGTTCCTGTTAGTAGTGATACCACTATTAGTAGATGTCGTCGTTGTAGAGCATATATCAATCCATTCATCACTTTAACTGAACAAGGTAAACGTTGGAGATGTAATTTATGTAACTTATTGAATGATATTCCAATGGCATTTGAATATGATGAATTATCAAATGTAGTCAAAAACAAATTTGATAGACCAGAATTGAATTATTCAGTCACTGAGTTTGTAGCTCCTAAAGAATATTTAGCAAGAGCTCCACCTCCAATTGTTTATTGTTTCATTATTGATGTTTCATCCGATGCCATAAATACTGGATTAACTAGTACAGTCAGTAGAACTATCTTAGAAAGTTTAGATAGAATCCCAAATAAGAATCAAACTGCAAGAGTTGCATTTATTGGTGTTGATTCTAACTTACATTATTTTAGATTCAAAGAAGGGGGTATAGCTGATGATAATAATGATGAAACCTTTAGTACAGAGATGTTAATCGTTTCAGATATTGATGAACCATTCTTACCATCACCTGATGGATTATTAATAAATTTATTTGAAAATAGAAAACTGATTGAAAAATTATTAATTGATTTCCCCAAATATTTTGAAAATACTGCCAACCATCAATTTGCTCTTGGTCCTGCTTTAAAAGCTGGTCACAAGATGATTACCCCAATTGGTGGTAAGTTAATTGCATTTGGTTCAACTATACCTAATATTGGTGAAGGTAAATTAGTAATGAGAGAAGATGATAAAATTTTAGGTACTGCCAAAGAACTGTCAGTATTATTAAATGCTGCTGATAAATTTTATAAAGCATTTGCAGTTGATTGTAATTCAGGTCAAGTTACTGTTGATTTATTCTTAACTAGTGCCAAATATCAAGATATTGCAACTTTAACTAATTTACCAAGATATACAGCAGGTCAAACTCATTTCTATCCAGCATGGACTGCTCAAACTGAAGAAGATGTTACTAAATTTTCAAAAGAAGTTAGTGAACATTTATCAATGGAAATTGCCTTGGAAGCAGTTTTAAGAGTTAGAGGGTCAGCAGGAGTTAGAGGTTCAGCCTTTTTCGGTAATTTCTTTAATAGATCTTCAGATTTATGTTCATTCCCAACCTTCCCAAGAGATCAAAGTTATACTATTGAAATTTCCATTGAGGAAACTTTGTCTAAACCAATAGTTTATTTCCAAGCTGCTATATTACACAGTACATGTTATGGAGAAAGACGTATCAGAGTTTTGAATTTAGCATTACCAACATCAAGTAAATTAGATGATATTTATGCCAGTGCTGATCAATTAGCTATTGTTAATTATTTCACTCATAAAGCGGTTGAAAAAGCTTTGAACAGTTCATTACATGATGCCAGAGAATTATTAGTTAAAAATGTTGTTGATTTAGTTAACACTTATAAGAAGGAATTAGTTGCTGGTAATATTGCTGGATCATCACCTTTACAATTATCCACCAATTTAAGAATGTTACCACTTTTATTATTTTCATTAACTAAACATATTGGGTTAAGAAATGAAAAAGTTCCATCAGATCACAGATCAATTGCATTAAATAATTTAACTACTTTACCAATCCCACATTTGATCAAATATATTTATCCAACTGTTTATTCATTACATAACATGGCTGATGGTTGTGGATTACCTGAAACTATTGTTGAAGTTAACGAAGAAACTGGTGAAGAAGAAACCAAAACCACAACTAATATCTTATTACCTGAACCAGTTAATTCATCCAAAATCAATTGGGAAAATTATGGATTGTATCTTATTGATAATTCTCAAGAATTATTCCTTTGGGTTAGTGGTGATGTTGTACCAGGTTTAGTTCATGATTTGTTTGGTACTGAAAACTTATATAGTATTCAACCTGGTAAGACTCAATTACCAGAGTACAGTTTTGAAGAAAGTGAATTCAATTATAGGGTCAGACAAATTATTGGTAAATTAAGAGAACAAAAGGATCAAATCACCTGGAAGAAATTATATGTAGTAATTGGAAGTTCATCAAACGAACCAATGGAAATTTCATCTCATGGTGATTTAATGGCTTTGAGATTATGGGCATTAAGTTGTTTGGTTGAAGATAAGACTAATAAAGAGCCAGGTTATAGAGATTTCTTGGCAAGCTTAAAGACAAAGGTCAGTCAATAATGACGATGCTTTAGGCTTTGATAAACGAGTAAATAAAAAGTACGATATGTTAAATATACAATCTAATTAGTCTGTATTTGGGGTTTGTGGATTTGGGACTCTAAGCTAAAGCTCAAGGTCTCTTTTGAATAACATCAATAGCCTTTATGAACTTATCCTTTACATCACCTTCAAATACTTCACTGACTGAGTTTTTAATTCCTTGATAATAAATCTTTAAGTTCTTAGCGATTGGTCCACCTCTGATCATAGTAGAATTTAAATTCTTTTCAAATCCTTTGAGCAAAGAATCCCAATAGTAACCCTTCATATCTTTATTCAATATCTCATGAAGATTCACAACTCCATCGTCTTTATAAACTTCACATTGGTGTAGGATTTTAACTAAAGTCTCTAAGTATTGGCTTGAATCTTGAGATATCTCCATCAATACTTGGTTGAAATTCCTTGGTGCTTGTAACGATCTTGTTAATTGATTCAAAGTTATATGTACTTGTTTAGAGACACTCGCTCTATCTATTATACCCAATAAATCATTAGGTTTTAAAATATAATAGCCAGTTAAATGGTTCTTTAGTATTGAATTGGATACAGTGAATTTTGAACTATGATTGAATTCATTGCTTAGAATGGTAACAATGCTATCCACCAATTGTTTATATTTCATATTATGCACAGGCTGATATTCTCTAATGATTTTAATCGAAAGTAATGATGATTCATGATCATCAACATCTCTATCCAACAACATATTTACTTGATTATACATCCGACACAATTTGATTATATCATTACTTTTACGTCTATCATCATCTTCGTTCTCTAATTCATCTATTTGCAGGACTATCAAGAACAAGAAATTCGAACTTCTTAGTAGATCTAATGTCATATGTATTTTCCTTATAGCTTGATTGATATTTTGACTTTGTTCGAATGGTTTAATAATTTCTTCATTGATTTTATTATATGAATTGTTGACTCTCCCAATACTAGGATTGATCTTACTCTTCATTATTTCATTGGTGGACTCAATGACTTGGAAGTTAGAAATCAATTCTTGGTGATTCTCTGACGATATTTTTGTCATTCTCTTTTCAACTTCATCTAAATCAAACGTGAGTTTCTTGATGGAAGTTTCGATATCAAGGTTTTGGCAGTCATGATCGTTTGTGCCTAGGAGAAGATCATTGGTGAATTTGTACTGATTAAAGTTTGGATCTAGGAAACTTTCAAAGTCTTCTAACTGATTCATTCTCAACTGTTGAGTGTTAAGTATGCGACACCTATGAGAGAAAACCCTCACACTAGAGATGCTCAAATTACTTAATACTGATTAAGAAATCTTAAGAACTGATCAAGCTCATGTCAAGCTCATCCAAACCATGTAAACTCATAAACTCACGTAAACTCATTATCATTCAGTCCTATATACAGGTTTACTTACTTTAGCTGCCTTCTTATGTTTCTTACCACCTCTCTTATGAAACATCTTCTTTTTTATCAATCTCTCCTTTTCCTTCTCTATCTTCTTGACCTGTTGCTTACGTTCTTTCTTCCTTTCTTTGGCTTGTATCTTACCGATACGCTTATTCTTCCCTGGTCTTTGTTTCTTTCTTTTCTTCTCAAGATCTATTTGTATTTGAACCCCTTCATTGAAACTGTTTAAGTCTATAACTTTCCAAGGATGACTGTCAATATCTCGCTGTTTTGACCCTATTAAAATATCTTGTCCTGAAACGGCCACTTCTATGAATTGCTGTCTTTGTGAATCACTCACCTTGGAGAAATAGTAACTAGAATCTCTTTCATTATTGATTCTTTCTTCTGATTCTTCTCTTAATGATACTTTCATCACTTGTGTCCTACCTCTTTCTTTGATATTATCTTTGACAACTTCTTTGGTAGATGGTTCTGATCCAAACGAAAATAATGGGAAATCGAATTCTTCATTTTGTGATTCATCTTTAGTGTCTGTATCTTCATTTACTTCTATAATATCTAATTCAATCTCTGGTACATAGTCGTCAATAACTTCTTCCTCTTCATAAAGAGATGCCCTTGATACTCTGTTGTTAGTATACACACTATGTTGCTAACTAGTCACTAATTAGCCACTAAACCTCCTTAGAGTGACTCTTAGTCCCTTACTATACATACTTCGTATACGATGACATTGAAAAATTTCGCACGATTATAGATCTCATATTTTACGTTCATTACTATACATTATAATACAATTCATAAACATCACCACAAAGGTGTCTTTGCTTGTTTGATCAACTTGACTAAGTTTGGCTTGATACTCAAACTTGGTGGAATAAAAGTATCTTCTTCGACCTCCTTAACATTATCAGTATCACCAACACTACCCGCATCCTCAGCATTATTAAACTTATTCAAACTATCAAAATCAACATTGATCAAATTACCATCTTCAAATATCAACTGGAAAATCTTTGAATGGTTCGCCTTAAGGAAACTTTCAACTTGTTCATACTTGATCAACTTAATTGATAAATACTTGAACTTATCATAACTATCATTAACCACATTCCTTGATATAACATTGTCATATCCAATTAAAGGTACAAACAAATTCCATAATTTACATTTATCATCCATTGAAGCTTCAATCACATCAATGGAAATAGCTGAAACCTCTTTTGGCTTTAATCCTGTAATCAATAACACTTGTAAATCAATCACATACTTAACATTGTCAATCTTTAAAACATAAAGTGGTGAGTACTTTAAGATATCTTCTTCATTAGACTTTATTCCAAACTTGAAATTCTTTAACCCTATTGGATAGTTATCTCTAGTTAATTTCTTGACTAAATTACTTCTGACATTTTCAATTCTTTTAGCTTCATTTTCAATCTCTTGGATCTTATTTTGTTCCTGCTTTATAGCTAACTCTTTCATTTGTTTCTCTTGTTCTATTTTCTTTAATTCTTCTTCTTTACGTTTCCTTTCTTTCTCTTTTTCTGCTTTTAAGAACAAATCTCGTTTGGCTCTCTTTTTAGCTTCTAATTTCTCTTGGTAGATTTTCAAATCTCTTTCAGTTTTAGCTCTTTGTTCTTCCTGTTCTTTACTAAGTACTTCAGGTTCTTCATATGAGATAACCTTATGTAATTGGGTATGGTTGGCTGGAGGTGGTGAGGGTGATGCTGGTTTACTAGTGTTTGCTGATGAAAGATCAACTTCTGGTGTTCTCTCTCTTTTGAATAATGTAGAAGTTGTTGGCTTAATTCCTGATTCTTTTTCGTTTTCTTCTCGTTCTTCTCTCTCTTGTCTTTCTTTTTCTTCTCTCTCTTTTTCCTTTTCTCTCTCTTTTTCCTTTTCTCTCTCTTGTCTTTCCTTTTCCCTTTCTCTTTCTCTTTCCTTTTCCTTCTCTCTCAGCTTAATTTTCTTTAAATCGGCATCTGACTTATTCCTCTTGATGTCATGATCACTCACTTTTCTCTTCTTCTCCTCATTAGTCTTTGTTTTCTTCAATTTCTTATCATCGAGATCTCCCGATGGTTTTCTTTTCAAGTTATTGCTATTGTCAACATCCACTCTAGAACTTAAGATTGAATAATTTGGATTCTTCTTCATATAAGTTTCTAAAACTTCAAGTTCTTCGGGATTGAAATTTGCTGATCTTTGACTGATTTCTAAAGCATTCAATCCATCTTGTTTACGTCTCAAAAATGGATTTCCACCTCTTTCTAATAAGAACTTAACTACTGGCAAATGTCCTCTACCAACAGATGCTAATAAAGCTGTTAATCCAACATTATTCATCAAGTTTATATCATACTCTTCAACCAATCCTAAGATGATATCAACTAATTCTAAATGCCCATTACGTGAAGCAAGTATCAAAATGTCGGGTTTGTAGTCTAATCTACCACCCTCTACAATATATTGAGCAGTTAAGTCTTTGATACCTTCTGCAGCATACTTAAAAATTAGTGAACTTTGACTTTTCTTCTTAAGTAATTCACTAAAATAATTATCATTTGGATCCTCGATTATGGTATTTGGTGATGGTGATTTGGTAAAATTCTTCACATCTTTAGTGACACCTTCATTCTCCAAGAACCGATTGTTAGCATTTTCTAATAGTTCAATGATCTCTTCATATCCTTCTTCGTCTTCATGTAGATTATGAATCTTGGTCAATGCTGTAAATCCATCATTATTAAATATTCTAGGGTCAGCTCCATTATCCAACAAGATTTTGACAATTTCTAAATGCTTATTATCAGCAGCATCAATTAATGGTGTTTCCAAATCTCCATCTGGTAATGCTTGTTTATTAACATCAGCTCCTTGTTTGATCAAATATTTAACAATTTCAATATTCCCATTTAATGCTGCTTCATGCAAACAAGTGAAACCACAGAAATCAGATTCATTAGGATCAGCTCCTCTTTCAATTAAATCTTTAACTTCTTGTAGGTTACCTTTTTTAGAAGCTCTTTGCAAAAGTCCACTACCACTAGCATCACGTTTCAATACATATGGTTTCTTGGTCCTTTCAGGGTTGAGATCCTTGAGTAATTTTGTTGATGTGCTTGTAGTTGGAATGGAGTCTGAAACTACAGTTTCAGCTTCTGAATCAATTTCTTCTTCTGAGTCATATTCTGGAGATTGAGGGATATTTGGAGGTCTTCTTTTGCTTTCCTGATCTTCGTCGTTTTCGTCGTTTTCATCTTCTTGATTCTCGTCCTCTTGAACTTCATCATCATTTGGTTCTTCTGTATCCTGTTGGTTTTCGCTTTCTTTTACGTCTTTTTTTTGTTCTTGTTGATTATCTGAGTTATCTATTGGTTCATTTGTTGGTTCATTTGTTGACTTATCTGATACTTCCTCCTTCCTGTCATCTACTTGCTTGGTTTCATTAACTTCGTTTTCAGCCTTATTGTCTTCTACATCATCTATATTTCTTTCCAGTTTCTCTACCTCTTCTTTTTCAACTTCCATATTATCCTCTTCTTCGCCCCTTGGATCCTCGTCTATTTCATCCATATAATCTTTGCTTGTTTCATCATCATTATCAGATATTTTCGGCACATACCTATCTCTTTGATATTTATCAGGACTTACCAGTCTCAGTTTTTGTGTCAAGTCAAATGCAGGTTTAACCCTACGATCATTACCATATTTATCATCATATGAATTTCTACGATCATTTCTTCTATCGTCACCATATCCTTTCAGTGAATTCTTATCATCGTATCCATTTTGATTATAACCTGATTTTGAATGGCTGGTATTATATGAGCTATATGAAGGATAATTGTGGTATTTTTTATTAGGATCATACCGATCATAATAATTTGACTTAAATTTGGGTTTATAATAATTCAGTTGATTAGACCCCGATGAATTGTTATAATCATTAGGGTAATCCTTATACTTTTTTCTATAAGGATAAGACATGAAAACTTTGTTTAAATGTGCGCACCGATGAGCGTTTTTGTGTAATACTCACAAGCATGCAAAGGCTAAGAGATAATGCGAATAGACTTAAGTGACTTAATACTGATTTGAGTATCACCTGTAATAGGTGATTTAATCTACATTACTATACAATCATATATCATCAACTTTTAATTATGTCATTAAAATCCATTAATTCGAATATTAAACTCATATTAGGACATACCCTACTACAACTTTGTATATCATATTTTTTCACTACCTCATTTTGAGGAATATTACCATTCTTTAGTAAATCATAAGCTTCATTAACAGTGATACCAAATTTCCTCATATAATATGCTACAACAACACATGCACTTCTTGATACACCACAGTGACAATGAATTAAGATTTTACGTTTCTTTTCAGGTTTATCACTATCATCATATTTCGCTATTACATCAGTGATTTTCGGTAATTCTTTCAGTATGGAACTCGTATGATTCCACGGTATATAAAGATACTGCTTATCAGGTAAATTCTCTGGATTGAAATATGATGATAAATCTTTACACTCTTTGGCAACATTTATAACTAAATCATATTCATTGATTTGGTCAACAGTTGGTTCTGAATATAAATATATACAGTTGTTTAATACGTTGGCAGGTCCATTGGGGTATGCATCCAATTGATTTAATTCTTGTAATTCTTCAGGAATCTTGAGGTTTCGGAAATTACTTAAAAGGGTATTATCAATCGTGTTATCAACGATATTGTCAGTAGGTTCATTAAATATGTTATCATTTGAATTGATAGGAAATTTGAAAGTATCCTCTTTACTAGTCTTGAGATAATCTAAATTGAAATTCGTAGTCTTTTTGGTAGTTGGTGTAGAACTAGATGTTTGAATCTTAACTGGCAGAAACCTTTTAGTCTCTACTACAGTTCCATTTGTACCATTATAACTTGGACTTCTTATCTCATCAGGTATTGAAATTGATAATGAAGTTTTCCTATTGTGGTTTTCTTTTTGACTTATAGTCGAATTATCTAAATTTAATGATAAGTTCTTCATATTGATATTTCTATTAGAACTTAAACTACTTGATTTCCTTGAATGTTTTGGACTGTAATTCATTCTATAACTATCAGAATTTGGTGATGATAAAGTTGTGGTTGGTGGTGTTGATTTTGAGTTTAAATCTATTGAATCAAAATTGTTATTGAATTTAGGAATTTCTTTTGGAGATTCGGTCATTAGTATTACTAATTGTTGTATTGTTGTATCCTTACCCACTAAATGTGCCACCTTTCTAAATTTAGAAATAATATATAATAAGTGTAATTAAACCCACTAATACTGATGTTCTAAATCCCCTTATACCTGCTAAACCTATGTTAGCTCTAGATTGGTATTATATTATGATCTTATTCAAATATTTTGAGTTAGTATTGTTACTAATCCTCTTAATAATGAAAAATTTTTCGAATGGTGCGGGTACCTTACAGTTTTTTTGGTACCTTAACGGGTTTATTATGTAATTATAATTGTCTTAAAAAAATTATATTATTGGTAATAATTAACGACTCATGTTTCAGGAGAGGGTTAATGTGGATTTTGAAATGTTTCAAAATGTTATCACACCAAGTTTATTCATTTCTAACCGAGTTTGATGGTACATACTCAGATGGGCTAAGAGGATTATGTAATGTATGGGCCACAACAAACTATTGAACTAAACAGATTTTTGTAAAAAGTCGATTATTAGAGACAAGAGATTATGAATATCGTGGATTTCATTCTAGAAGATCAAGTTGTCAACCTTAAGCCCCTGCAACAATTGGTAACCAAGTAATGAAATTATTGTGTATGCAGTGAGATTTATTGTTAGGGATATTGTCACGATGACCGTGAAAATATGAGACCGAGATCGTAAATCTTGTTTTGAATGAAAATGTATGAGGTATGAAACATTGTCAACATAGCCATACATTTAGGTTTTAAGTTGTTGGGTTAAATTTAGAAACATATGACCCTTGAAGTATTAAAGTATAAGTAAGCAAGTTTTCCCGGTATTTTTCGAAAACTTACTTTTTAGAAGATTATTGAGTTATTACCTTCTGAGTTCGGAGTATGTCCTACCTAATACAACTTACCTAATACAACTACTAAGTAAACGAATTTCTTTATCTTATATTAATGCATACACAAAGTGTTATAAATATGATAAAATACAATTCTAACATTGTATCATTGGAAATCTACTAATCAAAGTATACTTCCTGGTTTCATGACTTCTTCACCTGACCTTTACTTATCTATAAGGAGCATCAGCATCAATACAATATTGAACTTCTTGTTCCCATTTATCACCATTTTCTAATAATTTTTCTTTATTATATAATAATTCTTCTCTAGTTTCTGTACTATATTCAACATTTGGAGTTTCAACAATAGCATCAACTGGACAACTATCTTGACAATATCCACAGTAAATACATTTGGTCATATCAATATCATATTTATAAGTTCTTCTACTACCATCTAATCTTTCTTCAGCTTCAATTGTAATAGCTTGAGCTGGACAAATGGCTTCACATAATTTACAAGCAATACATCTTTCTTCTCCACTTGGGTATCTTCTTAAAGCATGTTCACCTCTAAATCTTGGAGAAATTGGTCCTTTTTCAAATGGATAATAGATGGTATATGGTGGTCTGAAGAACATTTCCATACAAATATACATACCTCTTGCAATTTCATTAAGGAAGAAAAATTTAGTAGCTTTACTAAGGGCACTTTCACTACTTTCTTCCCAAGTTTTTGGTTGTGCTAATCTAAAATTTTGTGGCCAAATTGCTTGAGTTGATCCCCCAGTAGTTAAATATTCGGTAGCTGCTGGCTTCTTTAAATTTGATGTGTTTGATAATTGTCTTATACCTTGATTTATAGGTCTGGCTATCATTGATGGTCTATATGTGGTACCATTCATAATGATTTTAGTGGCCATACTATTGTTAACGATACTGGACTTAAGCATGGTTAAGGTATATTATGAAAAACTTTTATGAGATTTAATTCTCAATAATGCGAAAAATCCTTTTTGCTATTGGCTGAATTATTTGGATGATCCAAGTGAGAATTTAGTTACTGAGGTTATGAGTATGCCACGACAATACTTAAATTAGAGCCCATTTATATTACTATACGAAACCTATTGGAGCTAATATAAATAGAATGAATCCTATATTTGTTTATCCCAAAACCCTTAAAGCTAATTCAACACTAGCGAAAGTTCCTGCGGAACATGGAGTTGCTCTGACTAAGCATGGACCTAAACCTTTCCAAAACCCTCTAATCCCATAATTCCCGTAAATATATTGAATTGCTTTTGTAATACTACCATTGAACTTCAGATTATGAAAACTGTCACTTTGAATATTTGACTTGATTACGTCAAGTGGATAAGCACTTAACCATAGCAAATTTCCAGCCAATGCACCACTACCCAATAATTCCCAAGTATTTAAGTCGTTTCTTGATTTATAGCCATGATATTTCACAGCCTCTTGAATGAGAGTCTCATAACTTAAAAACCAAATTCCATAACTTTGGATTTCTCTAATTAATGTGATGCCAACACCTCTAAATAATCCCTTAGTACCATAATTTGAATAAATATCTTTGATAACATCTGATATATGTAGTTTGGTAGTTGATGATTGTGATAAGATTCTCAATTGTTCTACAACACTCGCAACTGGAGTATTAACTATACCTGCAACTGCCCCACTTATATAAGTTTGGGGCCACAAGTTAATACCATTAATCCCTGACTTTTGGTTAATGGATTCGAAATATCTCTTGGTCTCATGGAATCCATAAAATTGTAATGATACACAAACTCCTACTCCAAATAATGGAGGTAAAGTCCCCTTGTAAAATGCTGACAATCCTTCATTTTTTAGAACATTGCTGATAACACTGCTGGAAGTTTGAGAATTTGATGCAGTCTGAAGTCTTATCTTAACCAAGTCAAATGGTTGACCAATTAAAACTTGAGTTGCTCCTCCAACAAATCCTGCTGCTATATCTTTAACTTTTCTTTCTATAGAGGTATCTGCCATTATCTTGAAGTAGTATTGGTGTTTGTAAATTTGTAACTTTGACTATGGGTTATATCATCGCACGGGACCAAATTCAATATGAGCCGCACACACTCATATACTAACGATAGCAAGAGACTAAGAAAACTTACAACGAAATTTATGTGTATTTCTAAAAACCTAGCACTTCCAAGGATCCAATCCTAATCTTATAAATTTAACTGAAACTCCATACCTAATGTCATCCAGCCAACAATCTTCACCGAACCTACTGATTTGATACTTATTAACCCATGCCATTAAAGAACTTATATCTACTGCAGATTCTTCGGGAACAACCATTAAGAATTCTGTCCCCTTCTTATCGACTCTTAGAGAGTAAATATTCACCTTGTTTTCTCGTTTAGCAATAGACTGAATCAAGTTTATTTGTGACGTAATTCTATGTTTCAATTGATAGTAATATCCCAAGATCCCATCATATTCAAATGTGACTTCTGGTAAATTTTTCTGTAAATCTGATAAATGATCAATCCCAATTATATACCCATACTTATTGACATTCTTCTTGAAATATTGAGATGGTTCAATGAACTCAACATCATGACTTTGTAGTGGGACATTTTTCAAAAGTCGTATAACCTTTAAATCACTGATTGATGGTTCAGCTCCTCTAGCAGATGCAAGGATTGGTTGGGACGTTAGCACCAAAATGATAAATGATAAAAAGTTCATCTTCACTGCCACTAGCCTACAATTTTTCGATTCGCGTGCGGTGCGTAATTCTTATATATTTACACTCGTTTATACACATTTTCTATTCATTACTTCTCATTTAATAACCCACCAATTGAAATTTTATTGGATTTGTACCCTGTGAAATCAACAGCTTTGATTGGCTTAGACTTGTAATCTGATTTTTTGATTTCTTCGTTTGATTTGTTTGGGGAATTTGTACCCAGGGGTGTTTCGCTTATAATTCTTGGGGATTGTGATATTGGTATTGGACGTGGTGATACTATCGGTATTGGTGATCTTATACTTGGTAAAGTAATATGTTTATTATCATAACCCAAAGCCGAGCTGGTTAAGGGTATGAAATGGCCATTATTAATATTATGATGATTGATTTGAGAAGGTGAAGGTAAAATATTTGGTGATTTATTCATTGAGCTTAATGGTGAACGTGAATTATTATGAGGGTGACCATTGGTTAAGTAAGGTTCATTTGCATTTGGAATTGGTAAGTTATAATAACTTGGTGGCGGTGGTCCTGGTAAGGGTCCCGGTCCATTAGGTACACGTCCCGTACCATTATAAGGTGGGAAATATTGTTGACTTAAACCATAAAGCATGGTACCACGTATTGGTGAAACATTTTGAACTTCTCTGCTTAAACTTGAATTTGATCTTTTTATTCCTATTGTACCATTAACTGGAGATAATTGACCATGAGGACTTACTGAAGGTTCTGTAGGAGTTTTCAGTTTCTTCTCATCCATATTTCTCTTACGTCTTTTTATAGTCAGTTTTTTCATCTTTACAGGTCTATGTTCACCATGTAATTTATAATATAACCCACATGCATTACAAATGGTATTACCACTATCGTCTCTTCTCCAAAGTGGCGTTATTGTAGTACTACAATTAAAACAAGCTATGGCTAAATCTTCAGGATTAGTTGTGGGTTCCGTTTTTACGATAATGGTCAGGGTATTATCATTTGAGTCATTAGATGTATTGGCATCTTCCGATATATTTGGATCATGAGTTTCATTTAATGATTTAGCATGAGCTGATAATCTATTATTATAAGCAGGACATCCTTTGCATGCAACACTACCCCCAGTACCATTACATCTCCCATCACCACTACAGCTTCCCATTTTAACTTCGTTAGTTATTAAATTTGGAGATTTCTTCAAGTTTACGGGACGATGAACATTATTAGACCTCAAATATAACCCACAAGCATTACATATTAGGGTCCCATTTGGAGCTCTTCGCCATAATGGAGTCTTGTTTGTCCCACAATTCGAACAACACTGTCCTGGTTCAACATCAACCATGTTTATATTGATTTTATCTGCTTATAAATTGATTTAATCAGATGTTTCTGTCCCACAATAAAAAATTGAGAACACTTTACTATTATACAAGTGTTGGTTAAAAGGTCTCTGATGACTGCAAAAAATCTCTGGGAAAGGTATTCAACTAATAAATTTAAAAACCCTAATTATAAGATAGATCTATGAAAAAATTTAAATGAATAAAATCTCTGAAGTAAAATTAAAACAGAAATTTTTTCTAACAGTTTGAGGTGGAAAATGTCGCTAGCCTTTAAACGTAGTCATTTACGATCGGGCTTGCGAATGCCATGGGTTTTTATCAATTTCATCAGTCTACAATTTTAATTGGGTGCGATTCTCACCAATGAAATCGAAGCGATTAGTAATGGTTGAGAATAATAAGTTAATCGCATGACATGAATAGGAAAAGTCGTTTATAGTACGAAGTTACAAGGGAGAAGATTTACCTAATTGGTCAACATAAGATTTAGGTTTTAAAATGGTCTCTAGAAGCAGTTGTTACCACACCCAATCAGGCTGAAAGAAGATATTAATTTATTACTGTTTAGGGATGAATAATGCCTCGTGATCTACATGTTCTTGAAGGCGACATGTTACTTCCCCTAATTCCAAATTATCTGAGAAATTTTATTGGTGTGTTTTGGGAACATGTTACTGCAAGTATTACTGATTTATTAAAAAACATATTTGTGATTCACTGGAGGATGAGGTGAACTATAGTAATAATGTCGTATTGGTTCCGTATTATATTTGTTCTATTGTTCGCCACACCGGGCCACGGAAACTTAAATGTCGTAGATCAATCTGATAAATATCCACTATTAAAATTTTTTATAATTAATCTATCCGAGATATTTTAAGGCATTTATTAGGAATGCGGTTATTTAGCCGATTACGTGATAAATCTCTGTTAGATGTTTTCTTAATTTGGCGCCAGGTTTTGCTGTCTTAACATCGTGTTTACCGATCCTTGCCCTTATATTGTACTATCGATACATTGTTACTTGGTTGATACTAGCTGTCAATGACAGATAATCTATGATTGGGCATCTTAGATTATTAATTGATTGATTGATTAAATGTCGTTTCACCTATTGTATTATTAGGTAATTGTGCAGTGTCCTGTAAATCTATCAATTATTACCCAAAATATGGAATATTAAGAATTTTGACAGATTTGTGGAATTTGCAATTTATCAATATTTAATTGGATAATTTTTCCAAAGTTAATCAAACGGGCGGAGTACTACACGTTGTGAAATTGTACACGGATTCAATGTATGTTAGTCATTGATGGTTTATATGGACTTATACTACCGCTTATCATTTTGTTCTATAAACAATAGACCAATGAGCATGATTTACAATCTGAGTAAAGCGAGTCGTAAATATAACCCAATAGAGATAGGAGAACCGCCAACTAGATTAAACATCTGACAGATTCCTAATACATCTTATATGTAAAGGCTCGAGGTTTAGGCTCAAATACATTGGATTCAAGTATACCTATCAATCAGATTTATTTATGATAACACGTATTTGTTTTATTGCTGACAACTGACAATTTAGCCCTAAAAATAGAGTTGAGAACATAAACAAATATAAAATGCTACCATGATAAACATAAAGCGGGAAACCTACAAAGCTGGATAAACATTTGGCCACGTATACAACATTCATAACAACACAACCTACCCAAGAACTTAATATGTTGAATACGATGTTTTGGTCATTCATAAACATTCATAGTCCAACTCTCACTCTTTAAAAACATGCGACGCGAAAACTCGGTTTCGCATTTTTATCATTTGTTTACATTCTGGTAGTTAATATTGGTGTAGAATAGTTTGTCATTGTTTCAAGTCACTTATAGCAAAGGCAATTTCATTAACTAACCTGTATTAAATTTTAATTAATAATCTATCACGGAAACAATTCTTTAGTCTGGTATAGTAATAGAGAAGATTAAGAAACCAAAAATCATACACCAACTTTAAAGCAAATTAATTATAATATGAACAATCGCCCGCAAATGGCGGGTGTTAATACCCCTAAGAAGTTGAAGAAGATGGGTAATGATATACTTACCAATGATAATTTTTCTAAGTCATTCAATTCATTGATTTTAGAAGATAATGATTCACCTAATTGTCATAATCATCATGGCGAACCTAAGAAGAATAAATCACCACATTATCCTGATGCATTCGTTAGGCCCAAACTAGAAAGTTCCATAAAAAGGTCATCGAAGTTTTTGAATCTATCGATTGACTTAAAACAGAAAGATATCGACTCCTTAGATTTGAATGAAATTAATATTGAATCACCTTATAAAAGTAGTCCAAAGAGTCCATTCATAAGAAGGAAGGAGAAAGAACTTACGCCCAGTAAAATAAAAAGATCACCAAAGTTCAAATTATCACCCAACTCAAAGACCTCCACCCCAATACTTAAGAATTTCAAAAGACCTCATCAATTGATAAGTAAAAGTCCTTCACCTCATATACTATCGAAGAAAAGATCATCAAATTTAGTATCCCCAAGTAAGTTTGATAATGTCAAATTGAGGAAAATGGATAGTTCTCCAATAAAATTTGAATATTATAACTTTGAAGACTTAATGATTGATGATTTAGATAGTCCTAGTAAAAGTAGAAGATTTGAAAGTCCAAAACGTAAAGGATCAGGTAATCTGAGCATACAGGTTTATCAAGATTTAAGTCCTACTACCAAGAGCCATTCAAGAACTCATTCCAGAACCCAGTCGAGAGGACATTCCAGAAGTAGCTCAAGGAATTTACCTTCAATAAATCAAGCATTAAGTAATCAAACTTTAAATAACGCCTTAAACATTCCACCTAAAGATGATAAAGAGAATAAAGAATTATCATATCAATTTGTCAAACCACTTCAAACTGCATTTAAATCAACTGGACTTTTAAAGAAAAATTCTAACACATTAATTCAATCCAAATTACCACCAGAAACTCCAATCAAAAAGCATCCGATAATGTTATTTGATAAAATAACCAACTCGTTGAACTTAAAGAATAAACAACCTGCAAGTCTAAAA
Source organism: Yamadazyma cerambycidarum (assembly GCA_030574835.1). Lineage (NCBI taxonomy): Eukaryota > Fungi > Ascomycota > Pichiomycetes > Serinales > Debaryomycetaceae > Yamadazyma > Yamadazyma cerambycidarum. The sequence continues at coordinate 108,165 of JAJMFR010000005.1, forward strand.
GATGAAGAATTCAAACATTCCATATATAGTCAAGACAATACCTCAGAAATATCGATTGAATATGGCAGAAATCAAAGTATGGATAATGATAGTACCATATCATTATTCAAAATAGGCAGTGAAAATACTTCAAAAGATCCTAGTCAAGAAGAACCTCAATTACAGCCTGAAGAAGATAATGTGTTAGATTATATAATTGATATAACACCTACCAAGAATAAGAATCCAAGTACACCAATTGGGGTTAAGAATAAAAACTTACCAATACCAGAAATATCACTTAATTTCGAAGAACCAATTGACGAAATACCCATCAAAAATGATACCATTACTGACATTCATTTACAAAGTAAATTTGGTAATGAAAATATAAAATACCTCAGTAAGGGAGAGTTTTCTATAGCATTTGAATGTTTATTTGATAATCAAAAGTTTGCAATTAAGAGATCTAAAAAACCAATCATTGGTAAATTAGAAGTCAAAGCCATGAAACGAGAAATTGAAGCATTAAGATGTTTAACAAGTGTCAAGGACAATGAAGCTGAAGATTTACAAGAACGTGAAGACGGTAAAGAAAATTTGGTGTATTTCATTGAAGCATGGGAATTCAAGAATCATTATTACATAATGACGGAATTATGTGAAGGTGGTACTCTTTTCAACTTCTTACAAGACAATAAAAATTATAAAATTGATGAATTTAGAATATGGAAAATATTAATTGAAATTTGTAATGGATTAAAATTTATTCACCTGAAAAATTATTTGCATTTAGATTTAAAACCTGCCAACATTTTCATAACATTTGAAGGGTTCTTAAAGATTGGAGATTTTGGTCTTAGTACAAAATTACCAATTCTAGAAAAAGACTTTGACTTAGAAGGTGATAGAAATTATATTGCACCAGAATTAATTAATGATAAGATTTATACTCCATTTGCTGACATTTTTTCAGTTGGATTAATTATTTTAGAGATTGCTACTAATATTATTTTACCTGATAATGGTACACCATGGAGAAAGTTACGTAGTGGGGATTTGAGTGATGCTGGTAGATTGAGTAGTGATAATATTAGTGATTTCTTACAGAATAGGAATTTTTCTTCATTGACAAGTTATAATTCAATGAATAATGATAGTCCAACGTTAACATTAGCTGCCAATGGTACTAATGTTGATATTAAGAATTTAATACCATCAAATGCACCACAATTTCTTTTGAATAATACAAACAATTTAGATAAATTGGTTAACAAGATGTTACAGCCTAATCCATTTGATAGAATAACTGCTAATAAGATATTAGAAATGGATGAATGTGTAATGATTGAAAACGTTAGAAAAGCTGGTGCTACGATTTATGAAGGTGAATTTGGTCCTATAGATGAGAATTAATTACCTCACTTAATGGCAGTGGTTAATTTAGGAGATTTACGAGAATTTAATGATAGTTATATGTATAGTAATTATTGAAATATTAAGTGCTATGAATTAGGGACTCTCTTTATGGGGTTTACTCGGTATACGAGAGGCTCACACCAACCATGTCGTATTGCGACTACAACTATTGGACACCGCTAACGCTTAACTCCAAACAACCAGACCACCAATGAGTGCAAGACAAGAGTAATTAGAGTATAGAGAAATAATAAAGCAAGTCACTAGTAAAACACAAACACAAATATGCACCGAATTTGGTTATGTTCCAGCGTCCAACTCTATCTCATTAGTAAATAAACGTTCGTCAATATATATTAAACATGCACTTGAACTTCTTATTGAACTTGAGAATAACCAGAAAATGGATTGGCATTCTTTGACTTTAAGTATTCATCAGATTTTTCTTGCCATGCTCTATCTAAAGTTTCAGGACCTGGTGCAGCAAAGAATCTAATCAATGCAAATAAACCAACACCAGCAGCTAAACCACCAATGGTACCCCATAATACTTGTTGTTTTTCCTTTGGAGTCTTCAAAGGTCTTCTTGGACCCCATTCCCCAAATGAAATGTAATAGGCTGCTTTCTTTTCTTCAGCTGTTAATTCTTTCCATGGTAATTCTTGTCTAACTTTTAATTCATCTATTAATGCAGTTTGATCTTCTTTTGGTAAAGAATCCCATCTTTTTTCCAATTGTCCGACATAGGCATTTGATAATGGTCTAGCGGATTTTGCAACTGTTGATTGATAACGAATGCTTTGTAAACCAAACTTTTGAATAGATCTTGATAACATGGTATAATGTAGAAAAGTTTTCTATAAAGATTTGTTAGTATTTCGCGCTAGAATCAGGTGAGAATAATTAAAAAATTTTCATTGGCTGAAGTGTGAGGGAACTAACTAAAGGATAGGGTGAGATTTTATAGGTCTATATAGGTATGCTTAAATGGGGTTATAATTTACTGCAACGACATATTTTTGTTTGGACTTTATGTTCCGTATATTAAGGTTCCTTATATATTTTGCAAAAATTGGACCTATATTTTATATGACTACTGCAAAGCGTGCCCTTACCGTATATAATGCTAACAAATAAGCTTAAGAAGTTAATTCAATGATTGATCTTTTTAATTGACTTGAAATTGACTTGACATTAACCTTAAGTTCACTATGTGCTTTTATGTAATTGACAAAGTCAATGACTGAACCTCCAACTCCAAAGTAGTAATCTTTTGCTGCCACTAGTACTCTTGACTTCCTAGCGTTCAAAAGTTCTATTAACATATTGCTTAATATTGGCATTGAATCTAACGAGTAGATGGTCTCTGATGTTAGAATCAAATCTATCGGTGGTAATAGTTTCAAGAATCTGTTTGACCATGATCCACTTATAAACTGTAAATTTATATTGAGTGAGGCTAAACTCTGTTTGAATTCAGTTATCAACTCATTATTGAGAGTTATTATCGGATCGTCTATTTGTTCAAATCCTGGACGTTCTTTAATAGTCATAAACCAATTGATAATGATATTAGGTAAGGTAACTAATCTTAAAACGTCATAATTGAAATCACTCAATATTAACGTGAGATTATCTTTATTCTGTGACTTGATTTTTTCATTCAATATATGGCAACTTGGAAGTGACGTTCCTGATCCAATTTCAATTATTGTACTATTATTGGCGTAGAAATCATTAGTTATAGTTAATGTATCAATTAAATCATAAGAACATTCCCAAATCTTAAAACCTCCTTCATATTTATTTTTATCTAAATCACTTTCGTTCAGTATCAAGATCTTATTCAATTCTTCGTTATCTTCTGTCATGACTTGATGTTTAATATCAAATAAATCTCTTTTATAAATTCCATGGTTGTTTGAGAATGATAATTTTATATCTTCTAAACTACTCAAAAGTGTATTTAAATCGATATAAGTTGCGGGATTAGCATCATGTTCAGGCTCTATTACTTTTTGTGGCTTATCGGCTTGAATTGTCTTACCATTTAATTCATCTTCATTAAATCCAAAAGAGAATGACATTTATCTCATCGATTTTTCGCAATGTTTTCCGTTGATCCTAAAACAATTGTTCCGTTTATCCTAAGATTTTTGCTGTATCATGACTCAAACGGCTAAAAGATAACAGCGGATATTGATGAATCATCATGGCTTTTTTTTTAGTATCATAGATCGATTAGTACATTTTAAACTTTGTGTAACCTCAACAAATGCTCTACCCAAAACATATTATGCAATCGCTTACTAAATTATGCTTACCAAAGACAATCTCGTAAATGGACCATTATTCTCCGACGTCCTTAATCTTATCTATACAGTAAAAAATCACCCAATTTAACGACATATTTCACCAACACCAAATTTCCCAAACTTGATCGGTCTCATATATTGAAGTTTTGTATTGCCACCTTCAGAAAGACTCATAATCATTGTGTCGTCATAAATTGAGTCAACCTTTAAAAACTCCGAGACTTCGCAGATTTTTCATAGCAAAATAATTTCCTAAAATCACCCATCATTCAACACTTATAAAGTAATGTCATCAATTTCCCTGAATGATATTTCACCTTCTATAAGTAATTCACCTCAAAATAAAATATCAAACCATTCTCCTTCACAGCATTTAAGTCCACAGTTGAATCCTTATGAACATTCTAATAAAAAGGTATCATTTAATAATATAATGAGTTTGCCAACATCAGATTCCAGTGATATTGAAGATGATGATAATAACACTGGTAATTCAAGTAGAATCAATTCCAATGATATTCCAAATTTCAATATTTCAGAATCACAAAGTCCAGTTAGAAAGAATTCTAAGAAGTATGGATTAAAGAAATTACAAAGTTATCCAATATCTAAAACTCAATCGACCGATAGTACTGATTCAAACACTACATTACCAGAATTCAACAAACGTCCGTTGACTGATACACCAGTTGTATCAAGTGTAACAAGTCCTGATTATACTAGTGAAGATGTAGATGAATTGGATAATAAATTGAATCAAGTCAATCGTGAACGTGAACTTGATCAGGGGAAAGAAGAAGAAGGAAAGATAGCAAGATTAAAGAACATAAGTCATTTGAATCTAACCGATTTAAAGAATAATTCATCAACAAGTATTTCTCCTACCAGTACTCCTCAACAAAAGGTAGATTCAGCTGACGAATTAAATATCAACAAAGAGAAAGACGCCAAACAAAAACATAACGAACAGCATAAGGGTCATAAGGAACATGAAGACCACAAAGACAAAGAGCATAACGATAAAAAGGAAGACCATGGTAAACATAAACAATCCAATGAACCATTAAGAAAAACAGTATCAGAAATCAATCCAACAATTGACAATGGATTCGAAATTCCACTCCATTTGCAAGAAAAATTCAAGAAAACTGCATCACTAGAGAAATTGAAAACTCTTTTAACTACAAAACCAGCTCATAAAAAGGCTTATACTTTAAACATACCTGGACAAACTAGTTCAAAGATATCACCTGATGGTAGAATTGCAAATGTTGATGTTGGATCTAAATTGGTTATTGTCATGGTAGGATTACCAGCAAGAGGAAAGTCATATATCACTAACAAGTTAACAAGATACTTGAATTGGTTACAACATGATTGTAGAGTCTTCAATGTAGGTAATACTAGAAGATTAGATAAAGAGAATAATAATGGACCTGAAGATAAACCATTACCTGATAATCATACCCCAAATAATGAACCAAATGGTGAACACCCTGAAATCAGTTCACCAAAGTCTCCCAACCATACTGCTGATTTCTTCTCCCCTGATAATTATACTTACACTGCGTTAAGAGAGAAATGGGCAATGGATACATTAGATCAATTATTGGATTATGTGCTTGATGGCAATGGTTCAGTAGGGATTTTTGATGCTACAAATTCAACTAAACATAGAAGATTAAGAGTTTTAAAAAGAATTCAACAGAGATCAAATGGTGAATTGAAAGTTTTATTCTTAGAAAGTGTTTGTACAGACCCTGTACTTATTGAAAGCAATATAAGATTAAAATTACTGGGTCCTGATTATAGAGATATGGATCATGATGTAGCATTAAAAGATTTCGTTGGAAGATTAAGAAATTATGAAAAAGCTTATGAACCAATAGATGAACTAGAGGAAAAGATTCCAGGGTTTCAATATGTTAAAATGATTGATGTTGGTAAGAAAGTGGTCAGTTATAATGTTCAAGGATTTTTAGCATCACAGACTATTTACTTCTTATTAAATTTCAATCTATGTGAACGTCAAATTTGGATTACCAGACATGGTGAGAGTGTTGATAATTTAAGTGGAAAGATTGGTGGTAATAGTCACTTAACCAAGCGTGGTAGGAACTTTGCCAAGACTTTGGCTAAGTTTATGAATTTCCAACGTCAAGAATTTAGGAAAAATCAATTAGAAGCATTTTCCAATAGATTAGAAATCAAATATTTAAAGCGTCAACAGTCACACGATGAAGTGAATGAGAATGGTGATCAAAGTTTCATTGATGAAGATGATCCAGTTAATCAAATACCAACTGAACCAAATTTCTATGTTTGGACTTCAATGTTAACAAGAGCCGTTGAAACTGGACAATATTTTGATGATTCAATTTACTCCATCAAACAAATGAGAATGTTAAATGAATTAGGTGGTGGTAAGTTTGAAGGATTGACTTATGAACAGATCCAAAGTAATTACCCTAAAGAATATCAAGCAAGAATTCAAAACAAGTTAACATATAGATACCCAGGGGTTGGTGGTGAAAGTTATTTAGATGTTTTAACCAGATTAAGACCTTTAATTAATGAAATCGAACGTACAACTGATCATTTATTATTAATAAGTCATAGAGTTGTATTAAGGATTTTATTGGCATATTTCTTGAATCTTGATAGATCAGCAATTGGGGAATTAGATGTACCTTTACATACATTATACTGTTTAGAGCTGAAACCGTATGGTACAGATTATAGAATGTATGAATATGATGAGAGTTTAGATTGGTTTGTTAAGGTTGAACCTGAACATCAAACTAACGTTAAAGAAGTTGGGGTCTTATTCAAACAAAGAAAATATTCGGTGGTACCCACAGCACCACCAAGTTCAAGTTCTAATAACAATTCAACATCTTCAAATGTAAAAAATAGAAGACCAACTCATAGTTTAAGAAGAAGTTTGAGTCAAGGGTTTAGTAAACTGGTCACTGAAGAAGATGAAGAAGATGAAAGTTTAAGTACTAAAAAATTAAATGATTTAAATAAGTTAAGAATCCCATGATGCCACAATCTGGAATTCCATGTTGGAGTATTGCTCAATAACGGGCCTTAACTTTTCCTGTGAATTATAATCTTATATATGTATAAGTTTAATGAATTATGTATTAAGAGCTCTCTAAAACTTTGTTGTTGCCTGAATTAAAGTTTGAAGGTTTGGTTCCTAACCATGTTGGGGAGTAAACAACATCATTAGGTCGGTGGATGGTGCGGACTTCCTCCCTACTGATAGTGACATCGCGATGCCTAGACCCACCAACAATTCATCGCGTCTCGTCAAGTGTCGCACCCATTTCCTTTGTGTCTATTAACAAACTATTAAAAATCTTGGTAACTAACCACAAAACCAATCGATAACTTAGTTCCAAAAGGAATGAAATTAGTACTTATTCATTATAAATTCATTTGTTCACATTTTTATTAGTGTCAAACCATTAATTCGTTGAAACTACATAGTCACACATTCAATCACTAAAAAGATTTTACAACTACTTATATCGTCAAATTTAAATAGGTGATATTCATAAGTGGACTTTGTTAAAAGTTGATAGAAACCTAAGATGTCAGAAGACCAGAAATCTGATAAACCAGGGATAATACCTAAACCTGATCCACAAAACCATCAACCCACCCATCCAGTAATACTATCGTTAGACCAAACTGTAGCAACTGCAAATAATGATAATACCTCAAATGAAGTTCCTAATAGTGCTTCTACTCCCACAAGTACAGGTAACAAACTCGATAAAGCAATACTATCGAATTTGAATAAGTCTTTAAAAGCTAAGCAAAAGATTATCAATTCCAAAGAACCTTTACCTAAGAATTCAGCTATTATTAGTGAAATCATAAATAGATCGCCAACAGCCACAACATTTCCTATAAACCAATCATCAGGTGGTAGTGCTAACATTTCAACAGTTACAACTCCTGAAATTTTGTCGGACAATATACCTAGTTTACAATTGAATGATTCAATGAATGATAAGCTAAAGAAACTGAAGCTGATATCCAAACAGAATTCTACAAGAACCGACTTCTTTGCAGCTAAATTGGCAAGTGCAGTTGATGATGTTGATTCTTCAGATAGTGATGAAACGTTTGTTTATGAGAATAATAATGATTTTAATGTTAATAATGGTAATGAGGAGAATAGCGATGAAAGAGTTGAGGATGATAATGAAGATGGTAATGAAGTTGAGAATGGTATACGACCTGATGAAGATAAGGCAAAAGATCAGGAAGAGGATAAAGAAGAAGATGAAGAAGATGGGAATACCACAATCACTAAAGAAGATGCCAGCGAGCTTTCTATAGAGGGAGCTAATATTGACAAAGATAATATCGACAAAATTTCTGTAGAGAAATCTGATAAGGCTGAGAAGGAAAAGGTTGACAAGTCTGACAAGGAAAGGACTGAAAAGGATAAAACTGAAAAGGTAACAAAAGGTGATAAGGTAGATAAAGCTGACAAACCAAAAGATAAAGTTGAAAAAGCCATTACTGAAAAGGTTGATAAAGATAAAGAAAAGACAGATAAAACTACTGATAAAATATCTAGTGAAAAGTCTAATGACAGGACAAATATTGACCTTTCAACTATTACGAAAACTGATAAATCAAATAAAACAGTTCAACCATTAAATCCAACCAAACCAATGATGAACTCATCTTTGAATAATTCATTTGCCAGCAGTAATCAATTTTTGGATGGTTTAATCAATAAGAACCTTAGACCAAATAATCAAAGAACTTTATCAACACATTCAATCGAACAATCATCAAATCTTGTTAATAAACCTCAAGTCAGCCCATTTAATAGTTCACCTCATGCATCATCTCATGGATTTAATTCGTATAAAGTTTCAAATACCAGTGATGAGTATAATTCTGATAATTACAGTGATGATAACTTAGATAAACTGGAAATCGACTTAGAAACTGTTGATGATGAATCTATCAAACATAGTGAAAATGAAGTTATTGATGTTGATGATGTTTCATCTCATGAATCATATAATTCCACAAAGCACACATCAAACTCAACATTACCTGCTAAGAAAAAGTCTACTCCAAATCCTACGTTGATAATTAAGACTGATAAAAATGTTGATTCTACTAATTCCATTACCAGTAAATCTACTAAGAAGAAATCAACGACTTCATCATCTAAATTAAGATCAACAACTTCAAAATTGTTCGATAAGAAAGGATCACAACCAAGAAGGTACAGTATAATACCTGATGATATTGATATTGAAGATTTTGACGATGAATTGATCTACTATGATAATAATATCAGATTTCCTCATAATGGACAAAATTTCTCAGCTAACAGTTATGTTAACGAAAACTCACCATTAATGAATACCCCCAAGATTCCTCATTACAGATCATTGAATTTGAATCCTCAAAAACGATTGAATAAGAATAAGCGGTATTTATCAGGAGGACAAATCTTATCAACTCCACCTCATTCAAACCAATCACCAACTCAAGGACAAGATATTTTCCCCTTCCCATACCCTGAACAACCTAATCCAAATCAGTATTACTATGGGTTTGATGAATATGATGAAGAAACTGGGTCAGAACATCAATTTGATAAATTATCAAAGAAAGGTTCGGGATTCAATTTCAATAAATTCACAGGAAATAATTATGATCAAAATCAACACAATCACTTCTTTCTTCCTAGAAGAAAATCATTCATTCTCGACTCGAATGGTGGGTATGATTATAATTACATAAAGAGGACTGCATATACATTAATAAGTATATTAGGGATTTTATCCATAGGGTTTATAATGGGATTTGTGATTGCTACCACCAAGGATTTAAGTCATGTTAATATAACTGGAATTGAAAATGCTATAGTCAGTGAAGATGAATTAGTGTTTAACGTAGCAATTGAAGCTTTGAATCCTGGCTGGTTTACTATAGGCATTGAAGAAGTTGAAATTGATATATTTGCCAAAAGTGGATATTTACCTGATGAGGGTGATAAGGACCCTGACGATGGTAAAGATGGTAAAGACGGTAAAGATGATAAGAAGAAACATAAAGGTAAGCATCCAAAAGAAGCCAAAGCCAAAGAGAATTCAATAGAGACGGTTTTGCTTGGATCAGTTTACAGTTTTGAATCACCAGTTTATTTCCCAGGAGGATTCTTTAATAGAGACTTAATTCATCAAAGAGGTGAAATCAAATTAGTATCACCTGGTAAGAACCTTACAAGTGTTGACAATTCAACTAAACATGATAACAGTGAAAAATGGGAAATAATATCAAAAAACCCATTTGATTTGATAATAAGAGGAATCTTGAAATATAATTTACCAATATCTAAGAATGTTAAATCAGTAGTTGTTACCAAAACCAGTTATATAGACCCTAATACTTTGTTGATAGAGCAGAAAGGTAATAGAGAAGAAAGGTAATTGCTTGTTTGAATATATGTGTAATAGTATTTATGGTTGTCTAAGTATATAATTATGTAAATCATCACTACCACTCATAACTCGTGGTTTAAGTCTTATTTTGAATTCATAAGGTTCAAACGATGTAGCAGTTGGATATTTGTTTCCCTTAAAAGGATCCAATTCCATTTTATAACCTGGATCTTTTGGTAGTTTAACCTCAAATAACAATATTAACCTACTGACTATAACATACATTTGCTTGAATGCTAAGATATTACCGGAACACATTCTTACGCCTTTCCCAAACGAGAAATGGTTGATAAGATTTGGATTCAATAAATTCCCTTGTTCGTCTAACCACCTATATGGATCAAAGTTGTTAGGATTTGTGAATTTGGCAGGATCATGATTAGCATAATAGGCATTCATCAATAATGTCGTGCCACTCAAAATGTCGACTCCATTATAGTGATAGTCTCTAGTTATAACCCTAGGCAAACTTAATGGTAAAACCGTAAAATGTCTCAAAGTCTCTTTCAAAATAGCTTGAACTAATGTTGATGTCATTTTATAAGGAATTTCATTCCAGATGGTAATTAATGATTGGTTTGCGGATGTTAATTCTTTTAGGGTCATTTCTTGTAATCGTCTGTTATAAGATAATTGTCCTAACAAATGATTTAAGTTCAATGGTGTATTATCCAAGCCAGCACTGATCATTGTTAAGCAAACACTTTGTAATTCTTCTTCACTTAATCTCTTATTAGCTGGACTTTGTTGATGTTCATGTAATAGATTATAGTTATAATCATTAGCATTTAACGAATTCAAATGTTGGTGTCTCAAAAACAATTGTTTCATATACTGATCTCTTTGTTGTCTAACTTCTTTAGTAGAATCATAATTCCAAAAGTACCTTAACCAAGGGAAGTAATCTGTCACATTAGAAATTGGTGATCTCAACCTTATAATTTTATTTTCACATTCAATGATGTTTTTTGAAAATTGGTAATCATCTCCATAACAGTCTAATTTGAACCCATAGGTTATTAACATCGAGGTCCTTAAATGAAAGAATTGGAAATATTCTAATAAGTTCAAATCAGGGAAATTCTTACTCATTGATGTACTGGGTTCATATCTATATTCTCCTACTCTTCGAAATATTTTCTGAAATAAGTAACACGATTCCCTATCAATGATCCCTAACATAGTATTGATTGATTTAGAATTTAGCCTTGAGCTTATGAATTGTTTCCTCTTCTTGTAACTCTCACCGAATGGAGTTGTACCAATTGTAAATCCCTTGGTGGATGATACGATATTATGGAAAGTATGCTGAATAGGTCTGGAATTAACTGATGATCTTTTCCATATTTCATTGACATCTTTGAATGAGTTAACAACAATCACTCTCTGCTTACCTAACCTGATTTGAAACATACTATAGCCAAATTTCTTACTCCAATTCATGAATTTTAATGCTGGATTGCGTAGGACTTGTAAATAGTTTCCAACTATTGGATATCCAGGTATGACGGGAATCTTTTCAAATGGGGGTGTTTGCATATACTTATCAGCTGTGAAAATGAATACGATAAATACTATGGGAATTAGAATGGCATTATAAGGTATGGGAGTATCCATTTTGTGGTTGCAAAATACAAACCAATTTCGCAGCTTTTTGGTAGTGCTGCACATAGATGTGGATAGGTGGATGGGGATTGAAGAAACATATTTGTCAGTAGGAAGATATTATAATCCACAAAGACATTAACGGAAGTGTACTTTTCAGTAGATAGAGTCTGACTGGGATTGTGGTTTACTGGAATTGTTTGTTGGCATTTGCCTATAGACCATGCAGACGTAAAGAAGAAAGCAGGAAAAGAACAAAAGAGCACCGAAAAACTGAAAAAATAGAACGAATTTCTAATTTCAAATACCAATATTCTAGTAGCATCAATTCTTCTAAGCTAATAGATCTACCACAACGAAAACGTACAATATCATCCAATACATTCCAAACAACTAGATGATAAACCCGTTCACAATCCTAAAATAAAATTTACATGTGACGAATCCTATCGTATCGAATGTACCACTTTGTTTCACTGTATCCAAATCATTCTCAACAATAGTAGAACACAAAATACGGGTTCATTTACAGATGAATTGCGCTTTTCGTTAAACGAGATTTTCAAGGTGAAAGTCCAACATCTCGTCAGAGTCTAATACTAACACAACCAATAACGGCATACAGGATGAGTCAAAGATTTAAACATGTTACGGCACCATCGATTACTAAAAAATTGCTAAAGGGAATGCAAATGGAGATTAGAAATTGTGCTTTTACTGAGCTCACCTCTTTTCGTAATCTCGGGCATTTGTAAATCCCAAAACTCTTTCTTATCTGGAATATTCCCAATTGGAAATTTAACTGAATACAGAATTTATCTGAATGTAGGCAGTATTCAATAACAATTCTATGTATAGGGATAATACTTAAATATTGAGCCGAAATTGCCAACATTGTTTTATCTATTGATGACAATTTTGCAAAAGTTCTGGAAACGATTATGGGTGGTTTTCTTAGTGTACCGTAAGAGAATGTTGATGAGTTTTCGAAAAGAATGTACGAGGTAATTATATACTTAATTATAACCGTAATGGTGGAATAGACTAAACCGATACTTCATTTACGTGGTGATGCCTTAATGTTAGACATTTACGTAATATATTACCATAAACAGTAGAATTGTAGTTTTAACTAAAATCTAAGTTTATTGGTGTGTATAGAACAAATTGTGGAGCGTGGACTGGACATTAGCACTGGACATTAGCACTTGAGCATTAGATCCCTTAGAGTGGTGCTAGAGTGGTGGTGTAATGGTATGGTGGCAATTGTTTAAAATACACTAATTATACAAACGTACACACATTAATTCCTTAAATCGTCTATCCTTTATCTATATCTATATTACGTCTATCTCTTGGAATACTTTAAGTCTACCGGTTTGGTACTAAAAATTGAATCATTATCAGAATATACTCTTGTTAATCTATTACTGTCATCATCATCATCTGGTTCTAATTCGTCTTCAATTGACAGGGTTTTATCATTTGGCGAATATTCAACCCGGTGAGAATAATTGGCCGAGTAATTATCATGAGGGTCGTGATAACTATAAGCATCATCATTTTTGTAATTAGATTTTTGATAATTAGGAATATTAAAAGTGGTATGAGTGGCTTCAGAATGTCTTGATGCGGATTTATAGGTATGTTCACTATGACCTGAATGAATGGAAGATTTGGAACTTGATTTTGCACTTGATGATCTCCTCTGTTGACTGTGATATTTAATGACTTCATTCAAATCACTATTACAATTATAATTAAAACTATGCACTTTTTCTTTCTTCTTACTATGTGTAGTTTGGGTGGTATGAGCAGTTTGAATTGATCTACTATCAGAATTTAAACTTAAAGCATCAAGGTTGCTTATTTCATCAATTGACTTAGTATCAAATTTATCATCAATAGATCTATCAATTGATGATTTATGAGGTCTACTAAATATACTGGGTGATTTAATACTGGACCTGATACTGGATTTAATACTTGGTGGACTTCTTATCGACGATACTGACGATGCTACACTATATTGACGTTCCCTTGCTTCATCCTCGAGTCTTTGTTTAGCCTTTTTCTTTTCCATTTGTGTCTTCAACTTTTGTTGAGTTTGATATGACACTGGAGGCAACAAATAAAAACTCATGATTTATTAGTGGTATTAAGGATGGTTAGTAGTTACAAAAAAAATTAAGGGTTGAAGAATAAAGGAAGGAAATTCACATTGAATTTATACAAAGACTGATAATAGATTCACACCCTTTTTAAAATTTAACAAAGCAAGCGGAACCTTAAAAACCTTTCTTAAATTGTCTAAATTCCATTAACTAAAAACTGATTTAAACATGGTAGTGAACAAGACGTAAATTTGTTAGGGCAGGTATCCAAATAGGTTAAATAAAAAACCCCCAAACAATAGCCTCACTCAAAGAACAATAGCATTGACTTGGAAGTTTTAAGAGCACAATGTGAAATGAGTAAATGTTCGTGTAAGCCACGACTACGATTTTAACCCTTTTCTACTCAAGTTTGCAATAAACTGACACGTTCAACACAGGTCTTTTCATATTGTTATGGCAGGGGATTTAGTTGGTTCTATTGTTAAATGATGGATATCACTTCGCCAGATGATTTGAACTGTTTTTGCATAATTTCAAATCTAAACATGTATGCAAGATTTATGTAAAGGACGATTTACTTCGGTATGCGACTCCTTAAACGTTGATTGGAACGTGACACTTGATTCAACCAAGATTGTGCCTTGGTTTTATAATGTTTAGGGGTTAGAATTGCCGTACTTTTGATGAACCAAATGAAAATTCTTTTCCGCTTACTAACTTTACGTTACTGTTAGCCAAAAAAAATGTTTTGGATCAATCATCATAAATGTACTGTATATTGTTGCTTTACTACTACGTCCCAATTGAGAAAAAATTATTTTTCCTATTTGGTTAAATTGAACCCCATAAAAACTTCCTTTATCTTAAAGTTAATAATAGAACGGTTAGTAATCAGAAGGTCGATCTTTTGGATAAAAACTTTAAATTTATTAATGTTTTAAACTTAGTGATACACCAGTATTACGGCAGTCTTGGACCATTTCCTATTTACCATGAGTTACGATGAGGTTTACGATATTCTTTACGATATGCGTGTTCGGTACACGCCTTCATTCCACAGGAAGGGTTTAAAAATTCAACAAACTTCATTTGGTTAAATTTAACCTAATTAGGCCAAATTATTTACGTCGCTTACGGGATTGATTATTGTATATCGTAATTCAAATACCACGTTAGAACACGTTATTCTATTCAAACATACATTTACTATTAACTCATACTTTACAGTCCATAGTCTAAGATTGACTACTATAATTACCAGCTATTAAATTACTGACCAAATTGACTTGTTGGTCATTACAACTAACACCACCAGTCATGTGATTTAATACTGTGAATTTTAATTGTATACCATTTTCATCTTCTTGTCCTTTACCATTAGTCATAAATCTAGCGATTAATTTTTCTTCAGAATTGTTTTGATCTAATACTACATCATTATTAAACCTCCATGTGATTCTATTTTTATCTTTGTTGAAAGTACCAGTTGGTCTTGAACTTGCACTAGTAGTTTCAATGTCAGTTGCTAAGGCTACTGAAACAATCAAATTCTTCAAAGTAATTGAAGATTTGAAATTTGGATTCAATTGTAAATTTATCATTATACTTGCTTGATGATCTTCATACTTCCAAATAGAATGAACTAATACCGGGATTTGATTTAATTTCAAATTTTGGTCCATATACTTAATACCACCTAAAGTTTGATTCAATATTGGTCCTGGTTGAACTTTAAAGGTTTCATCACTTACTTGAGTCAAAAAGATATGATTTAAAATCGTTTTGGTGAATTGATTAGGTAAATGAATGATCAATTCTTTAGTATTTGTACCTTGGTAATTGAACGCAATCTCTCCAATGATACTAGCTTTATTCAAAGAATCTTGTTTGAAGTTAACATTGATAACTTGAGAATTGGACAAGTTCAATCCTGGAATCAAATTGTTAATTAAGTCTTGGTGATTGAATAAATCTCCTTTACTAATTAATGATGATCCCGTGGTTTGAGTAGATAACTTAGGATGAGGTGGTTCAAAAACTGAATCTCTGGCACTAGGCAATGAGTGGAATAATTGGGATTGAGTATCAGCTCTTTTATTTTCGTGATGTGCAACTCTTCTTGCTGGTGGAGGAGCAGGGGCAGAATTTGAAGCTAATGGTGATCCTGATGAAGTTGAGGTATTAGGGAAAGAATTAGAATTAGCTGCACCTGATGATCCAAAAGAATTTGAGTCTGATGGTTCATGATTATATCCAAATGAACCCGGTAAATCTCCAACTTTATCTCTTTCATCATCAATACTTGGCTCAGGCAATTGATCTTGTTGTGGTTCATCGAATTGGCCTTGTTGAAATGATGGTGATGCTATGAATTTGTTAGTATCATCACCACTTTCAAAACTATATTGCGTAAATCTACTTTTGTTAACATCCAAGTAATGAGGTTGAGGAGGTAACCCATCTAATTTTTTAAGGTCTTTAGCGTGGTCGTTTTCATGAAGTTCGTTATTAGGTTCGGGTAATTCACCACTTGAATCATCACTGTATTTGACAACATTTGGTGATCCAACTATAGCTGTGTTAGGAACATTAGGTGAAATTGGAACATTCGATGGAGGTTGATATGAAGAACCAGCTTGGGCACTTGAAGAACCAGGGGCTTGAAGTTCAGGATTGAAAACGTTTGCATCTTGATTTGAACTTGGTACTCTAGAGCCATACCCAGAACCATTTACACCAGAACTATGGACACCGGAGCTTTGAACACCAGAACCATTGACATCACGAGTATCATGAACATAAGCATCAGAATTTTGAGTTCCTTGGGTGCCTTTGGTACCTTGAGTACCATAGACATCAGAGTCTTGACCACGGGAACTATGAGTTGGTACACTAGGTAAATCCTTTGGAGCCTTATCGTGGTCAATATTATTAACCACAGTATCATCTTCTCTTAAATTAGTTAAATTAGTCAAGTTTGAATTAGAAGTTTGAGTTGAATAAATTGAATCCAAATCACCAGTTGCTGATTTCTTCTTTCTTCTACCGAAGATTGAACCAACTCTTGACTTTAATTTCTTCTTCTCACCTGATGCAGCTGGAGGAGGGTGAGAACCTGAACTACCAAATAATCTTGATTGTCTTTTTTCGGGCTTTGAAGGTTTATCTTTATGAGAATTCAAAGTTGATGATGATACTTGACGAGAAGTTTTTGGTACCCCAGTCTTTTTAGAACCATTTAATTTTGGAGGTTCGGAGTTTAATAACACATTTAAATATTGATTCATCTCATTATCGATATTGAAATTATTTAAAGTATAATTAAGACAATTTTCTGAACCTTTAAGGTTCTTAGAATATGATGAAGCATCAAAATTAAATAATGATAAGAAATTATTTAAGATTAATCCTTTTTCTTCTTTTTTGAAATTACCAAAATTGGTTAAAATTTGTAAGGACTTTGAACTCCATTGGTACTCATCAATTGGAGATTGAGTTGCTAATTCAGTCAATTCTTGATTGTTAATTAATAGTTCGCTATGTTTAATATTATTGTTAAGCAAACTAATTAAAGGCGATAAAATCTCTAATTTGATGAACTTAACTCTTTGGTCATTGGATTGAATTTGACCTTGAATGGAATTATGATAATTATCCCAAACTTTGGTGATTATCCCGAACTCTGGTGCACTATTGACGATACTAGTTAATTTATTACCATTAGTATTAACTAAATTGTTCAAGTCATGGTTATGTCTTTGAATTGAGTTAATATACTGTTCAAAAAACTTAATTAGTTCCAGAACTAAAGCATTGGTCTGTTTTAAACCTTCATTAACGATTGATGCACTTTGTTCTGGTGATTTTGATGTTAAAACACTAGTACTAAATGCTTCTAATTCTGACATGTTGGTCAATTTTTCATGGATAGTCAAGCGCGTGAACCGAATATTGCGGAGCCACGACTTAGACGAGATTGATATTAGGCTGGCAGTTGAGTTTTAGGTTGGTGAACTTTTAAGTTGGATTAAACTTTAGGTTACAATGTGATAGAAGGTTATTATTGAGTTATGAGTTTACACCGGTACACCCTAGTAGGATTTATTTGGATATCATCAAATAGTTATGCTAATATGCCATGCTATAGTTTATTTAGTAGATTATATACTTGTTACAAGTTATATGTAATATAAAGGTATGGACAGTATGAACAATATAATCACAAACCAGTCAATTGATTTTATGAATCATGGATTGTCCTGAATACAAAATACAAAACTTGCTTACTTGATATGTACAATTTGCAAAACTGACAATCTTTCATTTACGAGAATTGGACAGAATAAATAACACATTGCATTTATTGACACTTCGAAAATATCACAAGTAGTTCTGGTCCAATAATAAAGCTTCGATAGAGTTTAGTTCAATTTAGTTACATGACGATTGAGTCACATGCAAATGTTTACTTATATAACCTTCACTCAACTTATACGAAGCTTAAATGATTTCATAACTCGAAATCTCGTGGTTCTAGGTCAAATAGATTCAAGCCCATATCAGCTCTTAGATACCCCCACCTCTTTTTGCAGCAATCATACACTTCAACAATAACAGTTCTGCTATCCAACAAAAGGGTCTGATTTTCTTGGACAATGGTTTTTAGCCGATTTTCTTGGATCTAAGCTATCCAATGAGATATTTTATCAATTAGATACTAATTCTAAATCACCTGGTAATTTTAATGGAATTCGTGGATGTACCAATCTCTTATCTATCGATTTCCAAATATCCGTGCAACTGATGTCGTATTCACCTAACTAATTGTAGTAAATTCCAAGATGTCGCGGGTACAAACCAAATTTAATTGGCCAATATCTGTGCTGATAGATTGTCTATCTGTTTTAGGCTTTTATCAGTAAATATTCCTATATAATGTAGCCAATTATTTAAGCCTAGTACTAAACGATTTAACGTTGGTTTGTTTCTTTTTTTTCGTGCTGATTGTTCGTTCCTCTATTGTTATTTAAACTAATTCAATTCCGTTATATCTGGTTTTTTTTCTTTAGATTTTTAATAATCATAGATAATGAGTTCACCTTCAGATTTCCCTGGTACAGGAGATGGTGGAGATATTTTAACATTAGATCTTAATGAACAATTCGATAAAGGTGATATGACTTGGGTCATGATATCTGGAGTTTTAGTCTGGATTATGGTCCCAGGTATTGGTTTATTATATAGTGGTCTTGCAAGAAAGAAACACGCATTATCATTATTATGGGCCTCAATTATGGCTTGTTGTTTAACTACATTCCAATGGTTTTTCTGGGGTTATTCCCTTGTATTCAGTCATAATGGTTCTGAATCTGTATTCTTAGGTACTTTATCAAATTTTTGTCTTAAAGAAGTATTTGGAGCTCCAGCGGTTGTAACAAGTGTTCCAGATATTTTATTCTGTTTTTTCCAAGGAATGTTCGCTTGTGTTACCGCCATTTTAATGGTTGGTGCTGGTTGTGAAAGAGCCAGATTAGGACCAATGATGGTTTTCTTATTTATTTGGTTAACTGTAGTCTATTGTCCAATTGCATTTTGGACTTGGGGTGCCAATGGTTGGGCTTTCAATTTAGGTGCTCTTGATTTTGCTGGTGGAGGTCCAGTTCATATGTCATCAGGAGCTGGTGCTTTAGCTTATTCCCTTTTATTAGGTAAAAGACATGATCCAGTTGCAACTGGTAAAGTACCAAAATATAAACCTCATTCCGTTTCCAACATTGTCTTAGGTACCGTATTCTTATGGTTTGGATGGTTTGGTTTCAATGGTGGTTCAACTGGTAATGCTACCATCAGATCATGGTATGCTGCTGTTAACACTAATATTGCTGCTGCCACTGGTGGATTAACTTGGATGTTTGTTGATTATTTCAGAAGTGGTGGTAAATGGTCAGCAGTTGGTATGTGTCTTGGAGCCATTGCTGGATTAGTTTGTATTACTCCAGCTGCTGGGTTTGTACCAGTTTATACTTCAATTGCCTTCGGAATTATGCCAGGTATTGTATGTAATTTTGCAGTTGACTTAAAAGATTTATTAAACATTGATGATGGTTTAGATGTGTTTGCATTACATGCAGTTGGTGGTTATTTAGGTAGTATAATGACTGGAGTTTTTGCAGTTGATTATGTTACTGCTGCTGATGGATCAGTTGCCAATGATCCAGACACTAGAATTGATGGAGGTTGGATTGAACATCATTGGAAACAAGTTGGTTATCAATTTGCTGCTGCTACTGCTGCTATTGCTTGGTCATTTGTTCTCACATTAATCATCTTATTCGTTTTAGATAAGATTCCTCAATTAAGAATCAGATTACACGAAGATGAAGAAATGTTAGGAACTGATTTAGCTCAAATTGGTGAATATGCTTATTATGATGATGATGACGAAGAAAAAGATCATCAACCATATTTATTAGAACCAATCAGATCAACTGATGCTAGAATAGCTAAATTAAGATCTATTCAAACTGGTGGTGAACCAATTGAAGGTGAACCAGTTACACCAAAAGCTGAGGGCAGTGACGATGATAAAATTTCAAAGTAATGGTAATACTAAAATTAGTGTTATGTATAGTTAATAAGTATGTGAAATAGATAATTAATGGTATAAGTCTGGAAGTCACGTGGTGTACAAAGTCTACCTTATCTTATCACGAATTCGCGAAACACAAACACCCTTAATGCAAATAATCCCAAACCAAGGATTAAATGATATAAGGCTTGGGAATAATTTATATACAATAATTAATAAATTCAAACATGAATCAATTGATATAAATTATTCTCAAAAAGATTATTTGAACACTCCAATTAGGTTGATATTGAATGATTATGGTATACATCTAATCTTTATAAATGATAAGTTAAAGCTAATAGAGTTGACAGATTTACAACAACTGTACAATTACAATGGTAAAAACTTGTCTAACAATTTATCCTTGAAAACAATATATAATAAAATTTTTGGTCCGACTTATCCTGGAAAGTTAGTCAATAATGATTATATATTAAGTTATCCAGGTATATCCTTTAAGTTTAAAGATGTTAAGAATAGTAACTTGAGTGAATTGTTGAATGGTAAAGAAGAGTACCAATGTGAAAATGTTTTTATCTTTGAAAACAATTATGATGAATTATTTAATAATAAATCCTCAAGTAACATCAAATCCAGTGATTCCTTAACTACTAATAAATCGTTTAAAATCGAAGTAAATATAAAGCTAGGGTTAACAAAACTCATATTGGATGATAAAGAGTATATAATCAAAATTGGCGAAACTAATCAACAAGATATATTGAACTTTTTAGGTCCTCCAAACGATTATTTCAATAAATTCGATTCAAGACTACTTATCCATAATAATTTCTGTAAAAAGTTCAATATTGAATTGAATAAGATTTATAAATTCCACAATTACTTTGAATATGGACTAGATATTTTATATGACTTGAATAATGGGAAGTTAACGAAAATCATCTTACACAATGGCAGTTTAATTGAATCTATTTCATTTGGTCATTGGAATAAATGCAATTTTGAGATTTATTTAGGCAATGATCTGACCTTAGATAATCCATTCAATCCTTATGATATGAAAGTAAACAGTGATATTTATTTCAGCCAAATACCAAATGATTTTTTTGGAGGCGAAGATGATAAAGTACCAATTCTATTAAATAGAACTGAATCAGAATTGGTTGACAATTTAGATGTTATACCTATAACTGACAATAATTGGGGTGGTCAATCCAAGGTTTATTGTTATAAGAATTGTATATGGGAAGTTTTAAATAATGGGTGTATTAGTTGTGTTACGATTTTTTAGTATGAAATATTTTGGTTTAATATAAGTCTCTATAGTACTCCCGTACACCGGTCGCGGTTGGTAGCAGTATTTGACAATGAGGGCATCACCGTGAACTGCACACCATGAAACTAACATCAAATTTAATATCACAAGCACCAATATATATAAATCCAAGTAAAGAGACAACTCTTCAACTACGAAACCTCAACCTTACAATTATAGAGGATTTCCCAAGTATTTATAAGTTTGATTGTTTGGATTTATCTCATAATAATATACTTGAACTTGAGTTCACGTTGAAACTATCGACGTTGATTATCAACAATAACAATGAATTGTATCATATAAATACCCAAGGGATTAAGAGTATTGGTTCATTATCAATTATAAATGGAAATATAAAGTATCAGGAACTTAAAACGTGGGATTTGCCGAATTTGGTTTCATTAGTATTAATTGATAATCCTATTCTGACAGTGGAGAATTATAGGTTATTAGTGATAAAACAGTTCCCTAAGCTTCAAGTGCTTGATTTTAAAAAGGTTAAGAAGGTGGAAAGAGAACAAGCTGAAAAATTGCAAGAAACTGATCAAGGTATCTCTCAAGAAGTTAAGTTGAGATTAATTGAACAGTTGAAGAATACTGAAGATTTAAATGAGATAGAAAGGGTAGAAAGATTATTAGGAGCAGGCAACAGCTGATTAGTTCCTGGTTAAGGTGTAAGGTAAGGAAAGAAATGTACAATAGTGTGTAAATAGCCAATAAGACATATAGACGAATGAGACATAAAGTCCAATGTGTAGACAGAACAAACCCGAAAATATTCTAAACCAGCATACCTACAAGTTCTTAATAACCTCAGAATTAACCTGTATAAACCGTCTAACCCGATAGTAGTGGATGTGGATCCTTACTGTTCCATACACCCCTATCTCATAAATTCGAGTATGAAAATTTTTAATCACCATGTCAAGACCAAAGCGTAAAGCTACCATTAATAAATCCTATAATGACAACTTGGATTACATTTTTGAAGATTTGAAGATAAAGAAATCCAAGAAATCAGGTAATGATAGTACCAAATCCTCCCAAGGTTCGAATAGTCCCAATTCATCAATAAGTTCAAATGGTAATGGAACCACACCACAATCCAGTAATACCACCCTAACCACAAATTCCAACGGTACAAATGGTAATGGTATAGGGCTGCAAGGTATATCATCGAACTGGCAACCTTTGCCTTCACCTCAAGACTATTTTTCATCGAAACTTGAATTAGATCAAGCTACCATAGACTTTAGTACCAAGACATTAAATTGTTCACTCAACCATAAAAAGTTCAAAATAACTAAAGGTGACTACATTTACATGATAAGTGAACCACCTGGTGAGCCTTATTACATAGGGAAAGTCATGGGGTTCAAGAATAAGTCTCATATAAATGAAGGTATATCTAAAGATATCAAGAATAGTGAATTCCAAATCCAATGGTTTTATAGACCAAGAGATATAAATAAAACTTCAAGCGATTCAAGGTTACTTTTTGCATCAATGCATACTGACACATGCCCCATATCAAGTTTCAGAGGTTTAGTGACCGTAACTCATAAAGATGATATTCCAGATTTGGATGATTATAAACTTCAGATAAACTCATTTTATTTTGATAAATTGTATGATAGGTACATGATGAAATTTTATGATGTTTTATCTACTACTAACTTACTTAAGTTGTCTTCACCTGACTCAAAAAGTCGGAATTTCTTGGTAGCATTGAACAAAAGGTTTGAATATATTTCAGTAGAACCTCAGATCACCAAATTCCTTATAAATGGGTTCTTAACAAATTCATGTACTTGTGAATTATGTGGACAATGGTGTTCTAATCAAGATAGTGTGAATTGTGCTGATTGTAATGAATTCTATCATATGTACTGTTTAGATCCTCCATTGTTGAAGAAACCAAGTAGAGGGTTCAGTTGGCATTGTGAGAAATGTACTAAGAAACATTTACAACAATATAAGAGTAATAAGATTTTAATGTTGGGAGCTGATAACAAATCGTCGAATCAACATGAATTAGAACTTGCACAATTTCAAGAAATGTCTGATGAAGATAATAATAGTGATGAAGAATTAATTAAGGATGGTAATAAGAATTTATTACCTAGGTATGAATTGATGGCAATAGAATTTCTTAAGAATGACCCTCTTAATTTCAAACAAAGAAGATTAGTTGAAGAATGGTCAATGAGGTATTTGGGGATGCATACAAAGTTAGAAGATGCTTTAGATTTAGATGATAGATCTCCATATCCAAGAGCTTCGACTAGAATCGGTACAAAGCATCAAGCTAACTATATACCAGAGTTCATTGATCATCCTATACAATACTATGATTTGAAATCTTCTACTAATGATAATAAGAAGAAAAAGAAGAATGATGTAGTTCTTGAGCAATTGAAGCCTTTGCCAATACCGCATGAGTTTCAAGATATATCACCTAAAGAGTTTCCTGATTGGTTACAGCCAAGACCTAAAGGGTATATAGAAAGAGGAGTTGATGATGGTGATGGTGAAACTTGTACATTGTTATGGAAACCATTAGAACAAGATTTGAATGATAATTTCAGTAATTTGGATGCTTACATTGAACAATGCAAGCCAGTAGCAACCAATTTAGGGTTATCTTATAATTCACCAAATTTTGTGGATAAAATCCTTAATACGTACTTTAAATTAAATGGCAATGTTGAAGAAGCTATGGTACAAAATCAAAAATTAACAAAGACTATTCTTAATGAACCAATATTATCACTAGAAGAAATCAAATTATTCGAAGAAGGAGTTGGTAAATATGGTAGTGAATTGTACCCAGTATTTAAACATGTCAAAAGTGTTCCATGT
Source organism: Yamadazyma cerambycidarum (assembly GCA_030574835.1). Taxonomy (NCBI): domain Eukaryota; kingdom Fungi; phylum Ascomycota; class Pichiomycetes; order Serinales; family Debaryomycetaceae; genus Yamadazyma; species Yamadazyma cerambycidarum. Next base: position 132,866 of record JAJMFR010000005.1, read on the forward strand.
TCAATGATTGTTAGGTTCTACTATATATGGAAGAAGACCAGTAATGGTAGACAGATATGGGGGAACTTTGAAGGGAGATTAAAGAAACGATACAAGCATGATGATCAAGTGCCCAAGCAGAATTATTTCAAAGACGATGACGATTCAGGTTATGATGATAATAAAATAATTGGTAAATCACTTGAATGTAAGTATTGTCATACTCAATCATCAATTATGTGGTTCAGGCTAACCGGTAATGATCCTGAAGCTGGTGATCATTTCTTTGGTCTTTGCTTCAGATGTGCCAAGTTATGGAGAAGGTATGCCATAGTATGGGAAGATCCAGTTGAAGTTGAAAAGAAGATCAATAGAGCTGGTAAGAAGAAATTCGAGTATGAGGTCTTAAATGATTATGAAGCCATTATAGACCATTTGCATCTGGAAGGGTTAACGAAAAAGAAGAAATCAAGTCCAACGCCTAAGAAAGAGAAGAAGGATGAAAAGAAGGAAAAGAAAGAAAAGCCAAAGAAAGTCGAAAAGAAAGAAATCAAAAAGGAGGTTAAAGATAAGAGGAAAGCTGATGAGAAGTTGGTTACTTTACCTGTTAAAAAACCAAAGATTCAAGATGTTATTTTGAATCCTATTTTCAATAAGGATTACCTCAAACCTAAGGAATTGAATTTAACATTGACCAGTTTAAATAAGACCACCGCTAATGATGACACGATGATTGATGTTAATGTTCAGGAATTACTTGATTTTTCCAAATATTCAATTCCAATAACTTCAAGACCAAGACCTGAAGATTTATCATGTGATATATGTCATACCAATGACGATAAAGATTTACATACATGTGAAGCATGTTTGGTTTCAGTGCACTCATCATGTGCTGGAATTACCCAAAAACAAAGTCAATGGTTATGTGATTGTTGTGTGAATGACATAAACCCGATGTTTTCTAAGACCTACGAATGTGGTTTATGTTTCAAGAAAGGTGGTTATTTAAAGCCTATTCAAGATACTGGCAAATGGTGTCATTTACCGTGTTTACTTGCCAATTACAAATTTGCAACCATCATCAATAATACCAACTTCAAGAAACAAAATCAAAACCTTAACATTGACAACAACCTCCTCTTCAACTTGATAACCAATCAATTTGAGATCTTTACCATTGACGAAATATTCATCAACAATTACTACAAACAATGCCAGGGATGTAATAAGACCAACGGATCATTAGTAAGTTGTGAAAGTTGTCATAAGCCTTATCATGTGAACTGTGGTAAGAAAATTGGGTTTAAACTTGTACCTGGAACTGGAGTTAAGATTGGTGATAAGATTGGTAAATTAGAACCCAGTTTATTATGTTGTTGTGAAGATACTGCCGATTTTTATGATTTCAGAACTTTAGCTAAAAGAAATTCTTCAACAAGAGAAAACCTTCCACTCATAAAGCTATTCCTAGAAGATTTCATTAAGAATACAACTAAATTAACCGGAGGTCAATTCAAAGCTACGAATTATTTAAACTTGATCAAAGGGTTTATTTTACATGAATATGAACTACCACAACCATCGAGTACCACAAAACCACAATGTAAGCTTTGTTCATCACTTATAAGTCCAATATGGTGGGACGGAGTGTGTCAAACATGTCATCATAACAATAATCAACCAATGGAAGATGACGAAGATGCTCAAGAATTTTTGAATATTGTCAAGGAACCATTGACCGGTGAACAGTTTGGTATAACCGATGATAATGATAAATTAACCAACGTTTATAGGGGATTAGTTTTATAATTAATGCATACAAAATATTTGGTGAGGAATTTGTGTCAGTTTTCGATACCCTCACTTCATCGTCGCATTTTAGTCAACATGCTCTTACAAGAGAGAGATATGCCAGTAATACCTGGTGAACAGTTACCCGATGACGAAGCACAAGAAATAAGGTTAATGATTGCAGACTTATTGAATCGTAAGAACGCCAGTTTTCCTGGTTCTCAACCGGTTTCGTTCGAAAGGTACCATTTAAGAGAAACGTTAATGAAGAAAGATTATTTTGTATGTGAGAAGTCTGATGGGTTAAGATGTCTTTTATTCATAATAAATCATCCTGAACGTGGTGAAGGGGTTTTCTTAATTACTAGAGAGAATGATTATCATTATATTCCTAATATTCATTTCCCTTTGACTAAAGATGAAACCAAGGGTAAGACTTATCATCATGGGACATTACTCGATGGAGAATTGGTTTTAGAGACTAAAAACGTTAGTGAACCTTATTTAAGATATTGTATATTCGATGCCTTGGCCATAAATGGTAAGGATATAACATCAAGACATTTGTCTACTAGATTAGGGTATATTACTGAACACATAATGAAACCATTTGATAATTATAAGCTTCAAAATCCTGAAATTGTCAATTCCCCAAATTTCCCGTTCAAAGTCAGTTTCAAATTAATGACATCGTCATATCATGCTGATGATGTATTAAGCAAGAAAGATCAATTGTTTCATGAAAGTGATGGATTGATTTTCACTTGTGCGGAGACTCCTTATGTATTTGGTACCGATTCAACATTACTTAAATGGAAACCTGCCAATGAGAATTCTATTGATTATAAATTAGAATTCATCTTCAATAAGTACCAAGATCCTGATATGGATCCTCGTGACCCAGATTCAACATATATTGATTATGATTCAAAACCTGATTTAATAAATTTAAAAGTTTGGAAAGGTGGTAAAGATTATGAAATCTTCTCCAAGTTAGATTTAGAAAATAACGAATGGGAAGCTTTGAAAAATTTGAATGAACCTTTACAAGGAAGAATTGCTGAATGCAGAAAGAAATTAGATAAACCAGGATATTGGGAAATGATGAGATTTAGAAATGATAAAATAAATGGTAATCATATAAGTGTAGTTGAGAAGATCTTACTCAGTATACAAGATGGAGTTAATGAAGATGAGCTTATAAAATCGTGTCCTGAGATATCAAAATCATGGAGGTTGAGACATGACAAGAGGAAATTGTCATCGAGAGAACCAGAACCAAGAGAAGATGTTAAAAGGCATAAACCTGAAGAATCTGAAAAACAAAATGGACATGTATTTGAAGAAATTCCAACTTATGAAGATAGTGATGAGGACTAATGTATATATGTAGAGTAGAAGTCTTTGTAATATATATTGTATTAAATATTTACATGTTACTTAACGTTCAAGGTTAATATTTGACCCGAATTTACTATACAATTCACCTTTTAATCCACTTAAACTTTCATTCAATTCTTCAATCTTCCCTTCTAAGCTGTCAATTTCACCAGTCAATTTTGTATTGGTTTCATCAATTCTTACTAATGCTTGTGATACTGGTAAAAAGATGAACCCATCTCCTAATTTGTATTGAATCTTATCATCCTCATCTAATAATTCTAATTCTAAGGATAAGTCATCAAGGTAATCTTTTTCAACTTTCAATTTATCCAAGTCTATGGTGATTTCGTCTTTTTCATTAATCAATGAACTGAATTTATTAATTTTCTGTTGGTCTTCCCATAATACTTGAACTGTATTCTTTTGACCTTCTGGTAGAAGTTCCATCGTTGATTTTCTCACTTTGAGACCTGACTTTTAGTACTGGGGAAGATATTGTATATCTGGGTGGTTTGGCAACTTTTGAATAGATTTTTCTTTCAATTAAATACTTTCCCATGTTTGTAATTGTTTTATAAGCTTTTTAGAGCAGAAAACCTATTCAAATGGGTGAATATTCGAAAAATTCAAATAGGCTCCTAACAGCATGAAACAGCATCTCTGCAAAACTCTTAAAATTGGCAACTTGTCCGAGTGGTTAAGGAGAAAGACTTGAAATCTTTTGGGCTTTGCCCGCGCAGGTTCGAGTCCTGCAGTTGTCGTTATTTTTTTTTGCATCTGTGCGAAATCCTAGTCTACTGCTACATCCTTGACTTTGTGTTAATTACCCTTCGTAAATGGAAGTTACCATGTCCAATATTTTAGAGTATTTAAATGAATTTGATTTGAATGAATATGACATATCAGGTCCATGGCTATGGTACTTGATAGCCATTTACTTCAGCTTACCTATTCTTGCATACATAATTCTACCATTTATATTTCCCCAGCTGAATAGGAATGGAACAAGATCAGTCACAATTTTTGTTCTAGGAGATTTGGGTCATTCACCTAGAATGTGTTATCATGCTAGATCATTTGCTAATTTGGAATATAATGTTAATTTATGTGGATACTTAGAATCAGAGTTAGCTGATGATTTGATAGATCATGAATCAATTGATATATTTGAAATCCCAGTGTTTAGGAATAAGTCTAATTTACCCTTCATAATTTTTGCCATTCAAAAAATCGTTTATCAAGTCTATCATTTATTCAAATTGTTATTCACATTCAGATACACCAATTATATCTTAATACAGAACCCTCCATCAATCCCTATACTTTTCATTGTAATTTTATTTGTTAAGATTTTTAGTAGAAATACCGAAATCATTATTGATTGGCATAACTTGAATTATTCAATATTAAATTTAAGGTACCAGAATGAAAACCATTGGATGGTAAGGACTTTAAAGTTATACGAACATTGGTTAAGTAAGTTTGCAGATTTCCATTTTACAGTAACTAAAAATATGAAACAATTCTTAGTAAAAGAATTTGGATTGAAAAAGTCCAAAATTTCAGTTCTTTATGATAGACCAGGTGATGATTTTGCACCATTGAATCGATCAGAATTGACTAAAAGTGAAATCTTACTGCATGAGATCTTTAAGGATGTTGACAAATCAGTTGACTATAAAATATTAATAACATCAACATCATTTACTCCCGATGAAGATTTCAATATTTTGTTAGATGCATTGAAATTATATGATGATGACTCATCGAATGTCCAACCTATATTGTTATTGGTTACTGGTAAAGGACCTTTAAAATCGGAATTTTTGACCAAAGTCAAGAACAACAAATATTCTAATAAAGTTATTATAAAGAGTGTATGGCTATTAATCGAGGATTACCCAGTAATAATGTCAATTGCTGATATTGGTATATCTTTACACACCTCATCCAGTGGATTAGATTTACCAATGAAGATTTTAGATTTCTTTGGTTGTGGTATACCTGTTATATCTTTAGATTTCGAAAGTATCGGTGAATTAGTTGAAGATGGTGTCAATGGGTTAATTACTAAGAGCAGCGAGAAGGGAGAAGCAGTGGAACTTTATAGATTAATAAAATTGGTTTTGAATGATCAAAGTGTTTATGATAAGATCAAACAAGGTGCTATGAAAGAGAGTGAACTTAGATGGAAGCAAAATTGGAATGAGCATTTAGGAAAGTACTTTGATTATAGATAGTACTTGATTATAGATAAAACTTGATTTTATATAAACCTTGATTATAGATGATTATACGTATGATAGTATACCAGCACTGGCCAGTAGCCCATACAAATTATACGGCAGCTTCATGGTCCTATACTAAAACGTGTTGTTTTGCATCAGTTCGGTTACACGAGAAATAAAATTAAGCGGCACAGAAACAAATAACAATCAACCGGGCCGTATACATCAACAACAAAAACCTACATAACCCCTGACCCCCTTCGATGCCGTACCATCTAATTGATCATCAATTATATCAATTATGAAGGCTTATACTTCTATTTTTATCCCAATGCACGTCCCGACATAATTACGCGACACGAATCACGTCAGACATAGCGCGCGCGAAGTTTCAAACATCAACTTGTCCAGTCACGATACAAAGGGTACAAAAGCCAATTGAATCCAGATTTTAAACAATAAATTTATTAATAATTAATCGATTTGTTACGTGTTATATATTATAGAAAATTATTATGGTATGTTGCAATGACCTTGAGCTAGGTTAATGACCCATTCCCGTTGTTAGACCTGGGCAGCAAGTTTATATGATTTGTTGACATTAGAAGACTCATACTAACAATAGGCTGAAAAATTATCTGAACAACAAATAGCTGAATTTAGAGAAGCATTTTCCCTTTTTGATAAAGATAGTGATGGAAAAATCACTACCAAAGAATTAGGTACTGTTATGAGATCATTAGGTCAAAACCCTAGTGAAAGTGAATTGACCGATATGATTAATGAAGTTGATGTAAATAGTGATGGATCAATTGATTTCCCAGAATTCTTAACCATGATGGCAAGAAAAATGAAAGATACTGATTCCGAAGCTGAAATTGCTGAAGCTTTCAAAGTATTTGATAGAAATGGAGATGGTAAAATCAGTGCTGCTGAATTAAGACATGTTTTAACCTCAATTGGTGAAAAATTATCAGATGCTGATGTTGATCAAATGATAAGAGAAGCTGACACTAATAATGATGGTGAAATTGATATCCAAGAATTCACCAGATTATTGTCTGCTAAATAGATAATCACAGATCAACGCCTATATAGTAGAATATATGTTAGTGTAATAAGTCAACTTTTATTTATTATTTACACAAGGGTTCATCTTTTCAATGAATTGAATCTTCCAACAGAACTTCTACTTCTAAATACTTGAGAAGGTGTTGATGATACTCTTTTCCTTGGATGACTTCTTCTATCACTTAAACTTTCAGGTTCATCTTTTTCAAAGAAATCTTCTTGTTCATATTGTACTTCATTCATATCTCTATTAATCAAGTACCTTAAAGCATTCAACCAAATATTATGTCTCTTTCTATTAGAACAAGTAAATTTGACTGATCTGGTATGGGAATGAACTATAATACTCTTATGGTATATACCTGGTGGTAAAGGATTGTTATCTTCAACACTTTCAATACTAACAATGGCAACACCTTTAGTTTTACTGCCACTTGGATCTGATAATACTGGATTGGATTGGGACCAGTAAAGGGTCAATGAATAAGGATTGACCCAGAAATATCTTTCATGTCTTGTTCCACCAATAGATTGGAAAGGTCCAAGTTTACGATGATATTTATAAGCGAACTCTCCAATAACAGTTTGAGCAATCGCTGGTATAATAGACTCATCAGTAAGGGAAATATTGGTAGCAATTGATAATATTCCAGTAGTATTCACAGTATCAGCAACACTATGAGGAGTAGAATGAATTGATAAGTTAGATCTCGATACAGTTGATGATCTTGGTGGTACAAATTTAGCAACTGATGCTGTTTGTACCAGTTCTTCATCAACACTGATATCTTTATCATGAGCTTCAACCGGTTCATCTGTGAACCCTCTTTTGGTAGCATACTTCTTGAAGTCATCGTATGATAACTTTTCGACATTCAAACTATCATTACGGATTAATTTCAAATAGTACGATGTTGAAATGGCTGTAAGTTTTGTACTATCAGGTTGTTTCAATGTGGTAGTAGCCACAAACGCAGATGATGGTAATACTAATAAATCCATTGTTTTACTATGATTAGCAAATTCTTTAGGATCATTAATAATCTTATTCCATTGTTCATATTGTGATTGTGATATTGCTACCATATTGAACTTAGTAGTTATATCTTTAACCTTGTCACCAGTGACATTATCAATCAGTTTGGATTTAAGGTCTTCATACTCTTCAAAAGTTAGTGAAACCAATCCAAATCCATTCAACTTTTGTAACACCACATCTTTAGTCAATTCAGTTTGATTCAATTCAAATATTTTAGAATCTTTTTCACTGATTTCCTGTTTGAGCTTAACAACTTCTGCTTCAGGTAATACTACCATTTGGTTTTGTTTACAATACTCTTCAACATCTTGTTGTGTAATATTCAATAATTCATCATATTCATCTTGTTTGATAACGATCATACCAATTCTATTAGCACTTGCTGATAATTCTTCTTCATCTAATAAGAAAGAATCTTCAGCATCAACAAAGTTTTCACTATATATGGAAACATCTCTTGAAGTTCTACGATTAGCTCTGATAGTACTACCAATACCTTGAGCTCCTTTCACCTTGGTTTCTTCAGCAGTGAGTAATTTGAATTTACCGTTGGTTTCAATTATACTCTTCAATTGGCTAGGATCATTTTCAAGATGTTGAAGTTTAACGTACTCTTCTTCATTCACCAACCTCTTTCCTGCCTTTGTAGCTTTGTCTTCGATTGGCTCATTGGCTCTAATATGAATTTCATTAAACTCTCCTAATGGCAAAAGTTTCATATGTTGGTCTTTAGCCTTCTCTAAGAGATACTCTAAGCTTGGTGAGTCATATTCATCTTTACTGATAACTTTCATACCTTCTTCTTTGGCTTTATCTTGAAGTGATTTGCTCTTATAAGTTTGTAATTCTTGTAAGGTTTCTACTGGTACAACCTCCATTCCGTGATCTTTGGATTTGGTTCTTAAAACTTCCAATGATGGAATTGTAGCATCAACAATCAATTTTTCATATTCTTCATTACTAAGGATTTTCTTACCTTCATCTTTAGCTCTATCTTCTAATGATCTAGTCAAATGCTTATGATCATCATCAGAAACAATAACATGTCCTAAACTCTTACTGTGGTGTTTAAGACTATCAACTGTAGGATTAAGTAATTGATTATATTGTTCATTAGGCAAAACAATAAGGCCCTTATTATGAGCTTTAGTTTCTAATGATTCATTCAAACTATCATACTCCTCCTTTGGTATCATAACACTATTCAAGGATTCAATATGATGCCTAAGTTTATCCTCTGAAGGACTCTTAAGTTCATCATATTCACTTAAAGAAATAACAATTGATCCCAACTTCTTAGCTTTCTCCTTAAGCACATCAACAGTAGGATTACTTAACACATCATATTCAGCGAATGGGATAACAATTCTTCCTTGTTCCTTAGCTTTATCCTCAATTGATTTGTTGTGTTCAAATTCAGGTACAATCACATGGTTGTGATCACCAATATTCTTCTGGAGATATTCCAAACTAGGAGATTGAATTTGATCATTCAATGCTTTATACTCTTCCTCTTTAACCAAAACATGACCAAATCCTTTAGATTTGAGATATTCTAAATCTGGGTTCTCATACTTGTCTTTATAGGCTTGTAGATCACTGTAAGTTTCTTTATCAATAACCACCTTATTGGCACTTTCTGCTTGATCCTCTAAAGACTGAGTAGCTTTGAATTTAAGTGCTTCAAACGTTTCACGATCGAGTAACATTTGGTTCTTTTCTTTGGCATGTAACTTCAAAACATTTAATGGAGGTGACTTTAAGTCCTCATAAGCACTCAACGGCAAGATTGTATGATTATGGTCCCTTGCCATATCACTCAAAAGCACTAAATCAGGATTTAGTAAAGCATCATAATCCTCCTTATCCAATACAACCTTACCATGCTCCTCAGCATGATCTTCAAGTGATTTCAGTTTATGTTCCTTCAAACCTGCTAATTCTTTAATACCAACTAATCCCATACCTAAACCAGCAGCTTTTGCAACTAAATGATCATGATGGGGGTTTTCTGATTTTTGGACTAGCTCCTCATAATCTTTTGTTGGTACTAGTTTGAAGTTGCCAGCAACTGCAAGTTCTTCAATTGAGGTGTTAGCTCTCTTATTTAAGTCAGTAAACTCTTTAGAAGGCACAATAACGTGATCATAGGCTCTAGCATGTTTAGATATCTCTTCAATGTTTGGTGATTGTAAAGATTCAAGGGTACCAGTAGGTATAACAACAAGGTTTCTTTGTTTGGCTTGGTCTTCAATAGGTGTTTGTAATCTTTGAAGCTCTTCTTGAGGAAGTGTTACTAGACCTAATACTTTAGCTGTTTTTTGTATCTCTTCTGCAGTTGGTTGCTTAGCTAATCTGTTAAGTTCTTTATACTCTTTGTCCGCTACAACGAAGTATCCTTGATTTTTAGCCTTTTCAGTGATATATTCTACTGAAGGTTGTTCAACTTGTTTCTGTAGCGATTCATACTCTTCTTTTTCAACGACCATAGCCCCTAAGGTATTAGCATACAGTTGTAAATCGTCTCTAGTTGGATTTGAAAGTTTGGTATGATCATCTTCGTGAAGAATCACAGACTTATGGCTCTTAATCTTTTCTTTCAAGTAATTCAAATCTGGTGATTCTATTTGATTTAAAAGGCTCTCATGTGTATCTTTGTTCAAGAGAACATGGCCTGAACTTAAGGCCTTTGTATTAAGATAATCCTTTGAAGGTGACTCAATTGAGTTCAAGAGTTCCTTATACTCTTTAATAGGTACTAATTGGCAGTCTATAAGTTTAGCATTGACATCAAGGAACTCTTTGCTTGGATTATTAACTTTCTGAGTCAATTCTTCAATTTCAGTAGTCTTGAGAACTTTATAACCCAAATTATCAGCTTTTGATTGTAAGAAGTGTAAATCAGGTGATTTGAAAAGTTCATAGTCCTCATTACTGATTATTTTCTTATTAATCTTGGCAGTGTAATCATGCAAGAAATCCAAAGATGGATGTTTGATATGTTCTTTCAATGAATTGTATTCATCCTTTGACACAACAACAAGTCCAGCAGAGGTTGCTTTATCTTCTAAATGTTCCCTTGTTGGAGCAGATATGATTGACGATAATTTCTCATATTCTGTTAAGGGCACAATAGTATGATCTGTATTCGAAGCATGGTACTTCAAATACTCCATTGAAGGGTTCTTGAATTTATCATTCAATTCTTTATACTCTGATTCAGGAACTACTACACTGTTATGAGTGCTTGAATGAGCTTTGAGATGATCCAAACTTGGGGTTTCAGCTTTTGTGGTTAACTCTTTTAAGAGAGTTCCTCCAATAAGAGTGAATCCTAAAGTATTAGCATGTTTGGCCAAGAAGTCTTTTGAAGGTGACTTAAGTGATTTGAGTTCTGAATCAGAAATGATGGTGGAATCGAATGCTCTTGCTTTTGAGGTAAGGTACTCAAGTGATGGTGATTCGATGGATTCCTTTAATGATGATAATTCATCTTTACCTATGAGTTCCAAGTTGAATTTTTCAGCTTTTGTAGCTAAGTCGGCTTCAGTGGGGTTGACCAATTGATGATGATGTTCTTTATCTATAGTTACAAGGCCTAGTTGGTCAGCTTTGGAGTTTATGTACTCTTTTGTAGGTCTGTCAATAGAATCTTTGAGATGTTTTAATTCTTCAGTACCAATTAAAGTACTACCATATCCTGAAGCTAAAGCTTCAAGTCTTTCCTTACTTGGACTTACTAAAGCTTCATGGTCTTTAACAGTCAAAGCAGTTAAACCAACTAGTGCTGCCTTTGATTTGATATGATCTTCTGAAGGTTGATGAGCTAAACTATTCAATTCTTCGTGTTCCTTTTTGCTAATTACTATTGATCCATGGTCAGTAGCTTTAGAAGTTATATGCTCAAGTGATGGAGTATCTGCTAAAGATTTAAGGGTCTTGAGGTCTTCAAACTTAATTGTATCATACCCTAATTCTTTTGCTTTCAATTGAATATATTCCAAACTAGGAGTAGTTATACTTTTCTGAAGATCTTCATATTCTGAGTTAGGAAGTGTTACTAATCCTAACCTGGTACCATGACTGGTGATAGTATCTTTGGTTGGATTGTTGAGTTTCTCATGTAATTGTTCATATTCAGACCCCTTGATCACTAAATGATCATGATCCTTGGCCTTTGAACTAATATGCTCAAGATTTGGTGATGTTGCAGTATTAACTAATTCCTTATACTTGGATTCTTCAACAACCACATGACCATGGTCTTTGGCCCTCTCAGTTATTGTGTCAATACTTGGACTAAGTAATTGCTCGTATTCTTTAGATGGTAATGGCACTAATCCATATTCAGTAGCTGATCTCTTTACAACATCGAAATCAGGTTTTTCTGATTTGCTAAGTAATAGTTCATGAGCTTGGGTTCCAAGAGTTACTAATCCTAATTTTGAAGCTATGGAAGTCACATGATCTTCACTAGGTGAATGAGCTAACTCTTTAAGTTGTTGATATTCTTTATTATGTACAATTGTATGATCATGATTGTTAGCTTTGGTTATTAAATGATCGATGTCTGGTGAGTTTGCTAAGTTATGAATAGATTGGTATTCTGTTCTAGGTATGACAACATAGTCTAACTGTTTACCTGAAGCGGTGAGTTCGTCAACAGTTGGATTATTAACTCTTCTTTGGAATTCTTTAAGGTCAGCAGATTTGATGATGGCGGAATCATGAGCTGATGCTTTCTCTTGGATGTATTTATATGAAGGATTGTCCAATGAGTTTTTCAAGTCATTTAATGCTGTGGTGCTTAAAACTGAATATCCTTGAGGTTCTAATTGCTGAGTTAAGTATTCAACAGTGGGTGATTCAACCTTACTGGTCATATCATTATACTCCTCAGTGGGTATTAATGTATGATTTTTACCTTTAGCAAGATTATGAAGCTTCTCTACTTCTGGATTTAGTATTTGTTGGTATTCGTTATTAGATATAGTCACATGATCATGATCTGATAATTTTGATTGAAGGACTGAAAGTGAAGGGTTTTGTAATTCTTTCAAGTTATCCTTATGAATTACTTCATGGTCATGACCACCAGCTAACAAAGTAACAGATTTCAAATCTGGTTGTTTCAACAGATTAACAACATCCTTACTAAGTACCTCATACCCTTTGGCTTCAGCTTTAGACTGTAATTCATCTAATGAAGGATCATTAGCAGACCTATATAACTGAGTATAGTCTTTTTTATTCAAAGTAATTAAACCGAGAGTTTCAGCATAAACCTTTACTTGATTAAGACTTGGACTGTTCACAGACTTAGTCAATTCTGCTAACTCAGGAGTTTTGATGACAGAATACCCTAAGTCATTAGCTCTTGATGTGATTGATTCAATGGAAGGTCTTTCAGATTGTTCAATGAGTCTCTTATGTTCAGGTATTGGTAAGAGGGTATGATTATGATTAGTTAATTTGTCCTTTAAATGCTCAATTGAAGGAGTATTAGCAAGGGTTTGAAGATCTTTGAATTGAGAAGCTGGCACTAAACTCATTTGATGTTTAGTGGCATGAGTTTTCAAATCATATATTGTTGGATTGATTAACTTCTCATGGTCTTCTTTAGGTACCATCACCATATTTAAGTCTCTAGCTTTTTCAGACAAATGATCATGAGTTGGTGTATTTGCATTCTTTACTAATTGATCATACAATCCTGAAGATGTTACTATTAACCCTAATTGGTTAGCTTTGGACTTTATGTAATCAGGATTTGGTTTATCATATTCATTTTGAGTCTTTTCGAGTTCCTTATATTTATGGTCCGGTATAGCTACAAGGTTCTTATTCTTGCATTGTTCGAATATGTAAGCCTCTGGTGGATTATTATGAGTATTCGTAAGGACTTCATAGTCACTGGATAATTTCTTAATTTGTGATAATTTTTCTTTGAGCTGTTGTTGATTAGTCTTTAAAAGATTTCTGTCATTGTTCAAAGATTCTAGCTCATCAGCTTTTATGGTACTGTAACCCATATTAAGAGCATGCTTAGTTAAATAATCAAAGTTCGGACTATCATGAACATCCTTAACTTTCTTTAACTCATCTAATTCGTTACTTTCAATTGTAACCAATCCTTTAGAAGTCAATTTCTTCTTCATCTCAGCTTCATCATTTAAGGCATTATACTCGTCAACTGTCAACGACACTAATCCTCTTGTCTTCAGTAATTCTTTCAATTTCTCTTCACTTATGGAATTGATATCATTGGACAATAACTCTTCGTACTTTTCAAACGGTATCAACATCAAATTATTATCTCTAGCATAATTTTCGACATTCTTATGTTCAGTGTTCAAAGATTTCTCGTCATCAGATTCTAACCCTGGAATCATATGAGGTTGAGGTTTTATAGGTGAATCTTCACTTTCAATGGTGGTACTATTCATCATGGAGAACCTCTTCTTATTAACATCCAAATCATCACCAATAAAATCTTCCCATTTTTCTTCATCCTCTAATACCATGAATTTCGAATTACGCTTAGATGGTGATATGGATATGGAGTTTCTATTGGATTCAGGCTTTAATTTTTTGGCTGATCTAAGAAGTTTATTAGGTGACTCTTTAAGCTCTTTTGAGTCTTTAAAGTCTCTCGAATTATCAGTTCTTTGTTTCAAGAGTTTACTTCTTAATTTAGCAATTGTTTGATTACTATGAGTTAATGAAGCTCTCAAAGTTTCAATTTCTAATCCAGGGTTCTTATGATCATGTGAAACTTCCCTTGGTGTCAAATCAACCATTAAACTTTCGAATTCTTCTTCTTCCTCATCTGATATTGGTAAAGTATGTTCTTGTTCAACATCATCTTCAACCACTTTGGTAGTGATGGGTTTAGATTCAAGTTTTAACGTTAACCTATCATTTTCATCATTCAATTGTTGAATCGTTTCATTTAACTCATTCAACTCCTTAGCATGAGAACTTTTTTGCTTCTCATTACTATTAAAATAATTGGTATACTTGACTTGTAATTCCTCATTGACCTTTTGGTAATTCTCTAATTTGACCTCCTGCTCTTTATTGGCTCTTACAAGTTTTTCCTTAGTATGAACCAATTCTTGAACTTGTTCATTCAAACTAACAACCTGAGATTGTAATTCCCAATTCTTATCTTTCAATTCAGACTCATTACCCAATTGGACCTCTCTGTTATTGTGTAATAATGATAATTCATTTGTTAAGGTATCCACCTGCTCATTTTGGGTCTTCAATTTAGTTTTAAGTTTCTGATTTTCAGCATTTAATCTTCTACATTCCGTAACTAAGTTCTGACTCAATCCTACAACATAATTCATATCATTACCTTTAGATTCTGGACCTAACGATTGTCCCAATTGTGAGGATACATCAGATTTTGTCTCAGATCTTGTTTCAGATCTTGTTTCGGATTTTGGGACAGGAACTTCATTTCTAGGTCTAGATTCAGGTTTTCTCGGTGTCCTAGGATTAGACCTGAATAGTCTGCTCTGGATATCAGAAAGCTGACCCCTTATATCGTTGGGTTTATCGTCTTGGGGCATGTATTTATCGACTAACTTTTCGCGTTTCTATGAGGTGATCTCGACTATTTACGATGGACATAATTAGGGACATATTAGGGACATATTAGGGACATAATTAATTAAAGGGAAATTAAGTAAGAGGACCAATTCACTGTTGGTTGAATATCTAAATTCAGCTAAGGTGTACATTGAGTGTGCTATCTGTATCCGTATACTACCTGTACTCATATGCTAGCCGTACACCTTGAGCTCCTATCTCTAATATGCATATATTCTATTTACCGTAAGGTCCTATTTACAAGATAAATACCCCAAACTCCCTCATCTATTAGCTCAGGAAACCTAAAATTTCTTTAAAAGCTCTTCATAAATACACCAACTAACTCCAGCACTTAAACCTTTCCTACCTAATCTTAAGCTCAACCCTCTAAACAAATTTCTAAATCCCCCCTTTTCACTTAATAATGCCTTGGTGGCATTCCAAATCGTTTGTTTTTGAACCGACAATTGCATTCTGGTCTTTATAGCATCAAATGGTGCAGTTATAGTGGTTGCTACAGATGCTGACAAAATCGCCGCACTGGAGTTAACTAAACTGGCACTAATTAATCCTGTCTCATAATGGGCTAACAATGCTAAATCTGTTTTGAAATGCTCATAAAATAATACGTACAATCCAGCATATGGACAATCTCTTGATAAGGTCACAACACTTCCTTTGAAAAAATTCTTCATAGAACCTTTACCATTATCAAAATATATTCCTTCAATACCTTCATACATGGAATTATAATTGTATAAGTTTGATTCGTATCTGGTCTTTATGACTGTTATTGGCATAGTTAAATACCCTGCTAACCCTCTAATCACAAACCCTATGGATAAATTTTCAAAATGTGATAATTTAGGTAATATTGATGAACTTTGAACATTATTGGTGATAGTAGATTTCTTAAGATTATAAATATAAAATCTGGTCTTTGATAATAACGTAAGATATATTCCTGATCCAATAGATGTTCTTAAACATGATGGTATTACTCCTCTCCACAATTCTTTATAATTTTTCAATTTCTTTAATTCCGCCACCAATGTTGGACTATAATTTATGTTATGTTGTTTTTGCTGTTGCAATCTTGTTTTCAACAAGTCTAAAGGCTGTAATGTAAATGCAGACGTTAATCCGGCTAATGCACCAGCAGCAAGAGATTTCTTACCAGATAATTCATTACTCATATCAGCCTAAGCCAAGTCACACTGCGAATAGTGCTGCGAATGGTCCCCCAGCTGCCAATAGCATCTGAGTTATTTTAGTGCGGTTTGTTGGGACCTATACTTACATGTGTAACAATCAGAGTGCTACAAGAAATACGTTTCAATTTGTAAATTATTTTATCATAAATCATTATGTACTTATTGACACAAACGTGAAAGGATTTAATCAGTCCAAACCAATTTCTTATAAAAATCAACCAGATCTTTGGTTATACATAAAGTACTATCGAACTCTTTTAAAGTTTCACTACCAACAAATCCTTTTTTAACCAACGCTAAAGTTGATAAGGACAAAAATGTATGGTACGGATCAACTGAACCATCGAAATCTCTTTTGATCCCACCAGTTCTATGGTCTTGATTAAGTAATAAGAAATCAACCACTTTTTGAGTATCAATCAATTCTAAACTGTATAATAAACTTAAGGACCCTAACCCCCACCAACTATAACATGAATCAGCCATTTTATTTTCTCTACCATTAAACCCACCAAAATCTTGATGATTAACATTGACGTCATATAAAACTTCAGGATAATTGATTTGTCTATGAACTATCCAATTGATGGTGGTGCCTAAACTGATGGTATTGAAATCAAATTTAAGAAGCTTCAAGCTAGCTATTGCACAAAATGTATAACCCAAATGGCTCTCACCATTCTTAACACATGCAAATCCTCCATCGTTATTCAATCTACTAATTATATAGTCAGTTAAACTAACAGTATCAATATCATTGTCCTTAATTTGATCATTACTTAATTTATCAATTTGAAGAAATTCTCGGATACTTAAAACCATATAACAAATTCTTAAATCTGAATCACCAAATGGTTGATTATTACTATCAATAGTTGGAGCAAAACTACCTTCATGTTCTCCTGATTTAATCTGACATTGTTTCAAAAATCGAATGATCTTAATCCTATCAATTTTTTCATGAATTGGACTTTTCAAGCTAATCAAGTTGGCTAATGCAAAAAGGGTTGATGGGATATTTGCCTTATCATATTTTGAACCCATTGAGTTCATAATAGATCTAAATCCATCTTCAATATAATAATTGGTATAGATCACCTGTGCAAATTCTACCCTTTCAGATTCGGTAAATTTTAAATCATTCAAAATATCCAAACTTTGTAAACAAAAATAAATCAATGACAATTTGTTATTATCCTGATCTTGAAACCTCGAGGGTAAAATATTTAGACATAAACTGAAATATTTAATGTGCTTATCAATTAGTAGTTCACTCATTTTTAACTTGTAAAAAAAAGTCAACCCACTTGCATTAAGTTTAGTGCGACTTCAGTACACATACCACGACTTTTCCCCATAATCTGTAACCTTGTTTTCCTGCATGAACACCACAAATACGGCAATAGTTAGGAACTAACTAATGATAAGATGTTGATATTTTTAGTAGATGTATAGTAAACATAAACATGGTAGGTAATCATGTGGTCAGGTTTTGAGTTGATGGGGCAGTGATAGAACTTCTGGAGAGAGATCTGGCACCAATTGAGTTAAGGAACAACTACATCATAAATAGCAACTAAGTGGTGAAACAGAACCACAATAGGCGTCAATCAATAGTAGTTGAAATTTGTTACATCATATGCACAAAATTGCTTATGCAACCACCTTGTGTAGATATTGCCTGTACAATTGCTTTTAATTGATTAACGTTTAGATAAGTCAGTTACCTATTCTTTTATCAAACCCTAATGAATTTCACCTTGACTATTCAGATGGTTATAATCTAGGCTATGCTTCAAAACAAACGATACTTTGACTCGTGGATATGAACTTAAAATACGAAAGTTAATGTGTTATCTTGTAAATCTATTATAAGAAACTCATATCTTTACTATCAGCTATCTCAGAAATTATCTCCTTGTTCAATCTCCAAAACTGTCACCACAAATATACAATAATGCTCATGGATTATCTAATCTCTCCTCCGATAAATGTGTCAAACAAACTTGGGTGAACCAAGGGTAATTATTGTTGCAACATAAAAATAACTACGCGACATTTATCTATACAGGTGAGCGATTTATCTAACTCAACCTAGAGTTCGGTTATAATTAACATTAGACAGAAAACGTATTTCGAGTTTATTTATAGGTTGGCGGTATTTCAAAGCCTACCCTAATAATAGAGTTGTCGAAAATTTGTTGAATTTAAGTTGGGTATCACCACAATCCGTTGCATAAAAAATATTACACCACACTTAATCCTATTATTACAATGACGCAAATTTGACATATTCGTTCAGATACTGTACTAATAGTTTTTAAGGGGTACTTGCTCTAATATATATCGACACACCTCAATTATTGAGGTAAAATTTCTTATATAAAGGATTGTCCAGTGTTAAAAACCTAAATTTACAAAAAACACGTTTTTGTTAATATTAGGCTCCCTCAATATCTTTAACAAAGTTACTATTTTTGACACTTTTACACCCATTTTAAACTTTATTGTCTGTAAATTGTGGTTTTTTTATTTTTTTAACAATCCTAATTAAGCAATCAATTCTTGTGTAAAGCAATTGAGCAAGGCTGAGTTGGTAGAACTATATAAGGGGGGTTATTGACCCTCCTTCCTTAATTCTTCAACTTCCTTTAATCAAGTTTTTGTTAGTTTAGTCATTATGAAATTTTCAACTGTTTTCGCTTTAACTGCCGCTGCTACCTACGTTAGTGCTGCTTCATCATCTGCTGCTGCCGGTGGTTCAGGTTCATCATCTGCTGCTGCTTCTAAATCATCAGGTTCAGGTTCTTCAGGTTCTTCAGGTGCTGGTTCTGCTTCATCTGGTTCAAGTTCCAAATCATCCGGTTCATCAGGTTCTGCCTCATCCGGTGGTTCAAGTTCTAAATCATCTGGTTCATCTGGTTCTTCAGGTTCTTCATCATCAAGCTCTAAAGCTGCTGGTGCTGAAGTCGTTGTTGGTGCCGGTACTGGTTTATCATTAGCCGCTATTATTGCCGGTTCTTTATTAATTTAGATTGTTGATTTGTATAATTAATATAAGAAGTGTACTAATATTAGTTTTTTGCAGCCATTGATTATGGTGATTTGGCTTACTCTAGTTCAAATAGAGATAATCACTAGAATTGTCCTTAAAAAATTAGGTGGGTTGATGTATTGAACCCCCTATTCGAGTAAAGTTTATGTCTAGCATAAGATCCTAAAATTATCACACGGCACGAGAATGTGTCAAAATGTCAAAAATGTGATGTAACTAAATTTAGAAGGGGGCTTTAGATTCTCGGCCTTAAAAAGTTAGACATTATTTTTACCCCTATACGGAAGGGATGAAATTTACTCCCGCAACTTAAGATTCGCTCTGATGTCAATTAATCTGATGTTGCTTGTGTCAAAAGTTAAAAGCTTTGCAGGTATTAACTAAGACCATGTTTTATCTATTAACCATCCGCCAGTTGCGTTGAGTCTCAGCCGTGGAGGCATCCGTTCTCGGTGTCGCTTGAATTTTCATAGAGGGTTTGGTTTTCGGGATTTCAATCGCTGTCTGGAATGTTTTTCCGACATTTATGCAATTAGAACTCAGGGAATGATATGTGGAGATAGCTATTGTGCATAATGATAGAAGGATTTAACGGCTGAAATATTATGTCTTCCCACTACTGATTACTCCCGCCATTTTCTTCCATCAATGCTTCCCACTTTCAATTCCTTTCTCTAACTCCTACCACCTTTGAGAGGCTAATTGAGAGCACCGCTTCGTAATATCAATTCATAGATGCTTCACCAAAAGGGGCATGTTATAGTTGTAGTTTACCAGTGCTATTTGCTTCGGAATGGAGCTTGTTATCCTATATATCCGGCCTTATCCGAGTCCCGCTTATTCTATCCAATATTTAACTCTCTAACAATAAAAGCTCTGGAATTTAGCCAAGCTATTGAATAATTCTAGACTCTCGTATGCTTACCCATTCTTTAAATATATGTGGAAGTGCTTAACCGTGTTCTTGAATGATGAATTAACTTCCATCAGAATTGATGCTTACCTTTAAACTCTATCTATGCGGCTTTGTGGTTTCAGATCTGCGATTTTTGCAACTTCGCTACAATCTAATTAATGGATAAACCAGATGAAATAGTAAGTAATGAAAATAATATCAAGGACCAAATAAAAGATGAAGATCCTAGATCCATTGGCAATACCACAGCTGCCTTAATTGACGAAGGCGAACAACCTAGTACTGACCAAACCCTTTATGCTAAACATAAAACCACAGCTGATTACCATATATTTTTAATAGGAAACTTATGTGACAATTACTAAAATATTCATAAGAATGTTAAGAGGAGATCTCATTACAGATCCTGATCCCGGCCACAAATTAATCAGGTTCTGGATTTCTGGATCTGCCGTGACATTTACCTACACGGTTTATCCATCAAATTTATCATATTTCACATATATTGGATCCCCCAAATTACCCTGGCAAATATATGGGAGAGGTTTGCCGCTTTTCAGTGTCAAGACATTCTATTTCCATCATATAATGACAGACTGCAAAAGAATTCATACCAAGAGCTTGAAGTTCTGCCAATACAATGTCGACAATGTAATTGTCAATACCACCACACCTTACTGTAATGTTTATAGGTTTGAAAAAATCCGTCATGATAAATTTGACATCAGAATTGGTGATAACATATTCTATGCTTATTTACATCACCTAATTTCACATATGGTGACAAGAAATATAGATGGGAAAGATTCGTTGTCAAGACAATTTGGACAGTTTATGTTTTAACTGAAGCCAAAAATCCAAAGTACTTTTATCCTGATTACGTAAGAAGTAAAGATGGGGAAATAGATCCAAGTCTATTAGAGTATAAAACAAAGGTCTTTGATCTTTTGGAATATCCTTACCCTAGAGGCAAAGATGGGTTCAAAACTGTTGGTACTATGGTTTATGTTATGACATTTCTTCCTAGAATTAATTATCAATATGATGGTAAAATGAGCTTTACTCAAGAAGGGTTGACAGGGTCAATTGAGTCTATCAATGAGCTTACAAAACTATTTGTAATAACTGGAATGATTATAAAGCACCATGATGATTTAGCCAGAAGAACCGAAGAATGGCAAGCTGCTGAAAGGAGAAGAGCACAACAATTGAGAGTATCAAATAATCCATAGGAATATATGAGCCTGTAGGAATATGGGGAACGGATAGGAATCTGAGGAACTGGTAGCGAGCCCAACGCTAGCGAGACCACTCTAAATTGTGCGACTTAATCATCGATGTTTAGAACGTTCACAAGAGTAACCACACCAATTATTGCTGGTACTTTAGCATTTGGATTGTTTCCAATAAGGAAAAGTTTATTCACAACCGTAAATTCAGAGGATAATGAAAAAATTGTTGAATCCATAAAGCAAACGTCATTGTTTCAAACATTAGCAGCTGACGATTCATTTGATTTGATGAGTGCAAGAAAGCAATTCCCAACCCAACATCACAGAAATTTAGTAACATCGGGGTTATTATTCGGCAAGGATTTATTTGAAATCGAACCATTAGTATTTTGTCACAAGACTAATGGGGAATTTTATGCATTTCATCATATTGGGGGTAAACTTATAAGTGAGGATGGCAAGATCCATAATGGAGTTACCGCCACATTATTGGATGAAGGATTATGTGGGGCGGGATTCCCTTACTTACCATCTAAAAAAGGGGTAACTGCGAATCTAACTATAGACTTTAAAAATCAGGTGCCACCAAACTCCAATGTTGTAGTTGTAGCAAACGTCATAGAACATAAAGGAAGAAAAGTTGTCATTGATGGGTCATTACAAACATTAAGTAATGACCCAATTACCATAGCCACAGCAAGTTGTGTACTTGTGGAACCAAAATGGTTCAAATATTTCTCATGGTTCCAATTTATTTAGCGAGTGTGCAACCTTATTCTATTACATAATTGCTATTGCCTCACCTATTTGAGCTGGTTGCGTGCAAAACATAAGCTATTGCTAATTGCTAGTCATGTTTAAATAATAGTCTGAGACATGGTTGTGGTGTTCCTGAAACTATAAATATTGGTCCAATTCCCCATACTTCAAAGCCTTATTGAATCAATCGAATAATTAAATATGTCAGACTTAGGAAGAAAAGATATCTCAGATAAAGTTGAATCAGCTGTTAAACCAAACTCAGAAAAATCAACTCCTGAACACCTTAAAGATAAAGTTACTGATACTTTAGACAATGCTGTTGGTGATAGTACTTCTGGTAAAGATAAATCATGGACTCAACAAGCCAGTGATGCTGTTTTTGGTAACAAAAACTAGAGAATCTAGATGTTTATTATTTATGTAGCGCTACAATATATATCTAGTTAAGTTAAGCTCTACCGACTGTGTAATATTATCTTATGTACGTTTATGATTCTCGTATGTACGCTTATGCACATGAAATAATGATAATAGATGATCAGCCCTTTAGCAATTGTTGCTGGAGATGTACTGTATCCAAGATGGCATTGAGACTCCAGACATTTAGACATTGAGGCTTCAAGACATTTATGTCTCGATATCAACTAATCTGATTCATTACGCGTCTTATTTCACTAACATGACAAAAGAATCTAATTCAGCAGAACAAGCATATCTTGACTTGTGTAAAAGAATCATAGAGGAAGGTGAACACCGTCCTGATAGAACTGGTACTGGAACCAAGTCAATTTTCGCCCCACCACAATTAAGATTCGATTTATCTAATGATTCATTCCCATTATTAACAACTAAAAAAGTATTTACTAAAGCCATTATTCATGAATTATTATGGTTTGTTGCAGGATGTACTGATGGTAAGAAGCTTTCAGACTTAGGAGTCAAGATTTGGGAAGGTAATGGATCTCGTGAGTATTTAGACTCTTTAGGTTTACAACACCGTAGAGAAGGTGATCTAGGACCAGTGTATGGATTTCAATGGAGACATTTTGGAGCTAAGTATGTTGACTGTGACGCTGATTATTCAGGCCAAGGTATTGATCAATTACAAGAGATTATTAAAAAATTAAAGACCAATCCTTATGATAGACGTATCATTATGTCAGCATGGAACCCATCAGATTTTTCCAAAATGGCATTACCACCATGTCATGTTTTCTGTCAATTTTACGTTAATTTCCCCAAAGATAGTAAACCCAAATTATCTTGTTTAATGTACCAAAGATCATGTGATATGGGTTTAGGAGTACCATTTAATATTGCATCATATTCGTTATTAACCAAAATGATCGCCCATATAGTTGATATGGATTGTGGAGAATTTATTCATACTATGGGAGATTGTCATGTTTATTTGGATCATATTGATGCCTTAAAGGAACAAATTCAAAGAACTCCAAGAGACTTCCCAAAATTAGTAATTAAGGAACAAAGAAAACAGGAAATCAAGACAATTGATGATTTTAAATATGAAGATTTCGAAATCAAGGAATATGATCCATATGGGGTCATTAAAATGAAAATGAGTGTTTAGACCAAAACTTGTATAATCATATATGTATATTAATTCATTAAAGTATATCTTCTTCTCTTTTCATTATCATTAGGTTTTTGGTTGGTAATTCTATTTCTATTGCTATCTACAGTTCCTAAAGGAATTCTTTCATTTTTAACAGGAGTTTTGTAATTACCCTCTGTTACAGCATCAATCAAATTTGGTTTATCTCTTCTTAATTTCTTTCTTAATGAAGGTTCGGAGTAATCGATATGGGATTTAGATCTGGATGGTCTTTTAGTTTCTTGTTTAGTGGGGATTTTCAATTTAACGATTTTTTGTGGTGGTTCTTTGTGGGCAGTTGGAGGTTGGGGTTCTAAATGGGCAGTTGGAAGGATTTCTGCAGGTTCTTTGGGGGACGGTCCTTTCGAAGAAGATTCCTTAGAGGAAATCTCCTTCGATGTTTCTACTTGGCTTGAAGATCTTTCAATGACAGATTTTCTGACTGTCTTTTCTGACTGAACGTCGCTCTCCCTCCTAGTAGCAATACTCTTTCTTGCCCTGCTAACATCAATCGACATAACATCCATAGACGATGTCTCGCTCTCTATATTGCTATAATCATTTTTAGTAACTGGCTGACTTAACGGGGAATTATCATCAAATGCCTGAAGTTTATTCTTCTTCACACTAAAACTGTACCTTCTTGGTGGTTTTGGTGAATCTCTTGATGTATTAAATGAATAATTCTTTACTTGTAGCCCTTGTGAGTGTCTGAAATCTTTCAAGACTTTGACTATTTCATCTATTTTTTCAAATAACTTTGATTCTAAATTTCCTAGTTTCATTTCTAATATTTGTTTTGTATCAATGTTAGGAGTCCTCTGACGTAATTGAATATTTTCATTAATCAAATCGCTTATTCTCTTCTCCATCTCAGAGAGTTTTGATGACATAATGTTTTTGGTCTTAGTAAGGGATTTATATTGTAACTCATAATCAATGCCCACATCTTCAGATTTGTTATTCAATCTTTCTTTCCTTCGCTCTTGTGCTTCTTCTACTAGAGCTTGTGAACTTGGAGTTGATCTAGCCATGGTTGTTTACAGACGCGCCCTGGAAAATTGATTTATACTCATTACTGAGGAACTCAGACCAGTACAATACCAACGGATATAAAGTCCTAAAAAGATCACAATCATAACCATAACACACAACAGAAACAAGAATGCTTCCAAAACCACTTCAACAAAAAATCGAAGAGAAAAAAGCGGAACTAGCCAATCTTAGTGAAATCAAACAATATACTGATACACTCACTGATCAGTTAGATTCGTTACAGAACAAATTAGGTGATATGGTCGACGGTACAGAAAGCGTTGCATTAGTTTTATCTACGTGGCAAAATGTTATAAGGTCAATTTCATTAGCATCGTTGGGGTTATATAAGTACAGTCAGAAAGACTACGAACAAGGCACACCATTACCTGAGACTTTAGTGAGGATTAAATTGAATAAAGATGAAGGTAATGAAGTTGAAGCTGGAACTGAAGTTGCCAGTGAAGAAGACGATATTTAATTGGAGTGAACCCAAAACTGTGAAGCCTATATAATTTGTATATTAATGTATTATAGTCTATGAATGTCTACATCACGTGCTAATTCTCACCAAGTACACCTTTTACCCTATCCACCACATTATACTTCTCCATCTTCTCCACTGCTTGCTTGAAAAAGCTTTTATTCAATTCTGATAATAAAATGTTATCATCTTCATAAGTGTCTTCAGTATCCTCTGAAATTTCACCTAAAATTTCAATAATTTTATCATCGTTAAGTAAACTAAGAGTCTTGTATAATACTGAACTCTTTATTGATCTTCTCACAGCTTCATCAGTTCTTTGATCAGAAGAAATCAAATCATCCCAATTATCAGTGATGACTAATAATCTACACCAGATTTTCTTGATATGGACTTTATAATTTGGTAATAAGGAAGCAATTCTGAACCCATTGGAGAATCCATTGGTAAACTTACCAGACGGTTTAATAAACGTCAAATAATCAATAAGTGTAAGTTCAGACAAGGATTGATTGTTAATGAACTGACTAAACGTTGGTTTGAATATTCCTAGAAGGGTGGATTTATCGATTTCACTATTAAGAAAGTTATTGATGAAAAATTGAAGTTTTAAATCTTCATCCTTACCTTTTGGTAAACTCTCAATGATATAAGAATAAATGGACTTTTGAATTCTTATAAGGATCAAATTGGTCTCAATTTGGAATAAATCTTCGGAATTATTCCCAGATGCTAATGATGATAATTTTGCTAAAGAATATTTTAATTCCTGATTATTCAAATATTCAGTTTTATGTAAATTGGCTGAATTGATCAATGCTTTATTAACATCATCAAACTGATTATCTAAAAGGAACTTCACCCAAGACACGTTTGATACGGTGTCAGGGTTTTGTTCAAAATATTTATATAACAATGGTTTATACCTATCAAATGTAGTTAATAGGATTTGCACTTTATCATTCTCTATGTAGAAATTGAATAAGGCTTCACCGAAGTTATAATCGTATTTTTCAAAATACCCAAAGTATCTAGCAATCAATTGTGAATATTGTTCAGATTTTATACCATAAATGTCTATAATTTTTTCACGTTCATTCTCTAAAACTTCAACCAATGATTCAAAATCATTATACTCTTCCACAAGCGCTATAGTCTCTTGGTTTAAACTGTTGGATATTAAACTTTGGACCCATCTAATCTTGTTTTGATTATACCAAAGTTCATATGTTGGTAAATCTTGGTTGAATTCTACTTTCATATAAGATATGGCTTGGTTGATGAAATAGTAAAAAACGTTGACCAATTTAAGAATGTTTTGTCTTATGTCTAAAGGATATGTATAGACTGAATCATGGACGTACTTTGCTTGGAAGTAGGTTTCAATTTGGAAGAGTAAATCCGTTTCAAAGATCCATGATTTCTTGATTTGAATAAGGTTCAAGTATTTGATTTCACTTAATAGTAATCCATCATATAATAATGTTGTGAATAAACTAAGTAGTCTGTTTGATGGAAAGTCGAGGGGAATGATTTTGGTAATAAACTCAGTAACTACTTCATTTATATCTTCAAGATACTCATTAAAGAACGTTTTTATATCGACTTGGTTATACTTTTGTGATAATATTGTCAGCAATATCTTCTTTGACTTGGTAGCTATATTGTCATCACCATCAAGAAGTGTATAGAAATATGAACCAAATTCCACTTTTTCTAGTCCATAAACAATTTTCGTGAGTAAACTTTCATTTAAACTCATTGTTTGATAATAACTCAAAAGGGACTTTAATAATTCTATCTTTCTAATGAAATTGGTCTTTATTATATTTGATGTTACAATATAAGGACTCTTGGATGTGATTAATTCCTGTAACACTTCTTCAATACATGAATTTACAAGTTGTTGATCATCAATGTTTAACTGGAAATCTATTATATTTGAGCTTATAGTTCCATAATAAACTCCCTGCTCAATATGTGATTTTATCATTTCCTTTTCATCTACACTGCTAGGACTTTGAAACCGTTCTGTTCTTAAAACTCCATTTGTAGTTAATAAGATAATAGAATTGTTACTATTGACTGACAAATCTTCATATCCCATACCCACAATTTCCAAATCTTTCTGGAACGTTATATCATCTTCCCATCTTGATTTATAGTACAGAATTGTTCCCTGAGTTGAAAAGTATGTTAAGTCCAAATCAGTCAATATCACCTGATTATCAACTACCACAAACACTGTGGTCTCAGGATATGGTATAAATAATTTAGGTTCACCACCATTGTATTTATTGAAGATATGAGATCCATAAACCAATACTCCACTACTATCAATCTTGGCTGTGACCAATAGAAGACTTTTCTCAGTTGGGGTGGTGGCTGAACAAAGTATTATGAAATTATCATCACCTTTAGTTAATAATTTATGAATATCAATATATTCAAACTTAGCTTGTTGGAACCCATCAAGATTAGAATCTATATAAGAATTAAGGGAATGTTTGAATGAAGATTCAACTTCTATACCATTGGGAGAAATCAAATTTAGTGTGAAGAAATGACTTAATCCATTGATTTCTTGAATGATAATCTCTTGTTTTGTCACATTATTAGATAATCTTCCCTTTCTTATACTTACAATATCAGTATTAATATTAGTGGTACCGACATTGAAAAGCTTCAAAACATTATGAACAGGTTTCATCAACTCTAAAGATGATAATTTGGGTTTATTCTGATAATCTCTTAAAGTTACCAATACAACTCTTTTCCATGATGTTACTATTATTATACCACTGGGTTCAACGTTTTCAGCAAAAAGAATAAATTCTTGTTTATCTGAATTTATAGGAATCTGAATTTGGAAGTTCTTGTTATTAATTAAGCCTAATGCTGGAGAATGCTGAACACTTTCATAGAATGTCAAATTACCTGTTGATCCATTGATAATTGCAATTCCTGGATCTTTATTATTCCCACAAGGTTTGGTCAATATAGCCAATGGTAATATTGGACTGTCTTGCAAATAAATTGGCTCAACTGGGAACTCTATAACTAACGGAGAAGAGTCGGTAGATTGGTATGGCCAAACGTTTATTTTATCTTCTGAAACGATAACTCCATAATTTGAAACACTGTCACTATATCCATTCAATGGAGGATTGTGCAATAAAAAACTTGGATATGCTGGTAATTGTGAAACACAATAGTATGAGTTTTTAGTCAATTCTTTGATGTTAGATTTGGGGAGATGAGTTAGTAATGGCTTACCATTTTTCTTTGGTTTGAATGGTTTTGTCATGGAAGATTTTTAGTTCGCGTTTGGCATCACTGAGCTTAAGACGCACTGGGACTAGCACTAGGGATGGACTAACAGTAGGGATGTACTAATCCTAGAGACGCACTAAGACGAGAGACAGACGAAGCACACAGACACACAGGCTTTATTATACATAGTACTATATACTCTATTCATATTTATCATATCACACCCCCTAATTAACTTTTTGCCTTTTCAAAGGATTAATATCATCATCAGCACTATCATAATCACTAATTATATCTTCCTCTTCAAACTCTTGTTCTTCATCATCACTCAATTGATCATATTTACTCTTCAACCCTTTCATCTTTCTGGTTTGTAATCTGGTTAAATCTTGATTACCAACATGGATTTGTGCAACTTTATCACCCATGAAATCAGTAGTGACATTCTTCTTTTCTTTTGGTTGTAATTGTTTTGGTTTCATGTTAGCTTCCTTTTCTAATTCTGGAGCTGGACTCATTCTTCTACCAATCTTGAAATCAAATCTTGGTCCGATTTCTTCCAATTCAATTCTTGGGACTTTTTCACCAGATTTATATGATTTCAATTTATAAACTCTAAAATGCAATAATGGTAAGCTCGAAGAATTTGGGTCTTCAATTTCTCCAGTTGATAATGAAATTATATACTGTAATCCTGCGACATCTTGTAAATCGGTTTCTTCACCTCTAAAGAAATCTAAGAATAATGATTTACAATGTTGGAAAACTGGATGTGAATCAAACTCTGGTCCATTAAATGTGAACATTGGTTTTAAACCAACAGTGAATGTGACTTTCTTAAAATCTTGTAATAATTTATGATTATCTTGAACTGATAGTTCAATCATATCATATATCTTATGATTGAAAAAACGGGTAAAAATCAAAGTGTTTGGTCTTTTCTTGTTATGACTTGAAAACACCATTAATGACGTATCGTTCTTTTCACTAAAGAATTCTAAGGTTGAAGGATCTTCAAAAGGTCTTATTTCATTTTTTTTCAGGAATTTTTTAACGTCTGGTTTTTTCAATGCCATTAAATCGATCATAGCGTCATGAAGAAATTTATTGCTATTAGCCCCTGGAACAAACAATGCAGTTTTAGTATTTTCCACTAACTTTGATTCTTTCTTAGCTAATGCTCTCTTAGAACGGGCATTCTTAGGTTTAACAGTTCTAATCATGATGAGATGAGATGAGCACTTTTTCGCACATTAGTTTTGATTCAGAGAGTGCTTAGTGCCATGCTCGCCTTAGAGCTAGAGCTAGATATAGATCTAGAGCCAGAGCTAAGGTTAGGACCGGGCCAGTACAAAAAGTCATAGTCTTGTTTATTTCTATAAATATCTATAATCAAGCCCAAACTTGAAGTTGCTCATAATAATCTATACGTTTCTTCTCATCATTATCAATATTATTCACCACTTGTTGTCTTAAATCATCTACCATTACTGGATGTCCACATGTTACAAAAGCTACTGACCCGTTTGAATCCTTTATTGATTGCCTAACTATGGAGGAAATACTTGGTCTGCCCTCTTTAAAGATTATGAACGATAATTCACCTTTGATCTTATCAATAATTTCACTATAATTTGATGTACTTCCATATGAGGTATGAATTGAATTGAGAGGTGTAGTTTCAGTTGTCTCTGAATATGCACTAGTTCCATGAGATCTGTTAGGACTACTAGAACCACTCATTGTTTTGACATTCTCAGTTGGGAACCTCAGATCGAATTCTTCTAATCCCTGGGTATTACTTGGTTTGGTAACATAAATAATCACTTCAATATTGGTATCCTTCAAAGACAATAATTCTTCATAGAACCAATATAATGATTTATATTCTCTGATGACCCAAATCAATTTGATCTTAGATTTAACTCCTCTTTGAGCTAGATCATAAGCTTCAGCATAAATTCCTGGTATACCATTACCACCTGCTATAAAAGCTGAACTATCATATCTACTTGCAGGAGTCATTTCACCATATGAACCTTCTACTGATACTCTAATTTCTGCACATTTCCCAGGATGTGTTATTAAATAATTATATAAATCTCTAGTGACTCCCATTTTAACTTTCATAAATACAACAATTTCGTCATCATTATCAATGGATAAAGTATAAGTGAATGGATGAGATTGCCAAAAGCAACTTGGTCTCAAGAAATGAATGAATACATGTCCACCAGGTATTGCTTCCCAATTCGATGGTTTGGGAACAACAACTTTCAAAGCTTCGTCAGCTAATAAATAAACTTTGGCTTTAGGAAATCCAAAGCTATATAATCTTCCGATTCTTACTAATCTATCGAAGATCCATACAATAAATGTAAAATGATAAAACCAAAGACAATATAAACCATCCACATGTCTATAGGCTCCAAAAATGAATGCAAATGCTAATAAAATATGAAGTAATAAGAAGGTTTCATAATATTTTCTTCTTAAAACCAATAATCCTTGGATCATAATAACAATACCACTTATGGTACCAATAAGACCATAAATGATATATTCTTCCTTCAATAACTTTAATCTTTTAGAAGAATACATGAAATAACAAATCGAATGAGCAATTACCAAGACAACTATTAACCTTGATATCCATCTATGTAAAGTAACAAAAGTTGAATAATCCCATCTTGTTACCCATTGTAGAAAGTTATTTCTACCACCAAAAAGAATAAGTAACGGCATCATTGAACTTGTTAAGATACTAGCTCTAACTGCATAGAATCTTAACAATGCTTCGTGTTTCTTATGAAATAAAGGATCACCATCAATATAATGAATTCCAAAAAATTGTAGGTACGCCGATAAACCTAAAAATCCTACCAATAAGATTGTTTCTAATCGAGTAGGTACTAACATATCAAGGAAATAAAGTAATGGTTTTTCATTGGTTTTATGTTGATTATTAGTTGATGGCACACTAATGGTTTTTCTGACCCAATTAGAAAATGGATCAACCAATTTCTTATGTACTGATGGTATTATAAGTTTTGACCAATTAATTATACCAAACACCACGAATACAACTATCCAATAAAGTACTAAATAACCACCATAATAAACTGATCTATCATAATTACCTAAAAATTGATCATAACTGGCCTTCATTAATAAAGTTTCGGTTTCATTCAATTTAACTGGATGATCAACAATTTGCCCGTCATAATCTTGTAAAGGCCTGGCAAACCTTGAATAATTATTTAATGCTTCTTGGAAATCTTGCCTTGTCAATGAAATATTATAATTTTCACATCTTTGTAATAAAGAATCGATTTGTAAAGGATGTCCAATACTATAACAATAGGCCATAGTTGCCCTTGCATTTGGATTGGAACATACACATTTTTCACTTTCAGTCAGACCTCCAGGGCAAAAACTGACCTTATAATTCACCTGGTAATCACAAGCAAAATATGCAATTTTATCTTCACCAAATGGATGAAAAGGTGCCCCATCTATGGCTTGTTGAGGTGTTGATGCTATTAATGTTGATAATGTGAATGTTATTAATAAGAAGTTTCGAAGGTTCCTTAATACTGGGCTCTTGAGTTTGATGGGTATTAAAAATGGTATTAGTAGTATTAAGGATATCACGGCTGTGTAGAACCAATTATCGTACATGGTTGTGAATTTGATACAAAGTTTCTGTGTTTATTTTGAAAATCAATGTCCACAAAACCAAAACTGATTTGTAGTAGTTCTTGTTAGTGCAATAATTGTCTTATATGATAAACTCACCACGCTCTTTATCTTTCTCTATCTCTCACCTTTAATAAATTAATAATTAATGATTTTCCCTTATGGTCTTTGCCTGTGATGTGGTAGTTCGCAAACGCACTCTTTCACAGTTATATTCCACTTAACTACCAAAATGTACCTTAACCAATATCTTTCAACTAAGACGATTGTAAACTCTAAGCACTTTAAAGTTTAAAATAGTTGGGCAATGAAAAGTGTTCGGTGGATAAGTAAGAAGATCCTACCGGAATTACAAAGTTAGTCAGAATTAAAATTGACGTAAAAATTTTTCAGCCAATTCCGAGTTGATCGATTCGATAAAAAAGTGATGAAAAAGATAAAATTACAACGAAACCAAACCTTATTTAAATAATCAGTCACTAAAGCCACACCAACGGGGTAAAGGGCTGTAGAGATTGCCGAAGATAGGCTATTGATTATATAAGGTTTGGTACAGATAAGAACGTTACTAATATGAGTTATTAACACACTTAGATCCTTACAAGTAAACCTAACCTAATTAGGTAGCAATTGCGAACAAGGAAATGAACGTTTGCCATTACCCACAGAAAAATCCGAGATCTCGATCCGAAGCTTGACAATGCTGTGGATTTACAATTAACGGAGGTACTGGAATTAGGTGGCACTAACATGTGATACAGCTAAACGGGTCTAAACTCATATGACTAAGGGTAAGAAACGAAGTACCAAGGGGTTCAATAAGATGGAGGTTGATGAGGTTGAACCAGTTGAGGTAGCTCAACAAGGTAAGAAAGTTTTTAAGGTTGAGGAAGAAGAAGAAGAAGAAGAACTCGAAGACGATGAACAAAAAGATCAAGAAGATGACGAATAAGACCAATAAAACCTTGATGGTGATACACAAAACCAACCAAAAGAATCCAAGACCTTCAACTAAAAAACAAAGAAAACAATTTTCAGCCCAAGAAATTTAAGTTGCACGAGAAACTACTGAATTATTCAAATCCAAAATCTTCAAATTACAAAAAGACGAACTCACAAAAGGAGTAAAATTAAATGATCATAGCATCAAAATACTAGAAACCGTCTTACACAGGTTACATGATTTGATCAAGCAAATTCCTGAAGCTGAAGACTTAAGTCTCGAGGTTATTGAGACCAGATTCAGTATTAAGAAAGTGGTTATACCATTTCCTGACCCCAAACCTAGTCAGTGGTGGTCTTAAAAACCACATAGATATAAGCCAGGCATCGTTGCTTTAAGAAAAATTCCAAAAATCTACTGAATTATTAATCAGAAAATTACCATTCCAAAGATTAGTTAGAGAAATCGCCCAAGATTTCCAATCTGATTTATGATTCCAATCTTCTGCTATTGGTGCTTTACAAGAAGCTGTTGAAGCATACTTAGTTTCTTTATTCGAAGATATTAACTTATGTGCTATCCATGCTAAAAGAGTTTCTATCCAAAAGAAAGATATCCAATTAACTAGAAGATCAAGAGGCGAAAAATCTTAGATGTTTGTTATGTATTGGTTATATTGGTTTAAATTTATGGTAAATGTGTAATTGAATGCCTTTCTGCTTGTGTTTCTCTCCTGATCCTAAGCGCTAACGGATGCAGAATCATGCGGCAATTTTTATTTGTAACAGGTCTCAGTTCCTTGTGATTACAACTTATTCATTTCAGTATGCCTAAAAGAAAAACCAAACAAGAGAATGCAATTGTCAATAAAAGGAGGAAAGCCAAGAAAGATTCGGATATTGCAAGCAATCCTGTGTCTTCAACTAGTACTCAAACCCCCATGACTGGCAGTCATCCGGGTACAGGTAACGATCTGAAGAATGAATTATTTGAGTTAATGAAAAACGGTTACCAAGACATATTCTCGTTGAATGAATTGAAAGATTTCTCAAAGAAGAACATCAATGTTGGCAATTTGGATGAAATTATGAATAAGATTGTTGAATCAGATCTTAATCACTCTCCTACCTGGGTAAATATAATCAAGGACTTTCCGTCTCTTCCAAGGAAAATCCCCGATTCTGCAATAAGTAGGGCTAATTTAAGCAAGTTTCACGAAAGCTGCGCCAATAACCTTACAATAAGAATGAATCCAATCTCAGTTGAAACCATAAATAACAATTGGGAAGAGTTAATAAGGAGGATTATCGATGGCAAAAATGTACAGCGAACTAACACCAGGTTTAATGACTTGCTTGCTTTGAATATTGGTACATCTTGGAATAGAATTATATCAGACGAAGAGTCATTCAAAGGATTTGTGGAAAATACATTGGTCTCCCCAGTAATGAGTATGGCTAAAGTGTTGTTCAAAGACTTACTGTTAAAAAAAGAAAGGATCATCGAATTTGCTGATAAGAAGTTAGAAGGGGCAGGGTTCACTTATAAGTTGAAACCAGATTTTCCATTATACACGTTTCAGGGGTCAAATATATTTGTTGGCGAAATGAAAAAAAAATTAGAATTGGAAAACATAAGTGTTCTTCAAATCAAAGACGAAGAAGGTAACATCATAAATAATTCCTCACCCATGACACAATTGATATGGTACATGCTTTGCTCCAAATCTTTGTTAGGTCTATTGTGTGACCTCGAATCTTTTAGATTCATTGAAATCTGTGAAATAAAAGACCAAGAAATAGTAGTGGATTATTTTGATACTACCTCCCTGTATGAATATAACTCAGATCCTAACTACCTTAGTCCGAGATTCATCTTTCTAATAATGTTATTCAGGGTTATCAGGGATGGTAAGGTGCTTCAAAGAATACGGAGGATATACAGTAATATGGGTAAAGTTTTAGATGTAGAATTCTTTGAATCTTTTTTTTCAAAGCATGCTTTAGATGAAGATTATCGGCGCTATGAATCTCAACGTGGTGCAAGAATATTAGCTCCATTCATGAAGGAAACCGATGAAAAAATGAAAGAAATAATACTGAAACCGCATAAAGTACTTCAATCCGGTATAGGTTTTCATTCCTACGTTTGTTTGCTACGTAAAGAGGACATCAATATCGAAGATGAGATTGAAGACTCTTTTGTAGTGGTAAAAGTCTTTGACATTAATATGGCAGTATTTGATCAGATACAAAACAAGTATACTTTGAATGCAGTTCAAGAGAACACTTTCGGCCTTTTTAGTAGGGAGTTGGAAACCTATCATAAAATCAAGCAGAGTAATACAGAGATCAACACTCCTAAGATTTACTGGAAAGGATTTATCAGTATAAGATCGGATGATTCACCTCATGGGTCAGGCAATTATATTGCCAAAGGACCAGCAATAATTATGGAGTACTTACCCAGTACTCTTCAGACCGATGAACAGCTCTACGAAGCATACTGTCAAATCAGGTTATTGGGTGAGACCGGAATAGTTCATGGAGACATCAAGGAAAACAACATTCTTCTTAGTAAAGAAGGGAAACCAGTGTTGATAGATTATGGGCTATCCGGATCTAGGCCTTCCTCAAAGGAAGAGGCAAAGGAAAGGGATAAAGCTGATGGGAAAGGAGTTTGGGCTCAGGTGGCCCAAAAACCACTAGATGAGATTGAACAAATCATAGAAACAAATGATAAAAGGCGAATCACAATGTGAAGGTACTCTTATCGATGTATATAGACTCCTACTTAGAAGCCGAACCTTACTTTTTATATAAATCAACAGATTCCATAGCATTGTTTAATTGCTCATCCTCTGGTTGCATCATATAATAAGGAACAAACTCTCCATTCTCGCCAACAGTCCCAGTTGGTGGTACGCCCCTGGTGGTATAGTTCCTGATGGTACTGGTAATCCTTGAGCGATTACTCCAGGTGGCATTGGGATTCCTGGAGGACCAACTGGTATTCCTTGTGGCACATGAACTGGTTGCGGTACTACTGGTGAAATATCAGGAGGTACACCTGGAGGTGGCAAACCACCAACCAGTAGAAATTGTCACTATCTCCATTATATTGTAAAAGCTTTGAACCTTCTTCTTCATTGACTTACATGCCATTCTTTTTTATACCAGTCTCAGGTTCAATAGCTCTATCACCAACATCATGTCCTGAAAGGGAAAGAGAGAATAGTGCTTGTTTTGGCTTTTCAGTTACTTCTTTTGGCCTACTACATTGTTTTATAACGTCTAGATGTAACGAAGTTCTGAACTTAGATCTTGACCTGATGATAATGTCAACTAGCTTGAATCAATTTGGTCAGTTTCAACAGATCTGTTATCTGACTCTATGACATCATCTAATGCTCCATCTACTAGAGCCAAACCCTGTCACCTGAACTATTTGGCAATAAGATATTCAATAATTCTTCTTCTTCAATGTGTCTGGTAGAAATCGGCTTAAATTGAGTTCTATTGGTCCAGAGAAATACTTCATTCCCAGTCACAGTTGCTAAGAAATCACCAACTGGTGAGGTTGGCTACGTTCGGTAAATGGGCTCCATATGTACACCTCCTGATGAAATATCACATCCAATCTTTTATTAATGCCATATTCTTTTCTGGTGCTTTCATGTCATTTATGTCAGTGGTATACATTCCTGCTTATTTGGAAGATTATAACTCTTATAAAAGAGAGAATTCCAATGGATTGTATGACTCCTTACCATTCCTTGCTTCCAATTTTTTTATATCAATTCCATAAAACTAATACTTTAGACTTTGAAAATAACCAGAACTCCATTATTAATCATGGTTCTATCTCATTACTGACGTTCGAGACGTTCGAGAATTGCTCTTAGTAATCGCGAATCGGACATATATAAATGTCCCATTTTGCAACCATTTCTTTCGATTAATTCATAGAATGTCAATTCAATCATCCCATATAAAAGAATCATATGTCCCATTAGATCAAATCAGAAGACCAATACCACCGGTATTGGATTTTCAAAAGATTGATGCTATGGTATCGACTTTAAGAGGAGTACCCATGGAATCAGCTACTTGTAAAATGGAAGAAATAACATCAGGAGAATTACCACCAATTGATGTATTTAGAGTAAGAGATCAAGGCAAGGACTATTATTTTGCATTTGGTGGGTGTCATAGATTCCAGGCCTATGATAAAATGCTGATAGACTCAAAAGAGCCAATAATGGTCAAATGTAGATTATTGCCTGCTACTAAAAAAACATTGAAAGTTTATTTAGGTAGTTCAGTAGATGAAATGTTCAATTAATGTCAATTACTATATAAATATATAAATATCTAGGCCCATACTTGAAGTTGTTCAAAAAAGTCAACTCTCTTTTCATTATCTAAATTCTTACTAACAAAGTATCTAAGATCATCCACCATCATTGGGTGTCCACAAGTAACAAAAGCGGTTGATCCAGTTGATTCTTTAACCTCTTGTTTGATGATTTCTTCAAGATCTGGTCTACCATACTTGAAAACAATGTGATCCAAATCAACTTCTAATTCACTGTCTAATCCTTCAGATGATTTTTCTTTACTTTCTTTCTTATCATTATCACTGGACTCATCTTCGTGTCCGGTTACTTTAGTAAGGTATACTTCGGTTTGAACGTTCTTACCTTTCAAGTAAACTAATTCTTCATGGAACCATGATAATGCGGCGTAGTCTCTAACCACCCATATTAACTTGATGGCTTTACCGGTGTTTCTGATAGCTAAATCATAGACTTCGGAATAAATACCTGGAATACCATTACCACCAGCAATGAATACAGATCTTTCATAAAGTCTAGCCGGTGATGGTTTTCCATATGGTCCTTCGACTGCAACTCTGATATTAGTAGTTTTACCAGGAAGTGTTGATAAATATTTATGTAATCCAAATGTAACCCCTCCTTTGATTTTACAATATAAGGTGATCTTATCTTTAGTTTCGATAGTATCAGTGAATGTGAAAGGATGTGATTGCCAGAAACATGAAGGTCTCAAGAAATGAACAAAGGCATGTCCACCAGGAATTGATTTCCAATGACTTGGTTTTGGTACAACAACTTTGACAGTATCATCAGATTCTAATTCAACTTTGGCAATTGGGAATCCGAAAACAAATAACCTAATGACCCTAACCACTCTATCGAAGATCCATACTGCTGCAGTAGCATAGTAGAACCATACGTAACCTAAAGTATCAACATGAATCCAACAACCACCAACAAATAAACAAGCTAAGATTATATGGATAACCAAGAATGCTTCATACCATTTTCTTCTTAATACCAATAACCCTTGAACTAAAATGAAACATCCAGCAATAAGAGCAATGAACCCCCAAATAACATAATTATCACTCATAGTCTCATCATAATAATCCCACATGGCAACAGTGTAGCCAACACCATGAATGAATGAAAAGGCAACAATCATTCTTGCAATCCATCTGTGATACAAGATAAAGGTTGAAAAGTTCCATCTTGTGAGCCATTGTAAGAAATTATTACGTCCGGCAAAAAGTACAAGTAATGGAGCATTAACAGATGCAAGAATACCAGCTCTAACTGCCACTTGTCTTGAAAGTGATCTTGAAGGTTTTAAGATGACTGGATCACCAGGAATGACTTTTATGTTAGCTCCTTGACAAACAATTGAAACTGCTAAGAACCCGATTAAAATTAAAGTTTCCATTCTTGTAGGTACTAAGAAATCCAAGATTCTAAGGAATGGTTTAGCATCAGTCTTTCTTCTATTCATAGCTGGTAATGTGATATTTCTTCTGAACCAGTTAGTAGTTGGACCAGTCAATTTCTTATAAGAACTTGGAACTAAATATCTTACCGAATTGGCAATAATTGATAAGAGTAAAACAAGTGCCCAATAACCTAAAATACCAACACCATAATATAACGAATCATTATAATTACCCAAGAATTGATGGTAACCGGCTTTATAAAGAAGCACTAAATCGGTATCGACAAGAATAGGTTGGTCGATAGCGATGGTGGCATTGAAATTAGGAATTTCAGAACTATTGACTGCCTTCTCAGTATAAAGAGTATAAGCATCAGTTAACTCTTCCACAGTAAGGGTCTCATTATACTCCTCGAGACATTGTTCAACAACTAATTCTTTTAACTCATCACCATCGTTACCGAAGATATGAGCACATCCCATAAATGAAGCTTGTTCGTTTGGTTCAACACAAAGACATCCATAGTTATCTTTGGCATATTTGGAGTCTTTACCACAAAAGGTAGCACTACCGTAAAGTAAATATAAACAACCGTAATAAGTTTGATGATTTATCCCATTATCAGGGTATGGTGAACCAGAGCCTTCTCCAAGTGAGAATCTAGCTAAGGCTATTAACCAAATCGACAAGAATTTTATTAACATGATTATTTTTTATTTGACACCTAGCCAAGATTTTTCAAGAAGGAATTGGCACAATATAAATAGGTTGATGAAATTTCGTATTTGATCTGAGTAGAACTGGAGAATCTATTGTAAAGTGGTTAATTGGGCACCTAATACGTATTACGCCTTTATTTCAAACAATAAGCTCATAACGTATAACCTTATATAAATTTTGAGTGTTGTGAATGGCTGAATTTCAGACTTAAACAATAAAAAATAAAAAAAGCCATGTAGAACGCATCTAATTTACTGTTTTAAGCCACGGCTAATAGTTTAAAGAGTCAAAACCTAGTTGAAAAATTTTAACGGCGGTCACAACCGGATAAGAGGTCACAACCCTAGCTACATTTACGATTTCAATGCTTAAGGTCAGTACTTACCATATATCCCCGCTGGTTTATAGCAACATATTTAACTCATATAATCAAGTGAAACGGCAGAATACAACAGATGCAAGAAAACCAAACAGCCTACAACGGTTAATGACATGTCGAAAAAAAAAAAAAAATGATTTCCAGTATTGCAAATCTGGTTGACTTGCATATTTCCTCATTTTATGCACAAAGATCCAATCAGATAAAAACCTTTTTTCATCACTCGAAAATTTTTCACATAGAAAATATGGTACCCAAGGCTACCTCATGCACGACAGATAATGTGAGAAAAGACAATGTAAAAATATCATATGACACGATTTCATGAGGGTTATTCCGCAACAAGTTTCTGGTAAGAGTTTAAATCATAATAGTGATAGGTTGAATTTCATATATTTCATTTGATATATAGTGGAGAAAAATATCGGATTTAAAAATCATAGTTAAAACTAAAGGTTGGTAAATAAGAACCTTTGCTTTAAAAATTTGCTTCAAAGTTGGAGATTAAAGTTTTTATGATTGTAAAGGAGTGTGGGAATCAACACTGTGCCTGGGTGATACGATGTGAGATGCAGAACCAAGCAAAGCCAATCTTTTTTTAATTCTTTTTTGCTGGAATTTAACGGGTATTATGGGTAAGTAGCCATGTTTCTCTTCAAACAATAAAGAACTAAACATGGCAATTACCACAATCCAATACACAATATAACTAATAACACTGCCATACGTGGCACTGTTAGTCCAACCAAATATAGCAGTGGCAATCATCCAAAATGCTCCATCATCTTGTAGTTCCCCATTACAACAATTGACGTGCCAGATACTGGTGGAAATATCGTATGATCCTGGCCCATGTCCAGTTTCGCTTACATCAAACCCATCGCATAAATTGATAAACTTTTGTAATTCGAAATGCCACACCCCTTTAGAAAATAACCCTGCAGCTACTAAATAAAGGAAACATGATGATACGATCAAAAACCATTGTAATGACATAGAATTACCGGTTTTATATAAAAATACCCCAACCAATGTCCCCAATAAAACGGCAACAACCGTAGATACTATGATTGATTTTAAACTAGTATTCTCATTTATACCAATACCTCCGATGAAGACTATAGCTTCCATACCTTCTCTTAAAGTAGTAATAAATGGTAAGATGACCATAGAATATTTTTCTGATAATATCACCAATCTTTCTTTAAATGTGTGATGATCTTTCACTTCAGAATTTATCGCCTTGCTAATATAATCGGAATTACGAACTATAGCATTTAATTTCATTTTCCATTTAGTTTGCATTTTATTCACTCTTAAGATAGCCACTCCCATGACAGTTATAATGATACTAGCAATTATAGAAAAAGCACCTTCCCAATAATGTTCGGTGACTGACCATAAATCATTTCCAATTATATAGAACACACTTAAGATGATACTACCAATAATTAAACAGCAGAACAATCCTAAAAACCCTCCAATCCATACTTGTAAGGTTAAAAATCGGTAGGTCTGTTGGTTAGACGATGAATCAATGATTTGGTCTGGCGATTCATGTTCTTCAGCTTGGTGTGAAAGTTCCGATATTTCGGGTATGGTATCCGATGATTCTAACCTAGTATAACTTGATGATTTTGCTTTTGATGGAAGCTGAAACGTTTGATGTAAGAAGGCTAGAAGAACTGATACAATAATTGCCAGTTCAATGGTTTCCCTAAGTACTATAAGAAAGACTTGAGCTGAAAAATAATCTTCAATCAACGCCATGCCTCTTTACTAATCCGATTATCTATAAGATCTGATTCCTTTGATCTGGTGATAAATTGTTCAGTACAGTCACAGTATCTTGTATATCCTACCTCAGTGTATTTATACCTTCACGTTATATGTACCTGTTAAGTCAATATATATAAACTCTGATAGTTACAAGTTTTTGTGGTGCAGTATTTATAAGCGTGGTATCGAAGTGTTTTTATCGATTTCATCTGCGAATCTCGTATTTAGTTCTTAATTGGGTTAACCAATTATATTGGGAGATTTTTCATCGGTAAACTATAAGGTTTGGAACCATACGGCACGAAATTTCAATAGCGGGATTTTGATTGATCACTAATACACTTGGCAACCACTTTGTCCGCACGGTTGTAACGCCTTGTTCCAAACTTTAAGAGCCATTGTTATCTATCTATATATAATACACTATTAGCTACACTATTTACAAATCGAACTTCTTTTCATATTTATGGAGCTCTAAATCTTTTAACTTAGTATCAGATACATCATCATAATCACTCAATTCACTCATTTCAT
The DNA here is from genome assembly GCA_030574835.1 of Yamadazyma cerambycidarum. NCBI lineage: Eukaryota > Fungi > Ascomycota > Pichiomycetes > Serinales > Debaryomycetaceae > Yamadazyma > Yamadazyma cerambycidarum. The sequence continues at coordinate 175,371 of JAJMFR010000005.1, forward strand.
CATCAGTGTGTCTTTTTCCTTTGTCAAACAATCCTTTCCTATGAAGCTTTGAGTTTACTGGAGACCTTGGAAATGACGGTACTGGTTTAGGTCTTTTCATAAAAGGTCCTGATATTACACGCTTTTTCTTTGGCATGAATGCACTACTCATTTGTATAGGTCTTTTCTCTGTAATGGAATTGTGTACTAAATCAATTTCCTTCTTTGGTGAAGTGGAAGGTACCTTTGGTGATGTAGTTGTAGGTGGAAATTTACCGGTACTCAATGGTAGAACTGGTGATATGGACTTTTCTTGGGCCGAAGGTTTATTTGATGCAGACAGGTCCGTAGTCAGGTTCGTAGTCAGGTTCGGTACTGGTCTTGAATGGTTTATGGAAGTAGTTGGAGCCTTAATTGGCTGAGGTAACCACTGAGACTTGTTTGTCTTTGCTGATGATGGTTCAGTAGGTCTAGGTCTAACTACAGGATTAGCAAATGCTGAAAACACAAAATGTTCACTCTTTTGACTATGAATAGATTCTGATGCTACTGGAACTGGTGCTGGGGGTGGTGTAGGTCTTTCATGTGGTACATAACTTGATGATTTTAATTTTTCCTTTTTGAACCTCTCCTTATCGATTTCATGACATTCCTCAAATTTAGGAAGTTCATGTGGTTTATCAGGTAAGGGTTCACTACTGAAAAATTTATGATTTAAAGCATCTAAGGCATTATACCTCTTATATGGATCTAAAGTTAGAAGCTTAGATAGCAAGTCTACTCCGAACGCATCACCAATCAATGGATAAAACGTTTCTTCAAGGGTTCTTTTGCAAGTTAACCCAATATTTAAATCAGTTTTGTTTGGTAAACCATTAACACCAGGCCACTTACCTTGCGTTGGTGGACCTACCAATTGAAATATTATTTGGCATTGGTTACTATCAGTCTTACCGGTTAAAATCGGTTTTTTGGTGAACAATTCTCCGAAAACACAACCAATCCCCCACATATCCACAGCTGTAGTATATTTACGTTCCCCTAATAGAATTTCCGGCGGTCTATACCATCTCGTGACAACTAATGCAGTATACTGTCTTTCACCTCCACCTGGTCCTTTGCCTAATTTCGGAATACCACCATGATATTTTCGAGCTAGCCCAAAATCGGCGATTTTTAACACCCCATGATTATCTACCAAAAGATTAGCAGCTTTTATATCTCTATGTAAATAATTTTGTTCATGAATGTATTGAATTCCCTGTAAGAGTTGTTGCATGAAACATTTTATTTGGGATAATGTTAACTCAACATTAGGATTTTCTAATAATCCCACTAAATCTGATGCCATGTAAGCACTAACTGTATAAAAGTAACCTCTTTGATAAACTTTATCTTTTGTATTTGTAACTGCTGGTTCTTCATAAATCATATCTAAAATCCTCAACACATTATTATGATTTAATTGTTTAACAATAGTGATTTCTCTCATTGCTGTGATCGGGAACCCTTCATTAGCAGTATGGTTCAATAGTTTCTTCAATGCCACTATTTGACCTGTAGTTTTATTTTTAGCTTTTTGAACGATCCCAAAAGTTCCTTGACCGACCTTACTTATGACTTCGAAGTTCTTCAATTTATTCATGGTATTAAATCGATCTATCGGTTGGGTTTTGACCTGAGTTATCAATGTCATCCTGGTGGTGGTGGTGTGCGATAAATGTAGTGCGATAGATGAGTGCGACAGCTGGATCATAGTGGTAGAAATGGCCCATACATTAGAGTCATAATCAGATAAATATAATATATTAAAATTTTTCGTGATTCATAATTATACAGTACTGTCTGTACCTTCAGTGGTGGATTGAAATTTAATTGTTTTTTTTCTTTCTTTTGATAATTTAGCAGCAGATCTAACGTTAAACCCATTAGATAATAATTGATTAGTCTCTTCTAATTCTAAACCTGCAACTTCAGGATATAAGAAGAACACAAATGCAAATGAAACGGCACATAAACCTGCAAAAAGTGAAAAAGTACCAGTTGGTGTAATGTTTTCTAACATGGTTAAGAAAGTTGATGCAATAACTAAAGATCCTGCCCAATTAGTGGCAGCTGCAAACATGGCTCCAATGGATCTAACATTAACATCAGAAAATAATTCAACACCGGTCCATGCTGAGGTACCAATACCAATAGCATAACTAGCAACGAACCAACACATTGAAACAAGAATTACAACTCCCCAACCAGTTATACCCCCAGATTTGATTTCAACATCGTTACTATTATTAAACTTGATTCCTAAGAAATGGAATCCAATGGCACACAATACTAAGGCTGCACACATACATGGGATAGCAAAAATCAAAACTCTTCTTCTACCAACTTTATCAATAATACACAAGGCAATGAATGTGAAAACAAAATTAGTACCAGCAATGATAATTGAAACTGCAGTGGCATTATCAAATCCACAAGTTTCGAAAATGGTTGCACTAAAATACATCAAAGAATTAAACCCAGTAAATTGTTGAATACCTTGTAAACCACAAGCTAAAATTAAAGCTCTTAAATTGGAAGGAGTTGTATGAATAATCTTAATAGAATTCCAAGCTCTTGATAATGGTCCATTACCAGGAACATTAGAATTGGATAATACCATTTCTTCAACCATAGCATCAACATAAGTATCACTAACATTTCTATAAACTTTCTTTAAAACTTTTTTAGCACTATTAACATCATTATTAATAATGTAGAATCTTGGGGTATCTGGTAAAAACCAGAATAATACAAATTGAACAACTGGTGGTACCATACATAACCCAACACTAACTCTCCAACCATGATCCACTCTAGTTAAACCCCAATTAATGAAATAGGCAACTAATTGACCTCCGGTAATAAACATACCATTAGTAACAATTAATCTACCTCTATATCTACTTGGAGCTAATTCTGATAACATTAAAGGAGAAATCAATGATGCAATACCAACTGCCCAACCTAAAACGAATCTACCTGAGATCATTGTCCAAACTGTTTTAGATGCTAACTGAATGATTGTTCCAACGACAAATATGATACAACTTCCTAATAAAACTAGTCTTCTTCCTAATAAGTTAGATAAAACTCCTCCAATCAAAGCTCCTAATAATGCACCCAAGGATGTTGCACTAGTAATGAATTCTTTTTCACCATTAGTCAAAACTTTATTAGATAAATCAGTTCCAATACTAACTAAAGCCCCTGATATATAACCAGTATCATACCCAAACATAAATCCAGATATGGATGAGGCAAATGTCAACAATATAACTAATCTTGAAGGCTTAGCATCATTTGTTTGTATTGAATGATTATCCTTAACTAAGCTAGTTGATGAAGTTTCAGATGAAAGATCTGCAGTAGTTATTACTTGTTGATCTTGATCTTCTAAAGCTGCCATTATTTCTTAACTATTTGTGTCAGTTATTAAATTGCTTATATCACGTTAAAAATTTTTACAAAAAGAAAATCGCCGTGTATTTAAATTCGCTGAAAATTCGGGGAACATGTTGGGAAACTCGGCGACTGCTTTTTTATATACAGGATGTCTAAGATCGATTTATATAAGCAACTATTGTAGGCATCAGAGGAGAGTTAAGACACTATTAGGTGGGACACGTCGATCTTTGATGGTGTCAAGTTATAGGTAGCGTTTTTGTGGTTTATATTGACGTACTATTGGGTTTTATAGATGGTATTTTCGATGGATAACTTGGTAGCCTGTGAAGATTATAGATCTAGAAAATTCTAAAGCCACTAAAGCCTAAAACCGAACAAATAACCAAAAGGGGGATGAATTCAACAATAAGCGAATAGGTACTATCTAAGAAACTGTTAATCATTTCCTAACTGTCCTAACGATTCAGAGCGAATCACAGCGAATCAGAGATAGTATACCAATTAAATAATGACGTATATATATGAACTTTCAATGTATTATTATTTTTTTGGAGGATTAAATGTAATCTTTCTGTTCTTTACAGCTTGCCATTTGAATTTCTTGACCCAAACACTTAATAAATATAATGAAGATAAAACTATTAATGCTTTTAATCCCCATCTCTTTCTTTCATCATGTTCAGGTTCAGAAGCCCAATTTAAGAAGGTAGTAACATCTTTTGCCATTTGAGAAGTGGTGGCACTAGTACCATCTTCATATTCAACTAAACCATCGAATAAAACTCTACCCATAGCAATTGAACCACCTGGGAAATAAGGATTATAATTAGAACCTGGAGGTAAAGTAACTCCTGCAGGAGCTTCATCAGGATAACCAGTTAATAACGAGAAGATATAATCACAACCACCATGTCTAGCTTTAACAATTAAAGACAAATCTGGTGGTAAAGCACCTTGATTGGCAGCTCTTGCCGCTTGTTCATTTTCATAAGGAGCTGGAATATAATCAGCTAATTTACCTGGTCTTTTCTTTGGATTACCTTCATCATCAGGTTCATCATCATATTCTAATTCTTCGGCAAAAGCTTTAGCTTCACTAGTATTATGAGATACACCAACTAAATTTCTCCAAGCAATTCTATCTAATGAATGACATGCGGCACAAACTTCTCTATAAACTTGGAAACCTCTTCTAATTGAAGCATGGTCGAAAGTTTCGAACATACCATTATGAGGCCATTCATAAGCTGGAGGATGTAACCCATGTTCAGCTGCGGTCATAGCATTAGCAGTCATTGAATCTTTATATAATAAATATGAAGCAGTTAAACCAGTTACACCAACTGATCCAACTAAAGCTCTTTGTAATCCTATACTTATATTTAAAGCTTTAAACATCTTGATATTGTCTGTTGTCTTATTGAATAATTCTTGTTGGTTTGTTTATTGAATTATATATTGTGAGATTACTTTTATAACTCTATCAATTTTTGTCGGTTGTACAATAAAAAATCTATAGGGTGAATGGAATTGGTAATCTTATTATATAGTTAATGATCAACTATGTTTTAGGTATATGTTAAACCAAATATATAATTCTTTAAAATTAAAAAAGAAAGTTCAATAATCAATTGATATTTTTTTTTTCAATGAAAATTTATTCGATTCTAATGAACAAAAGGTGTTCCCTCATTGGATAGAGAATTGAGAACTTTCTGGTTGGGGCACGATGCGATAATTTATAGTATGATCATAAATAACGTGAGTTATGGATTAATGGTGGGGATGATGTTGATGAAAGCTGGATTGGGTTTATGTTGAGGAAAGTATAAAGGCATAGAAGATATGCTCTATGACATCTTTTTGGGTTTTTGAACTTATTTCTGGATATGGGTTATGAGTAAAAAATATAAAAAATATATACCCGGCAGAGTACTCGAACCCGCAGCCTTTTGACAACTTTTGAGGTAAAAGTCAGACGCTCTAGTCAACTGAGCTACCCAGGAAATTATGACGTCTTGTGGGCGAGGCGTTTTCGGTCCAACTTTAAATTTTAAAACCTTCGGTACACCAATACAATATACATATATTAGTTTGAAAAAAAAATTAAAAATAGTAATCAGATAGTAGAAGCCTAATACCCTAAAACTGGGTTGAAATCCTCCAACCCTTTGAATTCATACCTATAAACACCATTTCATTGTCTATTGAGAACCCATTAATGTAAACGGAGCAGTTAGATCAGTAATAATAAAATAATCTATAATATTCATTAATATATACTGCAAACTATTTACAATCACCAGTTCACCATTTACCACTTTTCTTCAGGGTTTTCTTTGAAACTCAAATAATCATCAATTTTGAAAATACTCAATTCAGTTTCATTTTCAACTCCTAAATCCCATAAATTCCTATCTATATCAGATTTGGTAGGAGAATAAATAATATCTGTGTCATCGTTATCAAAATTTATAACAAGGTTCATTGATTTAGTACCATGAGCATGAGTATAGATTTTAATAGCATCATAGTCAACGTTCCTATAAGGTCTTAATCCACCAGTGGTGTTAATGATATTTATAATTTTATCAAATAAATCTTTTGGTGTAGTTTCTTTTAAGTTAATTGATGGGATGATATGATTCTTAACATTTCTATAAGGAAACGATTTGATGATACGTATAGTTAAAAGGGAGTCAGTAGCAGGTCTGACGTTTGAAGTCAAAGGTTCTTCATTATTTATTTCTGACATAGTGAGTTAAGGTCGTATGAGATTTGTGTGAGATATGCGATGGGGATCGTGTACTCGTAAATTTTGCAACTAAACCTAACTATGTATTTAGAGCTTTAAACCATCTTCAAATTTTTCAAAGAAACTTTTCAAGTCAAAAACTCTATCTTTGTTACCAGATAATTGGCTGCCGACTTTTCTTCTATTCCCTTCAAAAATCAATTTAGAACTATCTATACTATCATCTTCATCTTCCTCATCATATGCTAAACTAAAATCACTATCATTTGAACTCAATGTTACAAATCTGATAGGCATTGAACTTATTAAATTCTTTATATTGTTATAGGGTAATTCCGGTGTTGATAAATCCTCTAAAATGACTTTCAACTCATTTTCATCAACGATCACTTCTTCATCAAACCCAAGTAATTTCTGTTTGAATTGTTGATACTCTTCAGATATACAGTTTGTGTTATGGAACTTGCTAAAGGACTCGATGCCTTTCAAATTAGAAGGAGATTTGGGAATTTTAAGGGCCCTTAAAAAGAAATCAAGTTTATGAATGAATGTTATGAACAATTCAAATTGTTCAAGTAATGGATCTAATTTCTTATTATTAGTAGTCAAATAGGTTTCAACGATCTCAAGGCTCTTATTCATATTTGTAATAACTTCATGGTCTAGAACTTTCTTCATAATGACTTCAACTTTTTTGGTATTCTTTGCTTGTGCCAATAAGATTTGATCAAATTTATTATCAAGGGTCGGTAAGGTTAAATTCTTAGATATTTGGAATGTTACTTCAGGATTGATTAGCTTTAAGTCTGAATCTATGGTGTTATGAATCTGTTGCAATTGTTTCATGTCGTAATTAAGTTTGAATATAGTATTATTAATGTCTTCGAATTGATTTAAATGTTCGATTAAAGTTTCAATTTCCTTCTGTAGACTTTTGAAAATATCGTTAAACTCAGGACTTTCAAAGTCCTTAAAATTTCTTTGCCAAGCATCTAATAAATCCATGACAATTGAAGTATTTATGAATGTTATTATTTGATCATATTTGAAGTTTATGTTAATAAGCTTATTAGAGAACCTGAGTGATTTTGTTTCATATTCATATTTGGTGCTGATTATATCGTTAAGTCGTATTATAACATCATCAAATAATTGTTCTTGTTCGGTCTCTTGCTCTAATTGTTGTCCTTGGTGTTCATTAGATAATTGATCTTTCATTTCTTGTAACTTACCTGATTTCCTTAATTCAAAGAATTTAAACCACTCTATGATATAAAACAAAATCCCCCTTTCATCAGGTACTAGACTTTGAAAGTCATTGACCTCTACTAAATGTGGTATTCCAATAATCTCAGCAAACTGTAGAATATTACTTAAATTACTTAACTTAGACTCTCCTAAATGTAAATTGACTTTCAAGTAATTCAATGGTAAGTAATATTTCAAAATCTGTTCAAGAATCAAATTAGGATTGTTCACTTCAATTGACCAATCTCTATTGAAATTTGTGATCGGTGATAATTTACATATGTTATTGATCCAATTCATTATTATAGTCTTAATCTCAATTATGGAATTATTATCATTATTTACCCCAATGGAATTCGTGGTGGAAAATATGAATAATGTCCATATTAATCCTAGAATCAATTTTAGATTCCCTTCGATTATGTTATCACCACTTATACTCGTCAAGTTTATTTTTAACACAATTCTAAGAAACTCTAAAAAGTCATTGACATTCTCTAGTTTTTGTATAGGAAACTTCGGATTAGGATATAATGGTTTTAATAAGTATAACTTTTGACCCTGCTTGACATTCATTTCACTTATAATTTTGTTAATTAACCGTATCAATATGAGACCATCACTTAAATCTTGAGACAAGTCAGTTAAGTTGGTATCAAGCTTTGAATTTATCCACTTTGTCATGATTTTATGTTGTTGTTGAACCCATTCTGGTGGTAGTTTACTCATATTGTTTGATTTGTGTTTGTGTAGATTCTATAAAACTTTTGGTTGATCTCGTAAGATTGTGGTTATGGGGTATTCGTCTACACGATAAAATCTAACACACCAAACAAAAATACAAAATCGCGTTATGGATTTACGAGGCTTAACTAACAGTGATTATGTAAGGCAGGGTTTAATACGCCCTTTTAAATCTGCACCGGAGCTACAAGTGTGTACCTGCTTAATTTGACGTCTGTCTGATGGTATGTGTCATTTGTGACCTGTCATATGATCTGTCATATGTGATCTGTCAGTTAACACCTACCACAGCCACCTCTCATTGAATCATATATTAATTAATATTATACACTTCTGCATTATATATATACATTTATTAAAGTCTGAATATCATTATTACCTGTGGTTCTCCAGTAAACCAGCTTAGTCTATGAACTTTTTGAAATCGTCAAACTATCGTCTTAAATACTCAAATCTTGAAAAAAGGATGTTCCATTGCTTCCTTGGCAGTTGGTCTTAATTGATGATCATAAGTTAATAATTTATCAATAAAATCAATAACTTCATCAGTTATAAGATATTCGTTTTCTTTATTAATGAAACTTGACCATTGCTTCCTTGGATAGTTTCCTAATATTCTATCATAATCTTTACTTAAAGTTATTCCGTATTTTTCAACATAATTTAATAAATCTTTAGTCCCTAAAACTTTAGCAATTTGAACTAATTGATCATTATTTGAATCACCTCTAAAAAATGGTTCTTTTTTGAAAATTATCGCTGCTAACATACACCCAACTGACCATAAATCCAATGAATAATCATATTGCTGTAAATTAATTAATAATTCAGGTCCTTTATGATACCTGGATGCAACTCTAACATTATAATCCATTCCTTTATGATAGAATTCAGCTAACCCCCAATCGATTAATCTTAATTTCTTATTTAACGGATCAATCATAATATTTTGAGGTTTAACATCTCGATGAATTATCCCCATTGAATGACAATAATCTAATGCTATTAATAATTGAGTGAAATAATATTGAATGTCATTTATAGTAAATTTCGGATATAAAACTCTGAAATCAACATTACTGATTTTTTCGAAAATTAATGCTGGAATCTTACTTTGTTCATCTCTAACAATATCTAATAACCCAATAACATTTGGACCTCCCGTCAAATTTTTTAAAATTTTAACTTCTCGATAAATCTTCTTCATTTTAACCGGTTTTAAAACCTTTATAACACATCCTTCATCATTTAAAACATTAAGCCCTTCGAAAACTTCAGAATATTTCCCTCTACCAATTTTACTTATTATTTCATAGTTTCTAATGTTTCCCCATTGAATTTTATGGTTTTCATAATCCCAATATTCTGATGGTTTTTTATCATTTGCATCACTATAGACTCTTGCTACCGAATATACTTTAGTATTTACACTCATGTTATGCTTGAATTATCGAGGCGTGTTAGATCGATGTCAAATCTTGTGAATGCAATTGCCTTTATAATGTTGATGATGATTTTCACCCTTTAAATTTTTCAGATGAGTGCGAGACAGTGATTTTCTACGGAACTATTGTCCGTACTAAAAGTTATGACAACTATAAGTATTGAAGATGGTGATGAAATTTTAGGAGATTTACAAATATGGCATAATTCTAAAATTCCTATAAATTCCAATGATACATTTATGAAAATCAATTATGTAAAATATAATGAAATACCTGTAGGTTTACTACAATGTAAACCTTTGGATATATATTCAAATTCTATTCCTACCACCGATTATGTACGTAGAAACCTTGTTAGGTATAAGGAGTTAGGAATCTTGTATAAGAACAATGGTAATGATAATGTTTATATTGTGATTTACGTTGAAGATCTCAAAGTTAAAGTGTTCATATTAGACTTTACTAAGCTAAATCAATTAATAGAGCATACACAAGAATATGACGAGTCAACCAACTATATAATAGATTTTAAAACAAATTCAACCAACACAAATGTTTTTGACAAAGTTTTAGAAAAAAAGAAACGAAACAAGTCCATAACTCCTACCATACATGATAATGGCGAACAAATTAATTCGATGATAACTAAGGTGATACTATCAGGATTGAGATTGAGAGGATTAAGTAATTCAAGTAAAAATGATAAAATTAAAATCAAAGAGATTTATCAAATGACTTTCAAAGCCACTAACTTTGCATTAAGGAAATACAATACTAAAGTCAAATTAAATGATATCCAAGATACCGTAGAGAAATTACTACAAGTGTTTGTAGATATCGATGGTGATTCGCCCTTTCTAGATTAACTAGCCCCAAACCACATAATGACTAACGAATACATATTTACATATATTTACAAGTCTGACAATTTAACTATAGTAGAGTCAGGATATACATCTTTCTTAGTTGAAGCCTTCTCTAATTCTTGGCTAAGATAATTCTTACGTACGCTCTTTTTGACATGAGTCGAACTTTGGTTTCTGAAATTTAATAATAGTTCAGGTTGATTCAACAAATATCCTTTCTTGTCAGGATTAGAATAATAACTTATATCTCTTCTATGAGTTGGTCTTGCTTCTAATGGTAAATAACCTTTCTTGGCTAAGAACGATTCAGGATATATGTGAGCTCTTAAACTTACTTTTGTGAAATATTTTGATTCATAACTATTACCTAACTTTTCAATTGATGCTATAGCTCCTAAGGATGCTTTTGATGCTTGGATATTTAAAGGAACATTATATTCTTCTTTACCATTACCCAATATTTTAACCCCGTCTTTTATTGATCCGGTAATTAATCCACATTGTATCATTGTCCTTATATTTAAAGTTTCACCTGGTTGTAAAGGTATTCTACCATTACCCCAGAATTCTTGAATTCTTTCGAGGTTTAATTGTTTTAAAATTCTTCTATGAGGTCTCTTAAATCCAATAATTGGAAATCTTTTATAGAATGGAGTTTGTCCCCCTTCAAACCATCTTGGTACTTTACCTCTGGCTTTTTGACCTTTTTGACCTCTACCTGCGGTTTTACCTTTACCTGATGCCGGTCCTCTACCTAATCTTTTATAGTTATCAACAGCTCCTGGTAAAGGTTCTAACTTACCTAAGAAGCTTGATGAGTTACGTATCCAGTTAAACGTATTAGGTAATACTGAAATTCCAACTTTCTGGGTATTAACCTTAAGTATATTGAACATAGTTGAAAATTTTTCAATCGCACTCGCTCGTTGTGAGTATTGCCTGTAGTGTTAGAGTCAGCGTATAGTATTAAGAGTATGGAGGGGTTCAGAGTGGAGTTGTATGAAATGTGTAGAAATGTTCAATGGGACTTTCGTTTTGTTTTGAAGTGAATGCTTATGAAGTTTTCATGAATTAGAACTCAACAGGTCAGGCGATAAAATTGGTGAAATCCACAATTTATCATTTAGTATGAGCATCATAAAGTGCAGAATTACTCTTACAGTTAACGTCTCTTTTTATATATCAGCTTACTTGAAGATCTCTACACTACTGGAAACCACTCATGACCCTCTCCTTTTCAATACAGTACATATCCATAATCATCAGATAAATTCTCTTCCTCCACACCCATTACCTTCTCACTAAATCAATCCCATTTCTCATCGCACTATGTCCAAAGATCAAGAATCTGAAGATTTAAATAAATTATGGGATCTTTTCAAAGATGAACCCGAAGATATACGAAGCAGAAGAGAGCACGTCACAAATTTAACCAATAAAAATCAATTATCGGCTTTCCCAACTTCTATGTTAGTGACTACAGCATTCGATGAATTATTTCAATGTTTCTCTATTGGTGGACAAATAAAGAATTACTACAGATATGGAGAATTATCATACTGTGAGAAACAAAGAGAGAAGTTATGGTTTGCCATTAAGTATGGGAATTATCTTACTGATAAACCAATCAATGAAGGTTCGAGTTCAAGAGAAATTGAAAAGGCTAAGAAGATTCAAGAATTTTATAAGAACAGATTATTGGAACAAAAGGCTAAAGGAAGTTCAGAAGATATTTGGGAACCAAGAGATGAAATTTTAAATAACCCGTTCGGTAAGAAATAATGACATATGTATATAGTAAATAAATGATAAAAATGTAACCGTAGTTAGTGTGTTTATTGTCTACATAATAATACAACTTTTCTTTTGTTTATCATTATCATTTGCAGCCCCTTTTGGTTTTGCATTCAATGCACATCTTGCTGCTTCGGAAAATGCTTCATTAACCCCTCTATTTTTTTTAGCTGAACATTCTAAATATCTTAAAGCTCCAACTTTCTTAGCAACTGCTAGCCCTTCTTCATAGCTGATCAACCTTCTTGATTGTTGATACGGGTTCATTGACAGATGAGGATTATATGGATTAAATGAATCGTCTTCATGATTTATTGGTTGATCGATATCAGTATCTTCATTATTTCTTAAATCACATTTTAATGCAACTAAAACTAACTTTACCCCTTCACAATTATCAGCTATTTCTCCAACCCATCTGGTTTGAACATTTTCTAAAGAATCAGGGGAATCAATTGAAAAACATAACATGATACAATGAGTATCACTATAACTCAAAGATCTTAATCTATCGAATTCTTCTTGACCTGCAGTATCCCATAATGACAATTGAACTGATTGCCCATCGATGAAAATATCATGAACGTAATTTTCAAAAATTGTTGGTTCATAGACTTGAGGGAAATACCCCCTAGTGAAAACGTTTAATAGTGACGTTTTACCACAAGCACCATCACCTAGGATAACAATTTTACGTTGAACTATTTGTTAGTATGAGATGAAGATTATGGGAAATGACCGTATCACCATAAATCATGAGTTACCCCAATTACATACTTGCTTTCTGTCCTCCACCACAAATTGCCATAATGAAAGTAGACGAGGATTGTTGTGTTAAAAATTCGCTTACACTTAAGCGCGGTGGTGGTGCTGCGATCTCTGATTAGCAACCTGGGCATACAATTTTCAAGAGTAATTAAATTCTATATTTATGATATAAAAATTCCCACCTTTCCTATTCTATCCAATGGACTAATTGTTACCTATTGCCTTTAACAACTTACTAAATCCGATTATTCATCAATTAAATCTTCTAAATACATACTTGGAATAGTCTTCCTATTACTCTTAGTATTTAAACTTGATTCAGAACCGGCATTAGCTGCTAATTGATGTAAATGAGCAGGAATATTTGGAACTGATGATTTCTTATTATTGATTCCATAATCACTATTGGTCTCAGAATTTATATATAAATTTGGGATCATGGTTTTACTATTAGATACAGTACTAAATGATGCAATTGATCCATTACCAATAACATTATTATCGAATAATTGGGATTTCCTCTTATTATGCATTGCTTCTGCAGTTGGTGATATAAACATTTTAGTTAAATCATGAGTTGAATGCATATCACTTTGATAAATAGTGGAGCTATCACCTAATTGTGATCCACTTAAATTGAAATCTTCTGATTTGGTCTTATGATGTGATAATAATGGAAGTTTTGAAATACTGGTGACATTACCATCATTATTATCAAACGTGCTGAAGTTGTTTAAGGTTGTTGATGGAGTTAAACCATAGGTAATATTACTATTATACTTTTCATATACTTGTTTATCATTAGTAAATGCTTTCTTAGCTTGTCTTGAAGCTATCATAGAATTAATCAAATGATATAATATAAATGCTATTAAGATTATTCCAACTATAATTCCAAATGCAATGAATACTGTACCTGATAAATCTGAGTTCCTTAAGATATATGGATTATCAGCATTTGGTGGGACTGTGATAGATGGTGTAGTATAAGATTCACTTAAACTTGGAAGACTAAGAGTTGGTAAGTCTCTTTCCACAAACTTGGTGGTAAACGTTGGAGGCAATGTTGTAGTTGACATTATTTATAAAACACCTTTGTTGTTTTGAAGGTTGTATGTTAGTGATGTGGTACCGAAAGTTTTGAGTTCAATTTTTTCTTTTGCACTCAAACTCAGCCTGAGTACAAACACTTTTTTTTGTTTACGCTCTTGCCTAATCGAGTTAAATTGTTAAAGTTTAAAATGTTTAAGTTCAATTTTCAGGGGAATTTTAAGTTTACGAATAAATATTAGACAAAGCTTAACCAAGTCTTTGTGGTTTAGTTGTAGTATTGGTTGGGTTTGTGGTCATGTCTTGATATGGTTGATGCTTACTTGGCAGTGATTATTTTTAGGACGGTAGTAAAGGTCACCACGGAATTTAAGCGAAATTCAACGACATAAATTTTTATGACTGAAACATATACGTATACACAATTGTTTTGGAATGATAACACTTGCTTTAAGCGTTCATCCCATCCTTGCAGAAGATTATGTTAAGAAAAAATCATAATGTATCTCTGATTGGTTATAAGAAATATTGTATATCGTAGAGTTGTAGTATGGTAGAATCTCTTGACTTATTATAAAATTATTTTGTTCATCATAGTAATCACTGAAAGTACTTACTATTCAAGATAAAAAAAAGTTTAGTATTGTCTTGAATAGACTTCAACGAAAATTCAATGCCCCAAATGTTAACCTTATCAACTGCTGAGTCAAAGTTTAAGCAGGATTTCTAATCAATTCTCGGGTACTCGGTAGACCAGAGTCACAGTGTGAGCTCATATTCGAGGTGCAACCTTTGTAAACCCAAATTGACCCTGAAAGAAGCAAAAAGCAATTTCGGATATTTGAGTATTTGTAATAAATCGTAACTACTTAACATGGAATTTAACAAACAAAATTCGGTTATGCTATACCCTATGATATTCATCAATAAGCTCGATCTTATTAATATTGAATCAACTAATGGAAACATTAATAATCCATTACTATAAAATGGTTGCAAAATTCTTATAGCTTCTCTATTAACACAAAAACAAAAGAATATTTTACAGACAATGAGTATAGAACAAATTCCAACAGAAAGTACAATTAAAATTACCGCATTAGGTGATAGTAAAGCATTTACACCAATTCAAATTGGAAGTCTTAAATTAGACCATCGTATTGTTTTCCCACCAACTACTAGATTCAGAGGTAATGATGATCATACCCCATCAGACCTCAACTTACAGTATTACGATGATAGATCTAAAGTTCCGGGTACTTTGTTAACTACTGAGGGAACACATGTGTCTCCATTCACGGGAATTGAACGTAATGTACCAGGTATTTGGACTGACAAACATGTTCAAGGCTGGAAGAAAATCACTGACAAGGTTCATGAAAATAAGTCATTCATCACTGTTCAATTATGGAGTTTAGGTAGAGTTGCAGATCCGGAATATATGAAAGAATTAGGTCATGATTTAACAGGACCATCTCATATTTACTGGAGTGATGAACATGAAGAAGAAGTTAAAAATAGTGGTATAACTTTTAGAGAATTGAGTACTGAAGAAGTTGAAAAGGTCAAGGAAGATTACATTCATGCTGCTAAGAATGCTATCAAGGCAGGTTTTGATTTAGTTGAACTTCACGGTGCCCATGGTTACTTATTGGATAATTTCTTACAATCATCAACCAATCAACGTACTGATAAATATGGTGGATCTATTGAAAATAGAGCAAGAATTGTTTTGGAAATCATTGATGCTTTAATCCAAGAAATCGGTGCTAAAAAATTAGCTATCAGATTATCACCATGGGCTAAGTTTCAAGGGATGAAAGGAGATGAAAGTGATGTCCATCCTTATACTACCTTTGGTTATATCTTAAAAGAGTTACAAAATAGAGCTGATAGTGGTAATGAATTAGCTTATATCTCACTTATTGAACCAAGAGTTAGTGGTATTTTTGATGCTGAACCAAGTGGTAACTCCAACCAATTTGCTCTTGATATTTGGAAAGGTAAAGTTTTTAGAGCTGGTAATTATAGTTATGATGCACCAGACTTTCGTACTTTGAAGAAAGATGTCGATGATGATAGAACTTTGATTGGATTCTCAAGATTATTCATTTCTAATCCAGACTTACCAAATAGGTTAAAATTAGGATTAAATTTAGTGCCATATTATAGACCTGTTTTTTATAATAAAACTGAAAATTGGGGTTATAATACTTATACACCATATGGAGTTACTCAACAGTTTGATGTTAAGAAAGAAAGACAAAAACGTCCACAACATATCATTTAGTGTGACAGTTTGATTTATAGAGATTTATACGTTTGCATTTACACATATATTTAAATCATAACTCTATTCTCTAAACATCAACAAAATTCAAAAGGCTAATTTACTAAGTAGACTCTTCCTTCCCATGGAGTTAAACTATCACCAACAGAATCAACATTTGCTTTTAATAAGGTTAAATCTTCTTTAGGTTCAAATTTAATTGTATCATCACTAAAATTCAAAACTACAAATGCTTTTGTGTTTTCAAAGACTTTATAGTAGCTGAAGACTTTTTCATTATCATAATCAACAATTTGAAGATCTCCATAGGTGAACAAATCGATGTATTTCTTTCTGATTGCTAACAGTTGTTGGTAGAAAGTTAAAACCGAATTTGGATCATTAGTTTGACTTTCAACATTAATATCACCATAATTGTCATTAACTCTCATCCATGGTTCAACTCCTGAAAATCCTCCATATGATGAACTATCCCATTGAACTGGAGTTCTAGCATTGTCTCTGGCAAGTAAATTAACTGCATCCATGAATTTAACTAATTTAGGATCATTCAAATCTTTAAAGTCGTGCTTGGCAATAAACAGTTTATAAGCATTTGAACTTTCAATATCTTTATATTCACTAATGTCCCAAGATCTGGAAACATTGGTCATACCAATTTCTTGACCTTGATAAAGGAATAAAGTACCACTTAAAGTTGATTGTAATAAACTAAGTAATTTGGCAGACTTGAAGGTAGTCTTTAAACTAGAAGTAGAACCAAATCTGGTAACACATCTTGGTTGATCATGATTTTCTAAGAAGATTGTTGACCAAGCATCTGTACCTTTAATAAAGTCACTTTGGTTTTGAACAGCGTCTTTGAAATCAATCAAATTGAATTGCTTGTAGTCATACTTATTACCAATAGTAGTACCTAAAAGGACAATATCGAATCTGAAAAGCATATTCATTTCCTTTTCCTTGGCACTGACATATTTCAAAGTATCTTCTCTTGAAGCTTCACCGATTTCTCCAACTGTCATGGCATCGTAATGAGATGTTACATTCTTAAACATTTCCTTATGGAATTCATGAATTCTTGGTCCATTACATGTAAATTCAAAAGATGGTTGGAATTCGTCACCTGGAACAACAATTGGAGCATCCAAAAATCTTTGATCTTTTGAGTATAACCCAGCGGTATCAATCCTGAACCCATTGATTCCCTTTTCAAACCAAAATTTCAAGGCAACGTCGTAGATAGCTTTTCTACATTCTTCATTTTCCCAATTCAAATCTGGTTGGGTTCTGGCAAATAATCTTAAATAGTATTCCTCAGTTGTTTCATCGTATTCCCAAGCACTACCAGAGAAGAATGAACCCCAATTGTTTGGTGGTTGTCTATTACCTTGAGCATCATATTTTGGTTTCTTCCAAATGTACCAATCTCTCTTTGGATTAGTCTTTGAACTCTTTGATTCTTTGAACCATGCATGTTCACTTGAAGTGTGATTAATGACTAAATCAAGAATAAGTTTCATACCTCTAGAATGACATCCTGCAATCAAATTATCCATGTCTTCCATGGTACCATATTTTGGATAAATGTTTTGATAATCACTGATATCATAACCCATATCATCTTGTGGTGAATCATACATTGGTGACAACCAAATCACATCCGTTCCTAACAGTTTGATATGGTCTAATTTTGAGATAATCCCTGGAATATCACCAATTCCGTCATCATTTGAATCTTTAAAAGATGCAGGCCAAACTTGATAGATTATAGCGTTCTTCCACCAAATGTATTCTTTGGTCATTTTTGAATTATTTTAGTTCTGGTGCTTCAGACATTATCTGTTCTTTTATACAAAGAAGATCTAGTTCAATATTACTCGCTACTATTATCGCTACATACGCCCGCCAAAGGAACAATTACATTCTCCAACATCGATCGAAACCGCTAACGCACCCCAGATACCCCGGATCGTTTCCCCAGATTTCGAGTCTTTGCGATTTACAATAAACTGGGCGACTTCATTTCCGAACCTTAAGCTTCGCAAAAACAATAATCCCTTTTTGATTGCTTTTTGAAGGTTGAGTTTAATTTTTTAGGTTGGGATATCGTTAGAGAGATGTCGTGTGAGGGATTTTGGTTTCAATTGTATAGGATCACTACCATAAAACATGAATATCACAATAGTAGGCTTATACCTATCTACGAGAAATTCCAAAGCCACCTATATAATTATGCGGTACTGAATAGGGAGTGGAAATTCCACAAGGTCATGAATCTCAAACTAATCCGACAAGGTACAACTACCCCAGGTTTTGAAGAGGGGCACAATAGAGATTTTTTATGCACAAATACGCTAATTCCATTGGGGCATTATTCTTATTTTCTTGTTAACGAACAGTTTACGTGACGACAATTTTTAAAATCCCCACTATTGGGCCACCATGCCAATTAAGGTTTAAAAAGTGGGTACATTTTTTTCAATTTCGTGTTTGAGATCCATGCATATTCCGGTTTGTAGCCATTCGTATACTTATTCTGTATTTAGATTGTCTTAAAATTGAAGTGGGGTTGGGTATAATTGTGTCATATATAAAGTAGCGAATATCTTCCTAATTGTTCATCTTTAAATTCTCTAATTACAAAAAATGACAGAATACGTTGAAGGAAACTCTTCCAAGAAGTCCTAGTCAAGAAACCCCTAATCAAGAACAACCACCAGAACAAGAATCACCAAAATACCTTAACTACCAAGACACTTCTTCATCCATAAACCTCCACTTATCAATACTCAAGAACTTACCAGTCCTAAAGAACAAACAATGTGAAAACATTCTTAAGAAATGGAACATCCAATTCAATTATAATGACAAATTCGAAGCCGGTATACAAATCTTAGCCCAGCAGGTTCTTTTGCCGTTTCAAACCAATAAACCCATAACCTATGAGTTGAAAGATTTCAGCACCATAGAAGTTGGGATAAAGTACTTACTTATAAATTGGTTGACTGATAAATTCAAGTCGATAGTAGCAAATTCTTCTAAGTTGATCCATATAAAGCTAGGAGCTATCACCAAGTTGTACCAATTATATTCAGTATGTGACAACTTAACAGTATTCTTCAAGACCTTTATAAGAACCATACTTAAGAATGAAAGTAAAATCATCATCTTGGACTTGGACGTCATTTATTTGATATCCAAGTTGATTATCAAACATTTCAGTTTGTTGAAGATCACAGATTCCAGTTTTGAGTTATTCAAATTGATTGTTGCTAGTTATAAGGACATTGACGAGTTTGATTATTTGAATTTTAAATCAGTTTGGACGTTTATAGAAAAGTTGGAAGTACCTAAGAACCATCAACAATATGAGCAGTTCTTCAATGAAGTGAACGAGTTGGTGATGAGAGCTTTACTGTTTTTAAAACCTCAAGAATTGAATGAGATTCTTAATGATTTGAAGTTGAATGATGAGGTTATGAATGATCCTAAAAAGTTGGTAATAATGTTATTGGATTATTACTATAAGTTTTATCATAGATTAGGTAACAACGAAATCCAATTGATCAAGTTATTAGTACACACAAAGAATGTTCTAGAAGTTGAAGGACCTTTCATATTTAATGAGTGTTTATCAGTTTTTGTTGGTAGATATTTGAAAGATTTAGAGGAACCACCACAAGAAGGGAATCAAGATTCACAGACACAAACAGAAACCACAAAGCCATCGAATTTTAGAAGTATCGTGAAATCATTACTCAGGTTCGAAATCATAGACTTTATCACATTATCCAATACCATACAGGTCCTTCCTGATTATAATGAGTTCTTGATACAATTATTATTTGAGGATGACAATGATACTGATCTACTTCTACTGATTCGTAAAGAAGCATTCATGAAGACCAACCAGACTTTTGCAATCTTGGCCAATGAACCACTATCACCAAAAGTGTACTCGTTATTTGAGACACTTATATTTAAGAGATCACGGGTTTTATTTGAAAATCTTAGCAAGTTCACAGATGAAAAGATCATTGATATTCTTAACCATATTCTCCAAACTTTCATAGAACATATTGATGATTTGTACACTGTGCAGATCAATGAATTCAACTTGCCGGTGTATCAGTTGTTATTAAGGTTCATCCTCAAGCGTGACTTGAAGTACTTGGATGGGAATGAAAAGGTTAGCAAATTGAATGAATTAGTTACTAAAATGTTGGACACTATAGTTATAAATTTTGAAGAGGATAATTCATATTTTGGAGAGGTTTTTAATTTATTGTGTGTTGAAGAGAAGGTTTTAGTTTCTAAGGTCATAGAGGGGATTTTGTTTAAAGGGATGAGTGTAGAACATGGAGATATTGTAGTTTTGAGTGGGGGACAGGCTTCAGGATCGACCCTGGTATCAGAACTTGAACCAGTTGAAGAATACAATACAAATACAAATAATAACCAAACAAAACCTGATGAGAAATTAAACGGCAACCAAACCCATAAGAATATCCTCCCTATTATCTATGACTACTTTAAGAAATTTTCAGTCTACTCAATTGACAATATCGACATAAATCAGTCATTCTTCACCAACCTTCAAAAGCTCCTCACACTTTTACTTAACACTAACCAATCAAAACCATTTGAATACGGGTTATCAATATTCCTTCGTCTTCTCATAATCCACAAAAACTCCATCGTCACTTACTTCATCAATGATGATAATGGTATGACATTTGCTACCAACTTAAAGAAACTTTTCACCCAGTCTACTGATGAGAAGTTGTTGATCATGTTCTATGATTTGTTCTTAATCTTTAAAGGGCTGATATTCAATAAAACCCCTAAAGAAAATGATGGGTTAAAGTATGAGAGATTACTTTCCATATTTAGCATAGAAACTCCAAATAATGGCAATTTATACAAGCATCTTGATGATTCAAAGATTCATTCGTCCATCATGTTAACTGAAGATGAATTGAATAGTGGTGATTACCAGTATTTGAATGATGGTCATCTTTCAATTTTGAATGAAACCAATGAGATTTATTCGCCCTTTAACATGTTGAGTGAAAACACTTCCAGGGTCAGCAGTTTTAGGATTAAGAGTTTTGAGATCTTACAGGATACCAGTAATCGTATAAACAATGGGAGGATTAATTTACTGTATTTCGATGCTTATTTGAGTAAGCAGAATCCACCTTAGTGTCTGGTCTGTCATTGGTGGTGATGGTCCTTATATAGAAATATAAATTGCATATTTCCTTCGGGAAAGGTACATTTTAATGTCGTGTCCAACCAAATATCATACATCAAGACGAATAGATAGCACATGAATACTCATGCACAATCGTTCCCAGTATAACGACAACCATCGATGTTTCCTAATACATTATGTCTCTTCACCACAACCCCATCACCACCCATCCTCTACGTCCTGCGGTCGCCCAAGGTCGCCCATAGGCTACCACCTAATGCACCTACTCATTCACGCTAAAAATAACCTCGCATCACCTACGCGTATGGACGACTACGATTCTGATGATTCTTATGAATCTCCCCTTGTAAACAAAGTTCAAAGGTTCGATAAACCTTCCTTAGGAAACCTTGCATCCGCCAACTTTTCCACAGACTCAATTGCTGAAGCCGATGAGGATTTATTGTATAAGCAACCCGAAGTTGATGAACCTGACTATGAATCTACACCTTCAAGCATACTAAATTTCAACGATAAAAGACTATCAATGACCCTAAGTTCTCCTCCATCGATACTAAAACCATCCAGTACCAAATCCAGACCAAAGTCTGCCATAATATTTGCTGATGACTTAGATAGTCCCATAAAGTCCCCAAATATAAGAAACGGCCGCAGAAATATCCCACCACCAATTATTGCCCCTGCCAATACTTCAAGGTCTTCGTCACCTACTAGGTCATCATCACCAACAAGAATGAATCGTCATTTCAGGTCCAAATCTCCAGTACGTCGAGGATCATCCCCAACTAAGTCATACCAACCATTTAATTTTCAAAGTCAAGAAGTTATGATGAACCAGAATAATCATTTAAGTGTTAAACCAGCTTATCGTAAAGGTCACAAATACAAACACTCATCCGTATCAATGAATTACTTCCAGGAGCCTGAAAAAGATTTCAATCCAATGGCTCTATCAGATTCCTATCCAATTCCAACTATCAGAGAATGTATAAATTCTATAAGCACAAATCAGAAATTCAAAGTCGGTTGGTCAATGGTTCATTTGTTCTTATCATTGTTGGTGTTCGTGATCGGTAATAATATCCAGGTAGGAGAATTAGGGACACTAGCCCATTTAATCTTTTATGATTCCTTAGGAGGGTTAGTTATAACCTTTGTTGATATAATGAGTAATTTTGAAGTATGGAACAATAGTTCGATCGTTTATCCTTTTGGATTAAGTAGATTGGAAGTGTTGATTGGATTCAGTCTAGGAGCTTCATTGATTATGGTTGGATTTGATTTGTTAAGTCATATTTTCGAAGAGTTCATTCTCTTCATTTTTGAAATGGAAGAAGGAAGCCATTCTCATCATATTCACTCATCAAAGCCTGAAACTTCCATAACATATTTCTTGACATTAGCAGTTACGTTGATCATAACTGTCATCACATCCAATTATATTTTGGCTGCAAAAAAGATCAATAAGATCATTAAAGGTCATAATCGTGGAGTCAGTAATATGGGATTTTTAGATGAGTTACCAAAAGAAGACAAGTTGGAAAAGTTCAATAAGTTCACTAATATTATAACCAAGAACCCGACATATATTTTGACATTGTTTTATACCAGTTTTTTGATGTTATCACCAATAATGTCGGATATGATTCTGAAACAATTTGAGATTGACATAAACGAATTAGCAAGTTTGATCATATCGTTATTATTCTGTTTAACTGGTTGGAAATTAGTTCAAGCATTAGGTAGCATGTTATTATTGTCATATCCATTATCAGAGTATGAATATAATCAGTTCAAGACATCAATAGTTAATGAGATTATGGGCTTGGATAGTTTTAGAAATGGGTACAAATTGAATGATTTCTACCTCAGTAAGTTCAATTATGATATATTCATAGTGGGTGTGAAGTTAACTATGATGGGAGGATCAATAGATGATGAGACGTTTATAAAGCATGATATAGAGAAGTTGATAAGGGGAAAGTTAAAGAGAAGACAGAAGGAGTTTAAGTTGGAATTCACTGTGGATATTGACAGAATTCCTGAAGGTCAAGATATTAAGTATGGGTATAGTTAAGGTATGGGTGCAGGTTTTCGTCTCTTAATAGATCAGTAGCGATAGGTCCTCAGTAGGTCCTCATAGTCTCTAGATAGGCCGGCGATAGGCCGGCCCTTCCCTGTCCCAATTCTCAATCTTAGGCCCGCAATTCCTCCCCAAATTCGGTAATAATGACTCAACCGCGATGTGAAAAAATCAATGTTTAAACACTTTAGAAACTTAAGTACTTCCTTAAAATTACTTAAACCAATTGTTGAAGCAAGTGAAACTTCCCAAACCGGTCAGTACATAAAGACCATTATATCTCCTTATACTGCCACCACTTATGCCAGGCCAAATATCATTTTTACCCATGGAAAAGGTTCATATTTATATGATTTAGAGAATAATGAGTATATTGATTTTATTGCTGGAATTGCTGTAACATCATTGGGCCATTCCAACGATGAAATCACAGACTTGATCACACAACAATCATCAACATTAATCCATTGTTCCAATTTATTCCATAACTTAAATGCTGGGGAATTGAGCAATAAACTTATCACTAAGACAAAGCAATCAGGTGGAATGGACGGTGCTTCCAAAGTGTTTTTGTGTAACTCAGGTACCGAAGCCAATGAAGCAGCCTTAAAATTTGCTAGAAAATATGGTAAAACAATTGATAAAGAAAAAATTGAAATCATTACCTTTGAAAATGCTTTTCATGGTAGATCCTTAGGGGCCTTATCCGTTACACCAAATCCTAAGTATCAAGAACCATTTGCCCCACTTATCCCTGGTATAAACGTTTGCAAGATCAATGATATTGAAACTGTCAAAGCCAAGATCTCTGAAAAGACTTGTGGGGTTATAATTGAACCAATTCAAGGTGAAGGTGGAGTCACTGCAGTTAATGAAGAGTTCTTAATCGAATTACGTAAATTATGTGATGAAAACAACGCTTTACTTATTTATGATGAAATTCAATGTGGTTTAGGTAGGTCAGGTAAATTATGGGCTCATAGTTCATTACCTAAAGAGGGCCATCCTGACGTTGTGACAATGGCTAAAGCTTTAGGTAATGGGTTTCCAATCGGAGCTACTATGATAAATGATAAAGTCCAAGATGCTTTAAATGTCGGTGACCATGGTACAACTTTTGGTGGTAATCCATTAGGTTCAAAAATTGGTAGTTATGTCGTTGATAAACTTAGTGACGAAGACTTCTTAGCTGCAGTAGAATCCAAATCAGATTTATTCACTAAAGGCTTAAGTTCAATCGTTGATACATATCCGGGTAAAATCACCCTCAAGGGGAAAGGTTTGTTATTAGGATTACAGTTTGATCAAAGTATCAACATCACCAAGATCATTGAAGAATGTAGAAGTCACGGGTTATTGGTGTTAAGTGCTGGTATGAATGTGATTAGAATTATCCCTGCTTTGAACATACCTGATAAATTAATAGAGAAGGGGTTAGATATTTTGACGAGGGTCATTAAGCTGAATTTGCCAAAGCCTGAGAAGGTTGAATAGGTATAGTATATAAGAATGTACGCTAGAATGTATGCTAGACAGTATTTACGGGTGTTTGCCCATGGGGATAAAGCACAAGTAGGATTTACATAAATAGGATCTTCACTCAAAGTCACAAGCACACAAGCACAAAGTCACAAGCACAAGCACAAGAGACTCGAACACAGAAGCACGAAGACTCGAACAATCCTACACTGCGAGATCGCTTCCTGGATAGATCGCGATGACAATACCCACAGATTTAGACTATTGTCTTGAACAACTTCTAAAGTTCAAACCCCCTCGATTACTACCAGAAGAAACCATCCAGAGTTTGTGTCATGATTTGAAAGTTCAATTGTTAAATACCCCAAATGTTATGGACATTTCTAGCCCTATAACCCTCGTTGGAGACATTCATGGCCAGTACCATGATTTACTTGAAATCTTTGAAATTGGAGGTTCTCCCCCCGATACAAATTACTTATTCCTTGGAGATTATGTAGACAGAGGATATTATTCAGTAGAAACCATAAGTTTATTAATATTATTAAAATTGCGCTATCCAAATCGAGTGTACCTAATACGAGGGAATCATGAATCTAGAACCATTACTACCAATTATGGGTTTTATTCAGAAGTACTTAATAAATATGATGGGTCGTCAAATGTTTGGCAGTATATCACAGACTTATTCGATTATTTACCACTAGGAGCAATGATTGACAATAAATTGTTCGCAACTCATGGAGGATTATCACCAAGTTGTCAAATAATTGATCAAATTAGAACTGTTGATAGATTCAAAGAAATTCCTCATGATGGGATAATGGCAGATTTAGTATGGTCAGATCCAGATCCTGAGATTTCTGATTTCAAATTAAGTCCTAGAGGGGCAGGTTACCTTTTTGGGAATGAAGTAATGAATAAATTTTGTCATGAGAATGATGTAGTTCAATTGATTAGGGCTCATCAACTATGTAATGAAGGTTACGTTAATTATTGGAAAGGGAAATGTTTGACGGTATGGTCTGCTCCCAATTATTGTTATAGGTGTGGTAATAAGGCCAGTGTATTAGAAATATTCCATACTAATTATGGTAAGAACAGTTTTAGTGAGACTGGAGTTGACGGCCAAGTTTTCAATGTATTTGAGGCTTCACCAGAGAATAACGAAAATACGGCCAATGGTAAGCCTAGTACTGGCGAGGATCCTTCTGAGGGGTTTTATAAGGGGAAGAGTGTTGATTATTTTCTTTAGTATGAGAGTCAGTTGCATTGATATAATATAAGAAGTGACTTAAATAGAACTATATAGACCATGATATATATTCTCATTTATACTAAGTACCGAAACAGACATACCGACACACCTACTGACACAAACACAGGAGAACCTGAACCTGGCCTACGTATAGTACAACTCAAAATTAAACCCATCACCTATCTCATAATCATCTAAAGTTATATGGTTCTTAAATATTTGGTTCCCCTTCTTCAATACGATTTTCTCATAGTTGGTACCAATTTGAAGACTAAGGATTTTCTTATAGTCTTCGATTGTGTCAGATGGTAAGCATTTGACTTTGATCTTTTTACCCAATCTGTCGTTAGCAGACACTTCTATCATTGTTAGTCGCATTGATTTTGCACGGGGTTTTCGCGTGACCCAGTGACAGGGTAAATGGTTGCAAATTAGACTTTATCTCTTAACTGGCTTCCTGTCCTGCCTCTTACCTGCTTCTCTCCTGACCGTTTTACCTAGTGCCATTGTACATAGACCTACACAGAGAACAATCAAATAAATAAATAAACTATACAACTTTTAATTATAAAGACTCTCTGGCCATCTTTAAAACACTGTCATAACTTCCAGCTCCTCCTATAAACCCATTAGCATGAACAAAAATCCCATCTTTAATACCAACTAAATCACTTAATTCTTGATCTCTGATACCTCTCCATTCTTCCTTGATACCTTGTCTAAATTCAAAACTACCGGAACTAACTGGCACCGTACTAATTCTCCATTTACCTGAACTATCTTCAAACAAGATGAATTTGATTAACTCATCATCCTTCAATCCCAGCAGTTTCTCTAAATTATATACATGATCTTTCCAAGGACAGAACAATCCTAATTTGACAATTTGACCGGATTTATCAATATCGAATCTTTCCTTGATAGCATCTTCAACAATGCTCTTTGATTTCAACCATGACTTTCCATAGTAGTTCAAATTGTTCTCAAAAACAGTTCCCATAAGAGCACTGCTTTTTTGAAAGTTTTCATCGAAATCTTTATCAGTTGGTTCATCATACCAATTTGGGTTGAAATTCGAAATTATGCTTGGTAACATCAAATTCTTATCATTGAATTTTCTATCTAAGTTGATATCTCCGTCGTATTTACTTACACCGTTATCATTAGCATCAATACTTTCGATAAGTTCTTTATAAATCTTTTGGAAGATCATTTCAACGGTTTCAGAATCAGTGATATTCAATTTGTGTTGGATGATTTGTTTACCAAAATGTTTATAAATCAAACCTGCACTACTTAATTTGGTTTTGTAACCAGGGAAGGTTTCATTGAATTCACGTTGATGATGATCAAAGTACTTAACACCATCATATTTTCCACTAACGTCCACGACAATATCACTTTCTTCCCAATCTTTTGGATTACGAGATCTGACCAATTCATGGTTAGAGAATTGGGGGAGAAGCTTAAGCATATAAACAGCTAAGGATTCATCAGCATGGAAAGTTCCTGAATGGGTACAAATTTTTGACATTGTTCTTTTCATCGCGATGAGTTGGAGTAGCGAGTGGACTTGAGACTGGTGAGAGTGGACTTGAGACTGGTGAGAGTGGACTTGGGTAGTGAGACGGCCCTAGAAGCAGGCCAGAGAGAGTGGGGCCAGCGTGGGGCTAGGCTTAGACCAGACACAGGCCAGAGGCAGAGATACCTTTACTAATAAATACATTGCTATAAATACTAACATTTTAAATATACACAGTATACTTTATGCACTTAAATATGCTTAATTGGATAAGCTAATATGAACACCGTCTTTCATATTCATAGTTAATTGAATATTCTTCTTTGGTGGATAGAGGTCGTCATGTGATTCGATCTTACTGAACATTTGACATAATCTTACAATAACGTAAGATGCTTCAGTTAAGGCAAATTGTTGACCTAAACAAATTCTTGGACCACCGTTGAATGGTAAGTAAGCCCAACCTAATTTGTTTAAATGTTCCCAACGTTCTGGTTTGAAATCATAAGCATCTTTACCATAGAATTCTTCTAATCTATGGGTACTATAGATTGAATAAGCAACAGTGGTACCTTTTGGAATATAAATTGGTGATTCACCATCTGCTCCTCCACCTCTTGGTAAGGTGGTTTCTTTGGTAGAAACTCTGAAATTGTTTGGTACTGATGGATACATTCTTAAAGCTTCATTGATAACAAATTTCAAATAGTCACACTTCTTTAAAGTTTCAAAACTGACTTCTTCAATATCTTCTGGAGTTCCTTTACCAAATTCTTTGATAACTTCCAGTCTAAGTTTTTCCCAGATTTGGGGGTTTCTGGCTAATTCAAAGAATGTAAAACTCAATAATCCTGCGGTGGTATCTCTACCAGCTAATAAGATATTTAAAGCTTGATCTCTTAAAACTCTTGGATCTCTTGATTGTTTAGCTAATTCATATAAGAAGGTATAACCACCTTTAGATTTTTCTTCTAAATCGGCTTGATCGGTTGATAACACTTTATCAACGAAATAATCAGTGAATTTATGAACAACAGCATTAGAATCTCTGAATTCTTTATTGTTAACCAAGAAATAGAAAATTTGACTGTAACTTCTAGTGGCCAAGTAAGCTTGAGAAATGTTGAACCCTTCAGCAAATTCTAATCTACCATCAAAGTCAACGTCAGCATATTCTCCAATACTAGCATCTTTTAAAGTATCAACACTAGCACCAAATAAGAATTCAGTAGCAGTATCCATGGTAAACTTGAAGAAGAAATCTTGAATATCAAATACTTCCCCATTGAACTTATTGAAGTGTTTTTCTAATAATTTAATATGAGGTTCTAAAGATTTGACATGAGCAATTTGTTCTCTGGAGAATTGTGGTCTTAACATTGCTCTACTGTTCTTCCAACCTTGAGCATCTAAGGTAAAGATCCCATCCCCTAAAAGTGGTTTGAAATGGGCATGTCTAGTACCAAGAGCAAAATCAGTAAATTGAGTACCTAAAATAGCTTTAATGTTTTCTGGATCTTTAGTTAATATGACTGGAACTAACCCTGCTAAATTCATTTGTCCAGTATATTTGGTTTCTAAAAGTTTCTCACCAAATTCTGCTAATCTACCTTCATTCTTAGCTACCAACAGATTTCTTAAGATATCAAGATTAAGAAACCCTCCAGGGAAAAGGTATGGGGTTTTACAACCATGACTTCTCTTGAAATTGAATACTCTAACTTGGTGGTAGATAATAGCAACCAATACCAATCCAGTTGCAAGTATAACGTATTTGTATTGTTCCAATAAATCTGACATCTAGTTAATATGATGAGCCTTAACTCGCTTAAAGTCGCTATTTATATAACATTTTATTTCATGTGCAATTAGGACTTAACATCAGCTGGTTTGGGATGATTCCTCACTATTTGGAGTATATCCTGCATACAACCGACGGAGATAACTAAAGACATGGTAAATGAAGACTCCAATGGTGGGGTCATGGGTCGATATTCTGTAAAACGGCTAATCACATGAAGTTCCAAACCATAGTCAT
The DNA here is from genome assembly GCA_030574835.1 of Yamadazyma cerambycidarum. Taxonomy (NCBI): domain Eukaryota; kingdom Fungi; phylum Ascomycota; class Pichiomycetes; order Serinales; family Debaryomycetaceae; genus Yamadazyma; species Yamadazyma cerambycidarum. The sequence continues at coordinate 205,361 of JAJMFR010000005.1, forward strand.
CTTAAGACCTATACTGATAAGTGTTTAGTGATTGTTTATATCAATAATTTCAGAAAAAAATTGCAGCAATGTAAATTTAAGTGCCATGACTAAAAGCAATTTCATGAGAGGAGATAATTCTCGTAGTTCTCCGCATGATATTTTTATGATGCTATTATTATTCTACATGTTTATTTAGTACTAAGTCTTTTATATGATTCGTAATTCTTAAGCTGTTGATGGTTCGATTTAGTCACCACTATATTTAGATCATCGTCACTATCGGAGTTCATTTCTAGTGAGTTGGAGGAGGGGGATCGTAAACTCTGGGAGTTATCCCCGTGTCGTGCATATGTCTCACCAACACTCGCGACTTGACCTTGACTTCCTATTCTGGAGATGCTGTTTCCAGAACTCTTTGTATTAGCACTTCTATAATTAGTTCTAGTTGTGGAGGTTTCGGAGTTTTTAGTAAGTAAGTTCATATTTTGATTCCATTTATTGACTTTGGCAATTTTATCAGTTTTACTCATTCCTAAGTTGATCTTCTTGCCTTTTGTTAATGACCTTAATTCTTGTTTAATATCACTGCTTGAGTCTTTTACTTTTACAGTGGGAATTTGTTTGGATTTCTTAATTAGTCCTAATGATTGATATTTGGATGTATCAGCTAACTTCAATAGTTTATCTTCTAACTTCCTATTGGTAGCTTCATCTTGTCGTTTTCTCTTGCTACCGGCTTTATTAAACACATTCTCATCAATGAACTTGTCTCTGTTAAAATTGGATTTAAGTTCATAAATCCTACTCTCTTCATTAAGTTCAGTTAAGTACTGTTGTTGTTTTTGATTAGGGTTAAACAACTTCACTGATCCATTCAATTCCATCCTTTTATTCTTAAGAAACTTCTTCTCTTGTTTAGACTCATGGAATTCACAATATTTATGTATGGGATTTATATAGGATTTACAAGTGGTCTCACTACACTTCATTATATTCTTGATAATTCCCAATACTATGATATTCTCCACTTTATCAGATGAATAAAAATCAAAGCCTTTACTATGCTTATAAATATTAGGATTCAAGATCATTATCAAATCTCCGATTCGAAGTCTCCAATACTTTTCATAAGCTTCACTAAACAAATTTATAGTAATGCTATGATTAAACGTACCGAATCTTAATTTAAGGTATTTTTCACCTTTTGCTGTTTTCAATATGTCCAGCTTGGAGGTAATAAACCCAACAACTGCCCAATTATTATAATTAGGTTCTTTATAATCAGGTTTACTAATTTTACCAAGAGTCTTATTGACATTTAATATCTTTATATCTTTGGATAAATCCACTATGTCTTGATGAGAATAATTCCTCTGCCTTATAATCTCATTACTAAGTTTCTCCACTTCATCAACTTCTTCAATTGATGATTTTGGTAATTTGAATTCGAAAATCCTTTGACTGTAATCGATCTTTGTTACAGGTTTGATGTTATTGAAGCTTTCTAGGAAACTTGATTTGGACTTTTCTTGTTTCTTTTGCTGCAAAAGTTTCTTTTTGATCTCGTATTCTTTTTTTAGGTCAATTAACTCTTCATCTTCACTTTGTGTAAGGTTATCATCAGATCTAATTGAATCTCTGGGGTCTTCCATGAGTCGCGTAGATTAAGACGCGAGCTGTGGTGTGAGGTTTAACAGTAAAGAGAGCATTTACAGGGGATTAATAGACCTGAAATGTCGTATTGGTTTCTGACTGGTGTTAGGAAATATTCATTAAGCGTTGAATTGTCTTACAGAGCTGGCTAGGTATTATGAAGCCGGGAGTTCTTTTAATCTCTTGAACACGTACGCTCTAAGGTGGTAGCATTGGTAGGAAGAAGTATGGTTGGTGAGGCAGTCATTGATAGCACAGTCCCACTAACAAGGCACTTCATAAATCTGTATATCCTCAGTATTCTGTACTCAGTAGTATCCAGAAGTACCCAGTAGTACCCAGTAGTACCCAGTAGTACCTTGTAGGCTGTAGAATCACTAGTACCTTCTACAAAGCGCAGCGCTCGAGAATCTCTCGCATTACCATGAGAAACAGAAGTAAGTCTTTAGTCCAGACCATAGCATCGGACGTGCCTTCTCCCTATGATCATATGGACAAAGCCCCTAAGCCAATCAAATTGAAGAAATCAAAATCCATCCCCAATTTCAATCCAAATAAATCCATCGATAAAATTCATCCATTCAATTCTAAAGATTTATGCCACCTACATCACGAATACCTATCAACAAACTTCAGTACACAAGTACTTAACGTCGAACAATTCATTGGTATAGAACAAGAGAATTACATAGAAATCAACAACTTCCTATCCATTCTTGATGTAAACAGGAACCAACTCGAAAAGTATAAGCATCAGTTATCAAACATCCAAAAAGATGTTACACAAATAGAAACGAGTTATTTCAAGATCCACGACCAAACTCAAGAATTCAATGAAAAATCTTTGGAGTTAATGAACCAAGAAATCGAATTGAATGCCAAGTTCAATAGCATCAATACCATACTTCAAAATTTCGAAAGTTTGAATGAGATAACTAAGAAATTGAGTATCCCCAATAATTCCAAAGTTATCAAGTCTAAACTGTTTGGTAAGATACTTAAAGACTTGAACAGCTCCTTAACGTTCATTAATGGTCCACAGTTTAAGAATTTCAAGAATATTGATACATATAAGATCAAATTTAGACAATGTATGACCAAATGTTTAACTATGATAAAATCATATTTAATAGGAGAATTGAGTAAGATCGAGACTGGCATTAAATCTGGTACTAAGAATGATCAGGAGTTGATAAATATTGCCATATACGATGATTTTGAAACGTATATCACCCATTATAATGACGTAGATTACAGTTTTCCTAATTTGATTGAGATATTCTTTATAAGAATCGTTGAACATAATGAGGTCGAATATCAAGGGCTATTATTGGAAATATTCAGAACATATTTCACCGTAAGATTGAATCTTATTAACATTGAAGGTGAATTGCAACAATTCAAAGCCAATGATTTAGTTAAGTTCACTCAAGATAACTTATCATTCCTAAAAAGACTTTTACCAAGAGAGTATAATCTTTTCAAGCAATTTTTTGGTATATCTACCATACCAGAATTCCTTAATAATGAGTTATACAGTTATTTTAAAGAATTGATAGATTCTTTCTATGATAATTTCAGATTTAGAGTCATGAAAGAGCAGAACATTTCCATACTTTGTCAGTTGACTCAATTATTACAAAGTTATTATGAATACGAAGAAGTTGATGATGATATAAACTTTCAAGAGATCATAGATCCAATTCTATTTGAAGTCCAATCAAGGCTAATCTTTAGAATTCAGTTATACATTGATAATAAACTTGTTCCTTATAAACCAAAGCCTGAAGATTTACATATTGGACAATCGAAAACTCACAAGCCAAGTGTTTTAGATGAAGAACTTCAAGATAACTTATTCACTAATCTTTACTTACCATTAGGTAAAGCATTAACAATTTTATCTCAGATATACGAGTTGATAAATTCCATAGTATTTGACGATTTGGCTCATTATATTGTTCACAGTTGCATTCAGATCTTGCAAAATGCTTCAAGTATTTGTGAATTACATTTGGGTAAGGTTGAATCTAAATTATACTATATGAAGAATTTGATCATTCTTAAGTACCAGCTTAATAATTTCGACATACAATTCGTTAGAACTGACATATCGTTTGATTTTACTTCAGGGTTGAATGAACTTTACAATTTGTTTAGAAAGGGAGAGATTTTAGTGACTTTGAATTCAACTGGTGTTTTCAATATGATAAGGAGAGCTGTGCCAAAAGTTATTAATAATATGATTGATGCTAAATTAGAGATTGAATTGGAATTGAATAATATAACCAATGAACTTTTAGCTGAATTCTTAAACATATGTATAACGGATTTAAAGACAGATTCACCGAACTTTAATAAATTCAAAGTTGGGATAAACACCAACTTAAATAAGTTCAAGCATCAAATTATTTCCTACATAAATGATTCTAACCTTTTGAAGATTTTATTTGAAAATTTCAGTCAAATTTTGATCAATTATTATACAGAGTTTTATGAGGGATTAGATAGAAACAAGTTAGAGGAATTCATGGAACCTGAAGTATTTACCAGGTTTTTAACTGGGGTAGTGGAAGATTTAGTGAACGATGATAGTCTCAGGGATAATTTAATGGATATTAAGCCGTTATTGAAGTTTGATGAGGAGTTAGAAGCGGAGGCTAGGACTGGGTCCCAGGATGTATTGGAGGCAGAGAAGGTAGAGACGAACACAGCGAAGACTGACTCCACAGAGACAGAGACAGAATCTACAGAAAAAGAAATTCAATAGACGTATAAATAGAGTACATTAATATCATTATACATTATCATTTATCTATAAATGTCAGTGTTCACAGATCTATAACTTCTGTCCACTTAGATGGGATCATCTCTATCGTTCATCATTTCACCTACTCCTCTAGCCAGTCCATATGAACCAATATAATACCAAGTACCCTTCACTATGCCTACATAGGCTCGTCCTCTTCAAATGGATTATAAATATTCTTCGATAACATTACATTCAATTCATTCTTAACATACGCAACTTTATCAGGATGTATTAGCAAATGATTATCATCTAATTCCTCTATCACTATATCATGACGTTCTACGTCCATTTGTACTATCAAAGCTCGTATAGAAGGATCGCATTGAACTAATATGCCTTTACTAGCAACTGGCATTGTGGTTGATTAGGCTGAGAATTGACTGAGCTGAGCTGAGACTGAGATTGAGACAGCCTAAGACTGAGACCAAGAGTGAGATAAAGTGAAGACTGAGATAGTGCGTGGATATGGCACAAACACCAGAAGGAGATAGAGGAGGATTTGACGCTAATGAAGCAAGCACACTCAATTCCATTGACGTGGAAAACGTGAATGATGTTGTGGAGGATGTGAAGGATGTGGAAGATGTAGGGGAGAAGGAGGATGGGACTGATCAACGTGACGATTCGAATGGTGGTAATGTGATAGATAATTCAAGTACAGAGAGTGATAAAGATATCAAAGATAGAGACACAGAAGGGACAGACGACGATACTGAAAAGGAAGAGGAGCCAATCAGTTTGGATGGTACAGAAACCCACCAGGCGAATAACGAAATGAATATAACACACAAAGAAAACCATCAAGAACATCAATATACAGAAACTGACACAGAAGACACAGAACCAGAGCCAGACAACCAAGGTGAAGAAGAAAGTAATGGAAACACCACCTTCGAAACCACCTACGACTCGGACGACGAAGAACCACCCAAATTGAAATATTCTCGTCTAACATCGCTTCCACCAAACTTCTTTAGCAAAGATCCAATTTCAGCCACCAATTTCCACGAGAAATATTTTTTATTTGCAACCCATTCAGGTATCATCCACATAACAGACCCGGATTACATACAGATACGAACTTTCAAGGCCCATAGAGCCTCAGTGTTGTCAATATATACCGATGGACAATTCTTTGCAACAGGTTCAATGGACGGGACTATTGTTATAGGATCGATATTGGATGAGAAAGATATAATAGCATATGACTTCAAACGACCCATACATGCAGTGGTACTAGATAAAAACTTCAGCAAGACTCGTAGTTTTGTAAGTGGAGGAATGAGTGGGAAAGTGATTTATAGTAGTAAGAATTGGTTAGGGCAAAGGTCAGATATAATTCTAGATGAGAATAATGGGCCGATAGTGTCAATTTCTACTATAGACGATATAATATTATGGATGAATGATAAGGGTATTACAATCTATCATATTCCAACTAGACAAGTTATAAAGATCATCGATAAACCGGAAAATTCACCAAGAAGTGATTTATATTGGCCTAGGGTTCATTTTCCTGAAACTGATAGAATTCTTATAGGATGGGCCAATCATATATGGTTATTAAGAATAGCATTGAGAACTCAACAAGATAAATTAGAAGATAATGGAAGTAGTAATATGTCGAGGATCTTACCATCAGCAGCATCCATATCATTTAGAGCAGTTCAAGAGAAGAAAGTTGAAATCGAACATGTTTTTAAGTTAGACAGTTTGATAGCAGGAATCAGTAGTTTTAAAGATGATTATTGGATGGTATTGTCGTTTGATACACCAGATGAATCATCGTTCATTAACAATTATCCTGATATTAAGTTGATAAACTCATTAACAGGAGAAGTTGATTTCGAAGAAGAAATCGGATTAAAAGATATTGAAGGATTAGGGTTAAATGATTATAATTTAAGCATACACATTGGTGATAATGTTACTAGGTACTTTATAATAAGTGCTAAAGATGGAGTTATTGCTCAAGAAGTACAATTGAACGATCAATTAAATTGGTACATAGAACATGAGAAGTATTTAGAAGGGTATGATATTAGTGAGCATTTGCTAACACCAGTTCAAAGGTTGAATTTAGGAGTTAGATATGTTGATGGGTTGATTGAAGCAGATGAATGGGTTAGAGCTAGTGAGTTCTTACAAAGGCTACTTTCTTTGGATTACAATAAGTTACCTGATAGTGATACAAAGAGTACAATTGTTACTGTAACTATAAGTAGTGAAAAGACTAATGGGGACGGCTATGATGATGAATACATTAATAATATTGTTCAACAATGGGAGAGTTGGAATATGATATTTCTTAAAAGTGATCATCAACGATTATTGACCAATATCATTCCAACAATTCCAAAATTATCATTATCGACTGGAACATATGATGAATTATTAAGGTACTGGTTGAATGAAGATATAGATAAATTCATCGAACTTATAAACTCATGGGACATTGAATTATATTCTGTGAAAAATACTCAACAACTTATAGAGACATATCTAGCCGAACACAAACATGATGGACTTAGAAAAGCACTAGTCGATATTTATGTCAAAACAGCAGAGCCTCAAAAAGCTGTACCTCATTTAATCGAATTAAGAGACTATAATCTCATCCAATTCCTTTCCACCAATCATTTGCTTGTAAACTATCTAGCACAATTACCACAAATGATCTTACTTAGATTCAAACCCGGAGATTTTGAAACCTTACCCTATAATGACTTGGTCCCCCATTTAAATGATATAGTTGAAATTTTGGTAGAGAAACGTCATGAGATACCTCCCACCAAGATTCTTGATATTATGACAAATAATCATTTGAATATCATCAATTACCTCTACATTGAAAAACTCGAAGAAATTGATGATTTCCTACTCAAAAACTTCGGCAACAAAAGAATTGAATTGTATACGGAATTCAACAGGAAGAAACTCCTTCCATATCTTATGAAGCATAGTAATTATAATATCGATCATGCCATAGAATTATGTGAGACCAATGAATTCTATGAAGAACTTGTTTATCTTTTAGGTAAAATAGGTGAGAACAAAAAAGCACTCATGTTGATTATTGATAAGCTTGATGATCCTGAAATAGCTATAAACTTTGCTAAGCATCAAAATGATAGAGATGCATGGAATATTCTTTTAGATTATTCAATGAACAAACCAAAATTCATTCAAGCATTGATTGAAGGTGCTGATGATCAATCCAATCCATTTTATGATCCAATTTCCATTATTAAGAGAATACCTAACGATATCAAAATCCAAGGATTGAAGAATTCAGTGACGAACATTCTGGAGAATAACGAGATCAATTTACTTTTGAACCAACTCATACTCAGAATAATAAGTAAGAGATCAGAGGAGATTTCTAAGAAGTTCAAGCTGGGATTATTGAAGGGACTAGAGGTTAATGTTAAGCAAGAGTTCAAAGACTTGGTTGATAAGTTTGAGACAGTTTTGGTATACAATGATGATCTCTATGAAGAGTTTAAGTTCATTCTAGAGCTGAAATTTGAAGGCACAAGTGGAGATAATAGGGTCTATGATGGTTTAGAGAAAAAGCTAGACCATATTAAAAAGTTAAGGAGTGATGGGGACTAGCCATAGGGTGCGACTTTTTGCAACCATTTATGTTTGTGTAATGTATACGATAAATCCCAATATTATAAGTTTTGATGACAAAACAACAACCAGGAATGTTTTCATACCATTAAGTTCATCTAAGGAAAATTTGAAGACACAAACACAAACCATTGGATTTGTGGATAAGTTAGAGAAAGGTAAATCTGACAATTTTGTACCATTGAAAGAGTCGTCTTTTCAACCAGATGAATTGACAAGCAGTCAAAAGAGTTTTAGGATAAGAAAGGATTTAGATGAGTTGTTAGGTGATATTGTAGAAAGTTATTTTGAGCAAGGTAGTACCATACGTGATGGAGGGAGGATAATGAAGGAGAGTACAGACCCTAGTACTATTGTTCAAAGTCAAGATTATGGTAAGGTAAAGGTAGAACACACAAAGAGTGTATTTGGTAACGAAAAAGAAATTAATCAAATTGAAGAAGTTGGCCGATATTATTCGGGTGACTATGGGTCAGGTGACATAAGGTCAGGTGACTTTGACCACCTTGAATTTACTAATGATCAAGTTTCTAATGATACAGTGATATATAGTCCTAGAATCAAAACTCCTACACCCCCAGTGACATCAGATAGTTACAGTACCAGTCCAAGACCCAGTTCCAAGAAATGGTTCTCATACCATGCGTTTAGTGTCAAGCTTTCTCAGTATAAATCTGAGTGGTGGGATCAATGGGATAGAACTCCGACATTTCCAACTAATGATGGAGTTGACATTGAAATAGGCAATGGAGACCTTAGCTTGAATGATTTTGATATGGAAGAGTTCGACAAGAGAGTAAACGAAGGAATTATCAAGCCAAGAAAGGTTTATGATGGTAATGATGATATTATATATGTGGAGGAGAAGACCAAGAAAAATGGATGGAGTTTGTTTAAGAGAGGTAAATAGAATATACGGATATCCTTGATGCAGATCTTATATTAACTAAAAGGATTAAATCTGGAGAATATCCCAGCAGATGCTTTTGAAAAAATATTATTAGCAACGTCATTAGCTTTCCCAAACTTATCACACCTTGTGAATGCTATAGTATTAGTCATTGACAACGAGATGCTAATAATGATGAACAACAAGTACAAAAATTGAAACTTAAGTAAGGACAATATCCCTAAAACTATCCATGCACCAGGTTGGGCATACAAAAGGATCCAGAATACCTTTGAATCTATGGGGTTGATGTACCTATTTGGATCAGCAGTTTCAAAAACCCATACATTTTCGAAAGTCCCTGATTGGTCAATTTGGTTGATTTCATTCCACCATCTTAATCCTACCAAAAGCCTACCACTGACATTCTTAAGGTTCCAAAAGTCAGCAGCATTTAACAATATCAACGTTATAAAGTGTAAGATGAACTTGTTGTCTTTAGTGATGAACCCTATGAAGAAGTTACCAAAGATGTATACAAATATAGGAGCCACTCTGAATGTTATATAGAACAAAAGTGCTACAGGATGTGATGATTCTTTGAGTCTCTCATAAAGGGTAGTAGGTACGAATTGACCACCAGAGGCATTGCTTGGGTTTGTATTCTGTGGATTTGTGTTCTGTGGGTTTGTATTTGGCTCTGTGTTTGGTTCTGTGTATGCAGGAGGATTAGCATAATCCATAGTACCTGCATTTAAAGGAACATCAGGTTCAATTGCTGTATATCCACTCATGTTATATGTCTCGATATGTGCGTATGATGTGTCTCAATGTGAGCCTCAGGATCCTCACGGTAGTTGACTGGTTAAAAAAATCTCGCGATTTATCCTATACCATGTATAAGAGATTAATAGGAAACATTACAAGGACACAGTTAGAAACTGCCAAGGTATGTTGTTTTTGTTTACATTGGTAACTTAGAAGGTGCACAAACACGCAACCACAAAACAAACGTTTACTAACAAATAGTTTGGATTTTATCTTTTCACTCCAATATTGGTGATGACTTATGCTGGTGTGAATTCTGATGAAAAATTCAATTTACCAGGGTTTTGGCCTGACCCAGCTACTTTAAATCAAATCCCAAAGGAGAGACATGAGATTAAAGCTGAGTTGGCTAGAATTAAGAGAGAAAGAGCCGAAAAGAGAAAGAGATTAGAAGAGAAGGCAAGGGAGTTAGGAATAGAGGAGGAATAAATGACAAATAGTTGATGACTTTGGGGTTACAAACACGCTGTAAATAGATATATATTATTAATGAAATTTGATTACTTATTAAAATGTCTAAGAATGATTAAAACATCTCTTATGATTGGTTGGTTCTACTGATTTATATACAGTAATATAGTCGTATAAGATTAAGGACGAGGTTTTTTGGTTTCAGTCAGTTCCAAATCCTTTAAATGGTTCTTTAATTCATAAAGAGTCAGATCTGTCAATTTAATCAAGCCATGGTTATTACCATCGATGATTCTAGTCAACAGTTTGACTAGCACTCTAGGGTCCAATTTGGCCAAATTACTCATGGACTTATAACTAACACCTGAGTATAGCTTTTTAGGGAACAAGGCGTTTTCACTGAATGGAGATGGAGTTGATGATGATGGTAATGAATCGTTAATGGACTCGATATTGATTCTTTTTGTGTTTGATGATAATTCTGGGAGTTTTCTTTTAGTAACTGTGGGAGTGAAGCCGTTAACACTCCCGTTAGGTTCTGAATCGACTTCATTACTAAGACCATTAGAATCAACACCAGAATTAACACCAGAATCAACACCATTAGACCCATCAACATTGGCATCAACCCCATCAACCTCATCAAACCCATCCTTCATCTCATCAGCTGCTGCCAATAATGCACTTATCGACATACTATTCAACTCCAAATCCTTATTAGGAATGGCAATAGAATTCACTATCTGTGAAGGGACTGGAATCTGTTTAATGGTGTCATCGGGCTGTGGTGTTTGTGATTGTAGATAAGTATCTGGTATAGACAGATTACTTAACATTTGACTCATCATCCAATTATCACCTATTTCCGACGAAGTAGAAGCTTCATGATGATTATTCTCCAGTAAGCAACTTGTGACAATCTCTTCAATGGATATATAGTTGAGAGTTGCTTTACCTCTTTCATTCACAAGCCCTAGGAGTTCATCAATCTGCCAGGGTAATACGACATTTAGATAATTTATAACTTTATTCAAGTAATTGTAATTTACGTCCAAATCTACCGTTGGCAAATTGACGACTTTTGCGTTGATGTTATTATCCATGGGCCACAGCTTCTTAACGTTTATTAAATGGGTCTTGGTCCACGACATCAAAATCCTCTCTGGGCTAGTCTTCTCCCATGATCTTTTGATCCATTCTATAGCCTTGATTACTGGCACTGTATAATCAGACTCAGATAGCACATCAGTTGAAGAATTGTTCATTTTCAAATTGGTTAACGTTATACGCTCAGGATTAACTTTGGAATTCCTTTGAAGATTTATCATCTCAAGGTACTGCTGGAGTCTATAAAGGATCTTGAACTCATACACTATACCGAAGTTCATCGGACAATAGTCGAAATTGACACCATTGTAAAGGGAATTAAACGGTGACTTATGGTTGGTATTATTCTTTAAATATACAAGTTTCAAGTTATTGAACTTCAAATTTAAGATCCTATGACTGCTGGAGTCATCAAGGATTATAAGGATCTTTCTGTTTTTGTGTAAGCCATTATCAGACTTTGCACCTTCTAATTTATGATCCAAAGTTAATAGATAGTTCTGAAACATTGTAGATGTGATCCATTTGTTGATGTTGTTCTTATAGAAAACCTGATACACTTCAGTTAACTTGTTCATTAAGGTTAGAAGGTCATGATTGGTCGACAGATGAGGATGATAGTTCTTTAAGGAACTGAATGAACTTTGACTAACATCGAATTTATCATTTTTACCCACAATCAACGGTGTTAATTTTTCACTACCGTCCAAATTTGTACCTAACATAACCGTTAATGAGTTTTCCGTAGAACTACTCAGTTGTTTAAGACCCTTATCTATGGAGTTGATATCAAAGATCTGGTCTAATGGTAATGAATAGAATAACTGGAATTCATCTATAGTGAAAATATCTTGAGGTTTATACCCATACCTCTGTATGAGAGTATTCAAGTAATTCTTAAGCTCTAATTTCTCATCCAAATACCAAATTTTATTCAATTTATATCCTAAGTTCTCCGCTATATCCGCATCAGTTCCTGTTAAGTTGATATTCAATTTCTTCATGAACTGGTTACACCATTTCTGATTAAAGATCCCATTCCCGTCTTTGACCTCTAAAGGCAACCTTGTCCATATGGAGTTTGCGGTGGTCTGTAAGATTGGTGTGGTTATGGGGATTTTTTCCCAGATTGATTGAGTTACCCATTCTGTTAATATCTGTCTCAAAATTGGATTCAATCTTTTACGTCGTCTGACCAACTGAAAATCGGTTTCTTTGGATGCTATTAAATCATTTTTATTACTTAGGATTCGACTTATGGTAGTCTGGGATGGTTGTTTGCTGGAATTATATTGATGTTGGGCCCATTTAGCTAAATCACCTTGGGTCATTGAAGGGTTTGCTTCAGATTTCAAGCATATCTCTATTTTTTGTTTGATAGTATACCCCATTGTATTAATGGTTTTGTGTACAATACTAATATTTGAGTTTGTGTTTGTGGTTTATAAGAATTTATGCAATTACAGGATTTATATTATTTTAACATCTGATGGATGCAAACATCACCAGATTACTGCGAACGGAATAGGGCTGCAAATTGTGTTAACTGTGCGCAACACTTATCCGAAGAACCTTACCCGGGGATAGGGTGCAAATGCGGGCGTCATCAATCTACGGTGTTTGGATGATGTTTGAGGTGTTTGAGATGTACGGTGTTTGGATGTAAGATGTTGTCCTTGTGTGCCCATGTGGACGGGTGACTATAATGTCGATCTCTTCTTTTAGCTTTAGAGTTAAGGTTCTCTGTTATTTGCTATTATTGCAAATCGGTTATATATAGCATTCATTTTCTCACTCAAGGTATTCAGTATGAGTAAAGGTATTGTGAACTTATTACGTAGCAACGCAAGTCATTCTGTGTGGGAACAGAATTTATCCTTAGACACATTCAGCAATGCTTATATCGTTGTCAATAATGGTCAGTACATTATATATGAAGATGCATATGATACAAATAACACTTTACACAGTACTTACAATCGTGATGTCACTTCCTATATCAATGACACCTATTTGGAGCTTATAGCAGATGAAGGCGGCGTTGTTTATGATAATGTAGGGACTGCCAGAGAAGCTGTGGCTTCTTATCTTGGGTTTGGAGTTGAAACTTCCACTGTGACTACGGTTGATAATTCGTATCTATGATTCAGTCAGCCTGAAGGTAAGGGTGGACCAGTCGGTTAAAGTGGACCAGTGCAAATTGTTAAAGTCTTGGGATAAGAAACTGTATAATAAATCTATTGAAATGATGGATACTTATACACTATTCCTCATAGCTTTATCCATCTGATAACACTGTACGCACGTTTAGGTCCACTAACGGTTTCTCGTATTTTATGGTGTCAGCTGCTTAAATGGAAGGTTCTAGAAGTAGATAAGTTGTTCGTATATTCAATGATCTTTAGCAATGGATTCTCGTTTGTTAGATCGAATCCCAGATACCTGTGGTACTAAGTCCGTGCCCACTGACTCTATTCACACTGAGTCCATGGCAGCAGTCCATGCCCAGTCTATGGTTACGCAAAATCTAATCTCTTCCAAAAATCATCATCAAACGTAAAATTGAACTTACTATCCAATAACGTCTCCTCCAACTCCCCGTTCATCTCAACCTCATTACTATACAAAATCTTCTCTACTAAGTTTTCAAATAATACCCTATAAGTTTCAGCTTCCGTAGACCTTTCCGAAAACGAATAAAGCAAATTGGAACATGCCCTTATATCATTATGAGCTCGAACATTGACTGAATTAGGTAAGGACCAAACACAATAAACTAAGGTCACACCTGCTAAGAAAATTGTGTGTAAAGAAAACATGCTGTACCCAAAAATGGAATGTTTATGGATGACTTGAAATGCCTTACATATCCCACCAGCTGCTTTCAAAGTTTCGGTAATGATTTCATGGTTATCAGAATTCAGGTTTGTGGTTAGTTTCGGTATTAATAAGAACAATTTGGCTCTATTATATAGAAGTACCAAATAATCAAATACTACTTCATATTTCAAGCCTTCGTCGAATTCTTTACGATACGGTAAGTTATTGACCCAAGACTCAAGGGACTGGTTGATACTATCAAACTCTGTTACAAATTGATCATTGCTTTTCTCATACGCTAACAAATTTATCCTTCCTTCTATTCTTCTGATTCTACAGGTTTCTACTAAATACGTTATACTAGTCACAGGTAACTTGAAACTTGGATCATTCAATTGCTGGGTTTGTAAGTTAAGAATGTACTGAGGATCATCACCTACTTCAGATATACTCAACGGAAATGGAACATCGATCTCACTGTCGACAAAGCACGAACACCTACCAAGAGATAACGATAATAACTTATCAAAAGCATAAATCGACCAAAACAATCTCTTGTGGTATTCGGTTTCAATACAATTGTCCAAGCTAGGAATTTTGCGTTTGTGGTAGCCTAATTGAATCATTTTACGTATAGCCAACCCTGATAATTCCCACACGTTCATTATGAACGTATCATTATAATCATAAGCATATTGCAAATACAAGGCTAGTAACATACATGCTTGGATCTGTTGCATAGAATTTAAGTCATTGGTTTGGTTTAGAACCTTTAAGGCTTTATCGAAATAATATTGTGGGGTTGGTTGCATAGCTATTCTTGATAATTTTGCAACCGTACACCCATTCGCTAGGCAAATGTATGCCACAAACGATTCCCAGTTTGTTCTCTCAAGCTGCACCTTATCAAGGATAGACACCAATTGATGTTTCTCCACGAAGATGTACCGATTATAGGTGAATGTCGTATAACAATTTATGAAGATCTTCTCTGCTTCCTGTGTTGGGTACTGGGAGTACTCAATGAATTCTGGTTGTCTTATTTGAGAAAAAGGATCTTGATGAATTTCAGGTTCTTGTCCATTTGTAAGAATTTTTCTAATGGCTTGAACCTTAGAAATCACCGCTGATTGTCCTATATAAAACTTTTCGCTTGGTGGTTGTTGAACTAGTTTGATCAATGGTTGTATGAATAAGCTATTCTGATCAGGCTCTTGATAAACGTTTATGTTTGTGTTACTTAGACCAGCTTTAAGTAAACGAATCTCTTCCATCATTTCCTTGGTCTGGGTCTCAAGACTATGAATCCTTGAAGTTTGTTCCAATACAAATAACAGTTGATCCTGTAACTGAGTATTGATATAGGAACATTCAGATCCTGTTTTCAAACACAACCCGCAACTTGGTAAATTCCCATCACACTTTTTCTTTCTGTGTTTGCATCTTGCACAAGCGGACAAGACTCGTCTCTTCTTGGGTGTTGGTGTATAAAGTTGTGGATCTCTCATAGCGAAGATTTGGCATTATGTGCGAATCGAGGGGTATAGAGAATGAAGGCTGGAGTGATTGGAAGGGGATCGAGCCGAGAAGAAGAAACAAGAAGATCGAATCGAGGATAGTCTTCAAATAGGGTACTAGCCCTGTATAACATTAAAACCATTTTAATTTAGTGGGCACTTCATCGTTCTAGTGCATACCTTAGGCTCACTGTGGATGTAACCAGGGAGATAACATTTACGACGTCCGCGTATAGATAAGAAAAAGATCGGAACCGTTCTGCGGAAATTTTCGTTTATCTAACAGTATAGGCGGAGGTTGCGACAGGTTGACATAGTTAACAATTGTTGTTTATTACCCCGAATATTGTGGTTCAGAAAGTTAGCTGATCGAGTTTACGAGTCCAGAAGTTTATAAAAGTAGGTCGGTTTCTTTAAACTTGAGTTAGTCACCTTAAAGTTGAGATAGTAATTCCCCTGTCCAAGTCTCAGATTAGATAACCAAATGCAAGAGTACGATTATATTATAGTAGGGTGTGGAGTTTATGGATTATCCACAGCCTTAGAATTGTCTGAAAGAAATTTAAAGGTTCTTGCATTAGATCCATTTGAAATCCCTTCCGAATATTCGGCTGCAAACGATTACAATAAGATCATCAGAATCGAATATTCCGATGAAATTAGTGCCAAATTAGCAGTTGAAGCATTGACGTATTGGGAGAATGATCCTCTATATAAGAAATGTTATGTAAAGACGGGAAGATTGACATTGACTCCTAATGATCCAAATTCAGAAAGATCTAAGTATGAGAATAAGAGTTATGAAATCCTCAAACATCTTGGAGTTGAACAACAAATGGTAAAATTAACTACTCCAAAGGAGGTGAGTAAACACATTAAAGAGTTCAAGGATAACAATTTACCATCAAAGTTCAATTCTACTTACAATTACGATTGTGGTACAGGATTATCGTCAAAAGCATTAGAAGCAGTATACAATGAATGCAAATCCAAAGTTGAGTTTAAATTCGGTGATGATGGGTTTGCTACGTCTATTAGAACAAACTATGTTACAGTAAAGTCCGGAAAAGTTTATAAAGCTAAGAAGATCATTGTTAGTGCTGGAGCTGGAACCGGAGTTATTGTACCTTTAGATAATCAAACCAAAGTGTTTGGGACATTTGTTACTCATATTCAATTAAACCAACACGAATATGACAAGTATAAAAACATGCCAATTTTCTTTAGCGCTGAATATGGATATTTCTTTCCGCCTGATGAAGATAAACATATGATAAAGATTGGTATAACTACTTGTGATGCCTATGCGGAGATAGATCACCCTTTTGAGGCTGGTAAGAAATTGAGAGCTCCTAGGTATACTGTAGACAATCCTGAGGAGACATTACCACGGAAGCATTTTAATGACGTCAAGAAGCTTTTGGATTTAGTAGTACCAGAATTATCGAGCCACCCATTGGTTGATAACAAAATCTGTTGGATTGCCGACTCGTGTGATTCTTACTTCTTGATCGATGAGTGTCCTTACTTTAAGGATGTGTATGTTGCAACTGGGGACTCAAGTCACTCGTTTAAGTTCTTACCAACCATTGGGAAGTATATAGTTCAAAAAGTCGATGGTACTTTGGACAAGACATTAGAAAAGACATGGAGTTGGAAACTGAATCCTTCATTTGCTGATGGAAAGAATGCAAAAAGCAGATATCCAAGGCCACATTATAATACGGAATTGATTTCGAAGCTTTAGTGATTATAGATACACGTTAAATATTTGGACTTGGCTGATAAGCTATCTCTGGCATGGTTCGGACGTATGAGCCATCACAGCAGCAACTTGAACTCCAACCCTAAATCGAACTCATTTGTTGATCCATACACCAAACAATAATGCATTAACAATAACCTTATCTCTTCAATTTCATCTATCAATTCTAATTTCTTGATCCTATTCTGTTCTTGTGGTGTGAACCAATTACTTTCACCGTTGTACCCACCAATACTTGAGATATCAGTTACATTTATATGATCAAACCCTAAGTGTTTTATGAACGATAGTTTCGATTCTAAGGTTGGGAATTCGTTGATAGTTAATAGATCTATACCCCTCTTGCTTAAATTCTCTACCATCTTTATCCCAAACGAATCATTCAATGATATGGGTTCATATATCAAAACTGACAAATCAGGAATCTTCTGCTTCCAGTACTTTAAAAGCATTTCGTTGTCTGACGGACTTAGATAACACAAAACACATTCACTTAATACCAATGTTGGTAATTTAGGGTCAATGCATGTAAGTCTTTGGTCATTGGGTTGGATTTCTCTTAGATCCATTCCTATTAGATGATAATTGGATGTATGTAATTCTTCATTAAATTCATTAAATTGTTGATGATTTTCCACTGCTTGTGACTTTCCTGTATACCCAACAATCTTGGTTAACTCCTGATCATTTATTATCGTCAATTTCTTGATTTTAACTGTTTCTGGGAAATCTATCTCTATATAATTGACATTAGGATTTAGTAGCTGGAATACTCTTGTATCACTCCCACCACCCATCGATACGATCTGACAATGCCCAAACTCGTCAATGAACTTCTTTAGGATGTTGGTGATGCTTTGAGTTCTTAAATATGTGCCTCTATTGATGATTGGTAGCTTCTTGTCAAATATGGACCGGTAACTTCTGCCAGCAGATAACGATGTGTACCCTTCACAAAACTGCAAATACTTCAGATATGATTCGATGATCTTATCGACATTCGGATCTGACACGTATTGTTTTGATATGCAATTCCATCTGCAACTTAAGGCATCTAGATCTGTGCTACGTATAATTTTATCTTGCCTTTGTTTAAACATGGTGCAGATCTAGATCAGCGTTGGTATTGAGGCCTGGATCTGACTCTCATATTGAGATGCATCAGTTTCCTGCTTCAAGCACGACCCTTCCAGTATATATAGTATGTCACCCCAGTGATGCACAGGGAGGTTTGTATTAGGTGTTTATAGGTTTGATATATTTATCATGGTATGTTACTCTCTGTAGGTCCTTTGTTATGACATGGGTCATACATAGTAGGTGTGCTCTCTTACTAATGGGTGAGTCTCACTAGCCAGCTTTGAGTACCCTCCAACAGAAAGTCCATACATTGTGGATACCTTCCAGATTAGGATATGAAGTATAAAAGTTTTCAGGTCAACTCTGAAGTATTTGACATCAACAAATGATTACCGCTCGATAGGTGGATATGGTAGTAATTACTTGTTTTAGGCTTTCCTTATTTGGTTTCTGCATGTTTCTGTATCCCTCACGTACAAAGTGCCATATAAAATCAAGGTGTTCCGAACCTTCGGTTCTAAAGTGGCTGAGAATTTACGCCAACATCGTACCATTGGTCCCAATAGTTTAATTCTCAAATAACTGCTTCTAGCATCGATTATCGTTTTAAGCAAGTAACACTTATATTCAAATCTACTGCAGGTAACACGTATCGAATGTTTTCCGAGCGTATGACTTTTACCACCTGTTCACACAACAAACCAGTCTACCAAGCATCCAGCCGTTCTTGACTTCTTGGCTTCTACTTAACATTTCACGAATAACAAAGAAAACCCTAACCCGCAAATACCAATGAATTAAATATCCTCTTCAACCACACCTTTCCCTCTATCCTTTTCCAGATCAATCATCTTCATTACCCTTATCGTTGGTAGTGTATCATCCCATGCGACCCTGCCTTAGCCTGGTCCGGACTTAAACCATCGCAATCCTGATTCCATTCACATTTGGGTACCATGCCCGACAATAAGATAACCTATGTCGCTATTAAAGTGAATTCTATCCACAAAGACTTGATACTTATCAAAGGTGACGATAATGAGTGTGACCCAATAGTCATTGAAGGTACCGTCAAGTTATCAGTAAATCAAAATATTCATATTAAGAAAGTTAAGTTATCATTAACTGGTGAGTTAAGTGTCAACTATTTTGAAAAAGACCAAAATGGGGCAGTCACATCTCAAGTGTTAGAGAAATATGCAGCCTTAAGAGTGGATTGGGATAATTTACTTATTGATAATCAAGGTGAAATCGTAGTTGGATCATATGGTGATAAACCAGTCAAGGCTTCCAAAATTAGCAGTTTATCACATCATCATCCAAAGCTTGACCGTCCAAATTTTGATAGGACTTTATCACAGCCTACCTTAAGTAACTTGAATGAAAAGCAACCAAGTACTATTAAATTACCTACCAGTGGTATAGATGGGACTCCTTTCAAGAATTGTAATTCCAATCATTCATTCTTATTACCTCAAGGAAATTACAGCTTACCATTCAAAATTGTTCTACCAACCAATACTCCAGAAACGGTTGAAGGCTTAAGTGTTGGGAAATTATTATACAAATTCGAATGTTCTATACAAAAAGGATTTTTCGATAAATCTTTAGTGAGAACTAGATACTTAAGATTAGTTAGAACCTTATACCCAACCAGTTTAAACCTTGTTGAAGATGTTGATATAACCAATACCTGGCCTGGTAAAGTTGATTATAAGGTTTATATCAATAAAAAAGGAGTTGCAATTGGATCAACTATTCCTATTAAAACATTGATTGTACCTTTAATCAAAGGCTTAAAGTTAAAAAAGATCAGTGCTGAGATTGTTCAGCATTATCATGTTAGTCATCCTGATGGAAAGAGTCCGGAATTTGAACAAGTATTTGGTCATCAACAACTTATAGGCAAATTAACTGATGATGAGCTCAGTTTAGATAAATGGGATTTAACTGGTTATTATAAGGTTCCAAATAATATCAAAGAAATCACTCAAACTTGTACATTAGCTAATGATTTGATTCAAGTTAGACACAGAATTAGAGTTGTAATTCAAATTAAAAACCCTGGTGGTCATTTAAGTGAATTAAGAGCTAATTTACCAATAACTTTATATATAAGTAGTAACATTGGTCATGTGTTTGGTCATAAGTTTGATATAGATCCTCATTATGGAGTGTTCAATGTTGTCAAGGGTAAAGAAGATGCATTATTCAAAAGGGATAAAATATTTAGTGGTGCTAATACTCCATTAATGTCACCACTGACAACTCCAATCACAACTCCAATGATTAGTCCTCTGGGTTCACCATCATTGGTTCCGGCATCAATTGATGATAATTTGGAGGAAGATGAACTAGATAACTTGGCAGCTCCTCCATTATACGAACAAGCTAAAAATGATAAAATCTTTGATATTACTAGTGCTAGATCTCCAATTGAACAATTAGGTACAAGTTATTTTGATTTACCAAAAGCTAGTCCTAATCATTCAAGTCTAGATTTAAGTCTATTGGCTCATTTACCAAGTTATATGGAAGCAGAAGAAGAAGGTGATGACAATGATAATGAATTAGCTCCCAAATATGATTATGATTCTTCACCAAATGTTAGTGCTAATACCAGTTATTCGTCATTACCATTTAATCTAGAGAAGAACAAGTCCAGTAGTTCATTATCACAGTCGTTTCATTTCAAGGGAAGTCATTCCAGGTCTAATAGTCATTTGAAATTAGCTTTTAGGAAGAAGACATTACCTGAAAAACAGTAATTGGTCACGTGATAATAGATAAAAAATTCAGTAGAAATGAAAAGAACTTAAATACAATAAATAGACATGAGTCTTAGACGTTAATCTTGTTTTTCTCTGACCAAGTACTTGGACCACCTACCACTAAACATTTGTGACTTGGCAGCCAGTCTTGAGACTTAAACCCTAAACTTCGCTGTCGCGAAAAATCCAACACTCATGTCAGTACCAGGTGTCAAATTAGGAGGACCAGGTCAACCATCAATGGCAGGACCAGGTGCTAACCCTGCAGCATTATCAGCAGCAATGGAAAGAATGACTCTCATTGCTACTAGCATCGCCAATTATGTAAGAGATGACAAAACCTTAAAGGGTCGTAAAGGGTTATTGAATAATACACAAGATGTTGAATTCTTCAGATTTAAAAGATTGATCAGAGCTTTAAATAGTGATGATTATAAGGAAAAGCAAAAAGACCCTAAGAACAAATTAGTTGAAATTGCTAATGAACAAAGTGCCAATGAAATCGCCAAATTATTAATTCAAACTCAATTAATATTTCCAGCAACCAAATTACATTTTAATGAAATTAAACAAACAAATAAGAAATGGAAACCTCACAGGGAAAAACCAACATTGATTAAGTCCAAAACTGCAGATTTCAGTCCTGATGCTTATTATATTTGGAATTATAATAAACCAAGTCCATATACGCCAATTTTAGCTGTATTATTAGTTATTGGGATTTTCACAGTTATTTTCTATCCATTATGGCCAAGATTCATGAAACGTGGAGTATATTATATAAGTATGTTGGCAATGTGTTTAATTGGGTTATTCTTTGCTATTGCCATAGTAAGATTGATTATTTATATTATAAGTTTAATAGCTGGTAAGCCATTTTGGTTATTCCCTAATTTGTTTGCTGATGTAGGGGTCATCGAAAGTTTCATACCATTGTATGAATGGGAAAAGCCAAAGAAGAAGAAAGAAAAGAAGAAAAAGGGAAGTGTTGAGTTAAAGGAAGTAGAGTAGGCGCACTAAGTATATATAATTATATGTGCCTTTCTGTTTAGCACTGTTACTTATGACTCTGTTACTAAACGTTCTTACTAGACGTTCTTACTAGGATATTTTACTAGGATGTATTACTTAGGATGCTCTTAGGGAGCTTTTAGGATGTTTGACTCCTTTAGAAAGCTCTTCGTACAAGCACTGCTAACATCTCTAATAACCTCTGCAGTGCGTATCGCGGTACCATCATGATAAACTCAATCACATTCAACCAAGATAATTCATGTATATCACTTGCAACAGACCTGTACCATAAGATCTATAACGTAGAACCTTTTGGTGAAATTTACAATGATGAAGTCCCAACTCAATTCATGAAAATCTTGTTTTCAACGTCATTAACTATCATTATCCCTAAGGTCAAAGATAATCGAATTCTAAAGATTTACAATTTGAAACACAAATTGAAGATATGTGAATTGATATTCCCAGGAACGATAATTGATGTGAAGATCAATAAGAAGCGGTTGATAGTCGTGTTGAAAGTTGGTCAAATTTACATTTATGATTTGAGTTGTGTGAAGCTCATTAAGATCATTGATATAAAGAAAGTGCAAGAATTTGTTGGTGATCTTTCTAATGATGATAAATCTTTGTTAGTTATACCATTTACTTTAATCAGCGAAGACTCTGACATTTTCAATAACATAGATGTTAAACTGTTGATGAAATTTGATAAACCTAATGAAATGTCACGATATAATGGTTGGGTGTTAGTATATGATACGATAAATTTAAAACCCAAATTGATCTTTAAATGTCATTCGTCGGATTTAAAGAAAATTATAATATCAAATATGGTCATTGTCACTGCTAGTATAAAAGGAACAATTATACGAGCCTTCCATTTAGAACCACCAAAACCTTGTACTGAGACTTCCACCAATTCCACAGAATCAAAATCTGATAATGAATTGAATTTACATAAAATACAAAGTTTTAGAAGGGGTCGTAACCCCGTTACGATCAACTGTTTATGTTTAAATAATGATAACACAATTCTTGGATGTGGTTCACAAAGTAGTACAATTCACTTTTTCAGGTTAGATCAAGATCCCCAAACTCAATATGAGCAAAATGATTATATAGAGGATGATATTGAAGACGATGATATAAGCGATGAAGATGGTGGAAGTTCTAAACTGCTGGAAGATTTGAATGAAAACTTAGCTAACCTTCTAATATCGAAACCTCAACCTCAACCTCAGGATGATGATGAAAAGGATAAGAACTTCTTATCGATGTTAAATAAGAGTGTTATGAATTCTACTTACACAAAGAAGATCATGAAGAAATTGCCCTATAAAGAATACCTTGATAATTTCATACTTGAGCCACCAATGCGACTGTTCAGTTATATAAAGTTAAAAGGTAAAGGACATAAAGTAACCATGGGATTTATTGATGATTTGATCTTGGTAGTAACGTCTAACGGAGATTACTTTCAGTATAAATTTGAAGAAGGTAAGGAATGTAGAGTTGTCAATAAGTTTAATCTTATAGGCAAATAAGTAAGGATCAGGTCATGTATAATAAACATTATATCTATCTTATCAAACCGCAGCTTCTAAATCTAAGGTAGCCATGGATACTCATCCTCACCCCACAATCAATTCTAATGAGAGTCTCAATTAGAACCGAACACTAGAGCCGATCTGAGACTCTCTATGAAAGTGACACTTATATGTAGAACTCTATATTGATGAACATATGTAGAACTTCATAAGGTACCCTAAGAGCCGCATCACGTACCCGTTAAGGATCCCTCTTAAATTTTATGCCATATCTACTTATATACGCTTGAAGGTGTGTCTAAATCCTGCGAACGACAATGCGAATCACCACACAGAAAATTTTTCACTTACACCACCTTCAAATCCATTACTACTACGTCAAAACAATTGGTTACTTGTATATAATAACCCTAAATCAATTGACATAACGTAAACATCGATCCTTATCATTATTATAAGTCCATAACAACTTCCAAATAGAACATCTGTTGGGTATACTATTCCTATAAACTCGGGATCGCACGACCTCAATTTTCATAAGAAACCGAAACTCCACTCGAACGAAATGAAAAGTTTAAGGGGTTTTAAAAAATATAAAAATCCATCAATTGGTTTTAGTAACTATAAATCATCAAATTTACAAATCATAAGAAAAATGTCAGACGATGTATTATTTCATAATGAGAACTTGGCTAGAATTATCACCCTTAATAGACCACAAAAGTTAAATTCGTTAAATACTTCAATGGTTACTAAGATAACCCCAAGATTATTAGAAATATCTAAATCTAATGTTAATAATTTAGTTATATTAACATCAAATTCTCCAAAAGGTTTATGTGCTGGAGGTGATGTTGCGGCATGTGCTAAGGAAATCTTAGAAGGCAATCCAGATTATGGATCAACATTCTTTCAAGAAGAATATAACTTGAATTATCTTATTGGTACATATTCTAAACCATATATTTCAATTATGGATGGAATTACTATGGGAGGAGGTGTTGGATTATCAGTTCATGCTCCATTTAGAATTGTAACTGAAAAGACTAAATTAGCAATGCCAGAAATGGATATTGGTTTTTTCCCAGATGTTGGTACTACTTTCTTCTTACCAAGATTAGATGATAAGATGGGTTATTATTATGCCTTAACTGGTGAAATCATGAATGGTTTAACTGCATATTTGTCTGGGTTTGCAACTCATTACATTCATAGTGAAAGAATCCCTCAATTGGTTAATAGATTAAGTAATTTACAACCACCGGTTTTAAATGATCAAAGAGTTTCAGATTTAGCAAATCAAAAACAATATTATCAACAAGTTAATGAGATTTTAGAAGAATTCACCGAAAACAAATTACCAGCAGATGTTAAATTCCCATTCTCAACTTCAGAATTGAAATTATTAAATGAAGGATTTAGTAAAGGAACTTTTGAAGATGTTTTAACATTTTTTGAAACTGAAGGTTCAGAATTTTCTAAGAAATTATTAGCCAAATTATCAACTAAATCTCCAACTTCACTTAGAGTTGGATTTAAACTTCTTAATAAAGGTATTGATAATACTTTTAAAAACCAATTAAGCTTGGAATTAGTTACAGCTACTAATATGATGAATACTAAGATTGAATCTAATGATTTTGTTAAAGGTGTTAAACATAAATTGATTGATAAAATTAAAGAACCTCCATTACCACAATGGACTCAACCTCCAAATGATACTGACAAATTAATGACAACATCAATTCATACTGCTAAATTGAATCAACCTTTAATCAACAAATTCTTTGGTATTGATTTCAAAGATTATCCATTTGTAATGGGTTTACCATCCAATAATCAAATCAAGTTATTTATTAGTGGAGGTGAAACCAATAAATCTTATTTACCAACCCCACAAGAAGTTAAGAGCCATTTCCAACAAAAGTATGGTAATAAGTTAGGGTTAGGTTTAAAGATTGATAGTGTATTAGCGTTACATGGAGATTTAGAGACTTATCAAGGAAAGTATGCTAGTTGGAGAGATTGAGTGCTTAGAAATATACAGTAGATCACTGGGATTCCTTGACAAGAGAAAGTTCATTCTCTCTTACTTCTTACCTTCATAGACTCTCGATTCTACCTACATTGTAAATATACATTTAAAATACATCTATCTTCTACTGTCAACTACTACCATATACAATGAGCTGCTCCTATAGTTAGCTACTGTCAAACTACACCTACTTGAAATTCTCATAAATATAATCTCCACCAAATTCTTCATAATCGGCTTTAGTAATAAAGAAATTCTCAGCTACTGATTTATTCTCATTTATCATCAATGATAAATCACTAGCACCTAACCAAGTATTAAATTTCTTATCCCAAATTTCATTAACATCATTCATTTGAAAATTGTTCAATTGGTTCAAGTAAAATCTCATATTAGGGAAGATTTGAGTACTTAATTTATTTAAATCATTAAACAATCTTGTGGATAATCCTGGTAATAAATAACTATCACCAGTTACTAAGAAATTACTGGTATAAATCCTTAAGATTTCACCGATTTTATTTGGATTATTACCATCGGTTGTAAGCAAATCATTTTCGATGTTTTTCAAGATTGATAATATGAAAATTGGTAATCCATTACTATTAGGTTTTTCTAAACTTGGTTGGATTGGATTTATGGCGGATGAACTTGGATCAAATAATGATTCTAATATTGATACTTGTTCTTTATGAACCGGTATGTATTGTTTATTAGGTAATTGATAATGTTTAGTTGTGAATTGAAATTGAGATTCAATTGCATGAGTCTTTAAGATTGGTTCTTCAGCAATATTTAACATTGAATATTTGAAGTCTTTGATAATTTTCTTACTTAATTGATATTGACGGAACGATTCAGTTGCCGTTGACCAATCTTCATTTTCATAATTTATACCAGTTTCTTGGAAAAATTTAACAATGTTAGCATCAATAAAATCTCCACCAAATTTGGAATAAGAACTATATTTAGATTGAATAATCCCATCTAAAATTGGGGTGACGCTAATAGTACTTGATCCAACATCAACAACAATCCCATTGCTTCTACCCATATGATATAATTGACATAAAGGTTTCTTAACTAATGAGAATATTGGTACTTCGAATTGTTCAAACACAACCTCTGCTGTTTTCAATTTATTGGCTTTGGTATTCCATGGTTGTTCAGTTAAAGTTAATCCATGTTCTTTTGGATCCAATTTATAATCATTATCTAAATTATCATAAACGTATTGCCAATTATGGACAATATTATCAAAATCATAAATTAGTCCTGAATCCATTAATGTCATAACTTCATTATTAGGGTACTGGTCAATTTGTTCATCCCCAACTATAGCTTTACCATTGGACCCAGGACCAATTGAGTAATTGGTATTGAACACTAATGATGGTAAATTGTCGGTGGCAAACCCGGCTTTAGTAGTATCTGAGCCATTATCTATGACTATAGATGGTGCTGTGTACATGTTGTTGAAATTTTTTCGCGGAACTGGATGGGTTTTAAGTTCGCGACAGAGGTTGTAGGAATATATATTAAAACTCATAAGTATCGTACTGGTTGGTTATGGTTCGTTCAGGATTCAATCGCTTTGAAGTCAATCTTCAAACGGTGCCCTTCTTACCCTTCTTAGACTTCTCTTCTTCAGGTAATTCATCAATACTATGTAATCCTCTATCTTTAATAAATAAAGTACTGATTAAACAAATAGCTATCAATGGAATATTCAAGTAAAAATAATCTCTAATAGCTGTTAAGTACATTTTCTTAATCGTCACGATTTGTACATCATTTAATCCCGTGATTTCCACCTTATTATAAATATGACTCTTTAAGTAATGTAAATAATCAATTGGAATGTTATTGAAACTATCTGGATCATTGACAGCTTTTGTAATTTGAGAAGTTAAACTATTGCTAATAATTAATGATGCAATTGCCGTACCCATAGCACCACCTAATGATCTAACAACATTTCTAGTACTAACTACAACTGCTCTATCAGCTTTTCTTGATTGAGATAAGGCTGCAACCATTGATGGTTGAAATGTACAACCTATACCAATCCCCATAATAAATAAAACCACACAAATAACTCCAACACTAGTCCCAAGGTTAAATATCAACATCAATCCACATGCTATAGTCCAACATGTATATCCAGTTACAATGACATATTTATAATGACCTGATGAACTAATGATTTGACCAGCAGCTGTTGAGGCTATAGCTTGAACTAATACTAATGGTAATAATAATATAGCACTGGTCAATTCACTATAGTTTCTAACAATTTGAAAATAGTATGGTAAGAAATACTGCATACTATAATACACGATCCCATAAAGGAAATTTGATGATAATATTAAATTCAAACTTGGTAACGTAAATAATTTCAAAGGTATAATTGGCAATTTTGGGATTTTCCATTCTATTAATAGAAATCCTATGAAACAGCATACTCCAACTACTAACATTGCAATTACGAGGGCACTATCCCATTTATAAGTCGAACCACCACCATTTAATGGCACTAATAATAAAGTTAATGAAGCAGTACCAAAGAACATTCCTAAATAATCGATTTTCTTGAATTTATCTAATCTTGATAAAACGGAGTTTAGTTGATCTTTCCTATTTTCAACATATACATACGTTATTATAGCTTGAATTACAATTAGCCCTGGCATCATATGATAAAAGTTTCTCCAACTTGAATGTTCAACAAATGCCGACATCAAAAATGGTCCAATTGCATTTCCTAATCCAACATTGGCTCCTAATATACCTTGATACTTTCCTCTTTGTTTCAAAGTAACAATATCACTTACTAATGTCATTGTCAAATTTTGGATGCCTCCAGTTCCTATCCCTGCAAATGCTCTAAACACATAAAACTGAACCCCAGTTTGAGCAAAGCCACAACATAAATCTGCTAATGCTAATGTGGTAAGTGATCCTAATAGTACTACTTTCCTGCCAAAAATATCAGCTAATCTCCCAAATAACACTTGACATACACAATTTGCTAATAATGATGCGGTACCTGCCCAATTAATTGTAGCTTCACTGCTTAAATCTTTGGCAATTGCGGGCAATGCAATTGTAACTGCCGTCTGATCAACAAATGCTGTGAACAAATTAAATGCCATTGCTGACATTGTTATAAGTAGCTTTTTTCTTGGTAGAATGTTCATATGAGCATCACCTAATCTATCAGCCAATTCTTTAGATTCTTCATGAATTGATGTTTCATCATTATGATCCATAGCCATAGTAGCTGGTTTATTATTAGAATCTTTGGATGTACCAGAAGATTTGCCCATTATTAATTCCGATTCCTTGATTGGATTTGTGGGTTCTACCATGTTGAAATAAAAAATTTGTTATCGATTCCGAAGCGGCTCCAAACCGCTTTTTTATGACAGATTGTTGCAAAAACTCCGAGCAGCCCCGCATCTTATATCATAAATCAAGCATGAAGAGCAACCAATTAGATGGCAGTAATTGTCAATATCGTCAAATAATAAAGAGACCGGGCAAGTGAAATGTTTGGACTCTAACTAAAGTCATTGAACACCAAAAATTTGTTTGCAACAATCATTGCCTTCTGTTGATCTGATGAAGATCCCCGGAGTTATTATTTCTATATACAGTATAATTCAAAAACGAATGTATTAGCCTATAACTGTATAAAATCACTAATCAATTAGTATACTTACTTAACTCCATTTTCAATCCTTTAATCTCATTCTTCAATAATCCATTTTCAATCAATAAACTCAGTTTGTTACTATGACTAATCATTGTTAATAACCTTTCATTTTCTTCAGTTAAATATTTCATCTTATTGATAATTTTATTACCCAATTCATATTCATCAATATTACCGGCTTGATTGATTTGATGGCTTACTAATAAACCTTCCAAAATGGCTGTTGTTTCAGATAATTGTTGATCTTTACAATCTAACTTAGTAGCTAAATCTTTAAAGATCTTGTAGAATCTATCAGTGGTTTTAACCATAGTTGAATCATTCTTAGCTTCTAATTTCTTTCTTAAATTATTGATGATTTGTGATTTCAAATTCAACTGTAACTTATATTTTTCAATTTCTTGTTCTTTGTATTTATCCTTGTTAGCGGCTAAACCTAATTGTTGATTTAAAGGTTGATTAAGAGGATTATTTGATAATAAAGGACTGTTCAAGTGTGAACTATTGATGGAACTATTAGTTGATGAATTTGGAATTATTGATGATGTATCATTAGTTTGATTCGAACCAATTTGAGTTCTAACTGATGACATTGATCCATATGAATACCCATTAGAATTTGAGCTATATGTACTTGTAGTTCCACTATTAGCTCCTTTTAAATTTATCATATTATTATTATTGTTACTGTGACTATTACCTATCCCTGAACTCATACCATCCAAACCTGTATTACCATTTGAAATATTACTGTATTCTTGTCCTCCCACATTATTATAATTAGTAGTACCTCTAAGTTGATCATAAACGTTATAAGGTTTTTGGAAGTTACTATAACCATACATTTGATCTAAAGGTAAGTTCCCCAACTTTGAATCCATGATCAAAATATTTAGATTTCAGGGGGAATTCTTGGGTATATATATGTGTGGTAAATGTGATGTATCACATTTTGCGGCAATTCTGAAACAAATGGTAGTGTGCTAACTTTACTTATAAGTTACACACTCAGATCCAATAATATTTATATTAAATTATTTAATAGCCATTACTATTTATCATCATTACATTCTATAACCTTGTCTAATAACGTTGGTTTCTACTATGTTAGTATAATTGCCCACCTCCCATCATTTGCTTTAATAATTGTCCACCTGGCGTATTCAATACCTGCTGTGGCAAATTTAAAATCCTTTCTTCCAAATTCTTACCGACTAAAAACTCAATCAATGCATCAGTGAAATGATTACAGTTATTATCAAATAAATCATATTTCAAATGTGTGTACTTTAAATCTTCTCTTTGTTTCAACTCTTCAATAAAATCAACTAAGATTTCCTCATTAACATAAGTTTTACCCAAGGAAATGACTTCTATTGGCCTTCCATATTTTGTGGTACCTGGTGGCAGATTTACTTTGATACCTTGGTCAATATAATACTCTTTATTGTTTACTACTGTTGATGTATGATATACAGCATCTAAGGTAATACCTAAAATCTGTGGAGATAAAACTGGTGCTAATCCATGGGATAAGTCATAAACATAAACTTTAACATCCCAACTTTCTTCTTCTTCTACTTGTGCCATTTTTAATTATTATTTGGGAGTTTCAGTGGTTTAAATAGTTTAAAATCGGTGGCAAGCGGAGCGCGGGATTTTGCAGCCATGGCCTTGTGATTTATGATACATGTTCACTAAGAGATTTAGAGACAATCAAAAACTTTTATTTATAATAATACACTGTCTATTCTGAGTTGGACATTTCTTCGTTTGTGTTCAACGTCTACCCTTGTAAGGTCACTAGATTACTTGGTAATTCATTTTTCACCAGCATATTGTTCAAGTGCTAATTGAATGACATGGCTAATGTCATCTTCATTATACTTTGAATCTTTATCATTGGTGGCGTCTTCAATAGCATCATGGAGATTTTCAAAGTGTCCAGAAATTTCATCGTTGCTTAAATCAGATTCATTCATAACACGTAACACTGAATTCCCATTACCATCAACACTATAATAGTCACCATTGACATAGTAAATAGAACCAAGATAAACTGATGTGATCAATTGGGTCTTGGTATAATCATCAGGAGCTTGTCCTATATCCAAGAATCGTTTAAGTTCTTCAACATCAATATCATCAAGCTTTGAGACTGGTTCATTAGCTTCCACAATAGGTTCCAAACTTGGTACCACAATAGGTTCGACAATTGGGTCAACTTTCGATTCTACTTTACTATCATCATCTACAACGATATGTAAGATATAGTAAATTATAAAGGCTACTAAAATCAAGTTGAATGGTTTATACATCGTTATGAGTAAATGTTTATGTGTCCTCCTCGCCGCACTTTTGCAAAATAAACAAACAAGGGTCTCACGACCATTTACGAAAATTGAAGACCCATTACCGTAAATGAAGAGTAAATTCCATACCATTCATTATTCATATACACATTAAATACGTAAGCTTAAATACCTACGGTTATCTTATTTTCATTTGCATAGGTATCGACCAATTCCGATAAACTGTTCAAGACACCAGTCCATTCTTTAAGAGCAGTATCATACTTACTCAACCCTGTAGCTGACTGAATCCTATAATAGTGATTCAATTCTTCACGGATCAAATTTATCAACCTTATACACCTTGAAACATTTTTATTAGCCAATAAGGTTTGAAAATAGTCCAAATAGGCTGCTAAATCATCAGAATGAGGCCCATCTTGATCTAATGACATCTTTATCCATCCCTTTACCATATCAACCATATCTTTATAATAATAGTGCTTATTCAAGAACAATAATGAAGAATTGATTTTCGGTTGATTATTCAACCATTTCTTAGTAATAGGTTGATTGGCAACTTTCTTTTGCTCAACTGCTTGAATGAACTTATCTTTCAAAGTTTGAGGTTCAAGTTTTCTTCGTTTATAATCTTCTAATTCATCAACTACTTCCTGCCTTAAAGAACTTGGAAGATCATTCAATATGGACGTATCGTAACTTAAATCGTCCGATAAGATTGGTCTATTTGGTACTTCTGTTTGCCTTTGGGGTGAGTCAGTTCTTAATTTCTTCCGTTTGGGGGATTCTCGTTTGGGTGATTCAATAACCCTCATATACTTTGGTTCTTGAGTTGTTGTGGTCGGAAGTAATTGTTGTAAATATGCTTTACCTTTTTGGGGACTTTTGGTTTCAACAAACCCTCTTCTAACTAATTCCAGTTTAAGTTCTCGTTTAATATCCCAAGGCAAAGATTCGAAAATTTCCCAATCGATATTACCATCAATTGGATCTTTGAAATCACTGGTATCAATCTTGACAGTGTTAATCATTCTCTCTGGTCTTTTCATTATCCCCATTGGTAATTTTGATTGCTTATTCTTTTTGAACTGATCTGCGTCTTCAAGCTTCGATATAGTTACTGCTACACCTCTTAATTCAATTGGTGGTACACCCAAAGCACGTAATAAAGCTTTTAGTTCGGCTGATATTACACCTGTATCATTAGTAGCTATCCCGATTCTTGCAGTTTTAGTAAAGAAATCACATTTGCCCATTCCCAAGAACTTTGGTGGTGCTATAGGAGCATCTGGCAGTCTTTTCGCTAGCTTTAAAGTAATAGATGACCCAACATAATTCAATTTGATAAGCCTATTACTGATCTCATTGGCAAATCCTGCAATGAACTCTTCCACTTGGTGATGTGTATCGAATCTTATACCAAAGTTTACATCTACAGAAACTGATTTCCTAATGACTGATTCTAAATCAAGTATTGAGTCATCTTTACCTCTACAATAATCGTATAATTTTTCACCAGTTTTAGGACCAAAGATATTAATGAGTCTTGATTTGGGGACTTTAATCAAATCTCGTATTTTAGGAGACTTGATAGATAACTCCTGTTCAATTTTATCTACAATTGAATAACCTACACCTGGTAAATTTTTGATTGAAATAGGTAATAAGAACTCATTGATATTATCTTGAAGATGAACATATCCATCAGGTTTGGCATTTCTTAATGCTAATTTTGCCAATAGCACATTATGTGATAATCCTACACTTATTGTACATTTTGTTAGTTCCCAAATATCACGTCTCATGGTATTACAGAATTCATCAATATCCCCATCATAACTTGTCATATCAAGCAAAGCTTCATCTATCAGGACCGGGTAAATTATATCAATCATCGACGATTTCGATATGAGGTAATTATACAATTCTGTAGCATATTTCTCATATAAATCAAAATCATAGTCTAAGATTATAAGATTTGGACACAATCGTTTAGCAGATCTTACCCATGACCCATTCTTGACTCCATGGCCTCTCGCAACATAATTGCAACTTGCTACATCAGATGTCTTATTACCATGAGAAACTGCAAGTGGATCTTTTGATAGGTTGTAGTTTGTATTCTGACAAGATGCACTAACAAAGAAACAGTCGAAATCAACATGGACAATTCTTCGATCACTATCTTTGATATTTCCCTGACCATTCTTAACCTTTGTGTTATTCAAAATCCTCTTCAAAAACGAAGATTTTAAATCTGCTTTCCACATACTCAAATGATGTAATCTTGATTTAGCAAAGAAGTGTGGTAGAAAATCCGGATGTTTTGCATCCATTATTGATGATTTAATCAATTGTTTGCCGTTGCCATCAACCCTTCCTTGCTTCAAATCAACTTGTATTCCAAGATCATTATTTGGCTCGTCACCTGATTCATTGAAATCTTCATCCATTGAATCCTCTCTCCTGAATTCTGTATCTTCATCATCAATTTCATCCATATAAAACTGCTTGTTCACAAACCTTATATCTTCATGAGCTTTTAGTTGTTCATCTCTGGTCTTTGATTCAAAATCTAACCTATTCTGATTATATTCGATCTCTTTAAAAAGTCTATATTGTTTCCAATCCAACAACGTGTTAGCTTTCACGCTATCACTTATCCAAGTTGCTTTTACAACTCTGCAATTTCTATATGAAAGCTGTTTCCTTGGTGTTAGTCTATCACAGACAATATGAGTTGCAGCTGATTTGTTTGGCAAGTAAGATAAAAACTTACCCCCATGAATAATAACAAGTCTATGAATCTCATTCATCGATGGTACTGTATGTCCATTAACAAATATAACACAATCTTTAAATATTGGTTCTTTATAAATGTCTTCATTTTGAATTTCTCTTCTTTTAGTATCCCAATCTCTATACTCTTGATCTTTCAATTGTTGCTTTTTATGTTTATTATCGAAGTATACTCCAAAATCTCCAAATCCATGTAAAGGACCAATATCTTCATCAGTATCGGTATCTTGTTCACTTATATCCTGAGAGTCCATAGTTTCAATACTATTAACAGCACCTTTATCAATACTACTAGGCCCTGAAACGGCTCCTGAAACGCTTTCATTATCATTGTCACTAATTGTTTCTGCTTCTTGGATGGAAACGACACGTCTCTGAGTAGTTCCCTTCTCGTTGTCATCACCATTATTAGGTCCTTGGGAGTTCTTTCTCAATAACCATTCATTAAAAGAATCATCAAATGGATCCGATATCGACGAAAGTATATCCACGTTGCCCTGTGATTTATTTAAGTCTTCTTGGGTTTGACTCAAGTCGCTTATATGACTAATCAATTCATTATCATTCAAAGACTGTAAGAAAGATTTATAACCATCATTCATAAGTTGCAAAATGCGAGTCTCAGAGATCTACAAACACAAACAAATATAATAGCCATATACGAGATAAGTAATATGTAACTAACGTTTCTAAAGAGAAATCTAATCAATTTTTAAAACAAACTTTCCGTTAGTTGTTCCGGATTCCAATAATTTAGCAACTTCAGCATAATCTTTTAAGTCGTATACTTTAGGTACAGGATATTTAACCTTACCAGATTTCCAATTATCTAAGATTTTAACAATATACTGATCAAATTTACCAGGAATTGCTAAATAAGGGAAACTAGAAGGTCTAGCAATCGAAAGATTTTTGGGTGGTAAAGAATAAACATCAATTGGTGGCAATTTTCCACTACTATTACCATAAGTAATGAAATGTCCACCTACTGCTAAACTATCAATTGACCTTTGGAAAGTTGCTTGTCCAACACTATCATAAGAAGCTCTAACACCTTCACCATTGGTGATTTCTTTAACTTTCTCAACAACATCTTCGGTTTTATAATTGATGGTATAATCAGCACCTAAATCTTTAACAATCTTTAATTTTTCAGCAGTTGAAGCTAAGGCAATAACTTTTGCACCTCTAAGTTTAAGAACTTGCACTAAAATTTGACCCACACCACCAGCTGCAGCCCAAACAAGAATAAAATCATCAGGTTGAACATTATATGTCTCTTCAACAAAAGTATAAGGAGTCATACTTTGAATTAAATTTGAACCATAATAAGTCAATTCTTCTTCAGTGGCATCATCAGGAATCTTAACAATGGTTTTATGATTTTCAGGGATTTTAGTATATTGAGCAAAAGTTGAGCCACTAACATAACTTACTTTATCACCAACTTTGAATCTCTTAACATCAGTTCCAACACTAACGATTTCTCCAGTAGCTTCTCTACCTAAGACATAAGGGACTTGAGCTTTATATAAACCTTTTCTGAAGTACCCTTCAATGAAATTAACCCCAGCATATTTATTCTTAATAATGATATCAGTTGGGGAGTCAATTTGAGGAGTTGGGTAATCTTGATATTTGATCACATCATATGAGTCACTGATTCCATCGATTAAAACTACTTTTTGAGTTTTGGGTAAAGACATTGTTCTAACTTGATTGAAGTTGACGTAATTGACTTGGTTGACCTTGAATTGAGTTAATGGTCTACTATAGTTGAACTTAGTTAAGTTGAGCTTAGTAATGCGGTTCATTCCAGTTAGCTTATTAATGGAGAAATTGCAGCCGCATTCCACAGTTCACAATTTTATGAACACCGGAGGAGGGGGATATTAATTGTGATGGTTTAGTTCGTTTGGTTTCGTTTCGTTTGGTTTCGTTTCGTTTGGTTTCGTTTCATTTGGTGTATTGTGGATTTACATTGTTTAATTTGTGAATTTTTGTTTAATTAATAATTTGATTTTTTTTACTTTTTGCAGTTTTTGCAATTTGGTAAAACATTGTAGCAGATATAAATCATGAAGGAGACGAAATATGTTTCAAAAATGCAGAATATTTAAACATTCCCACGAGAAGTAAAAATACAACCTCAAGGTTAGTAAAACAATCACAAACCCAAAACATCGAAAACATTCAAAACACTCAATAATCGAATCATGATCTCTAACTGCAACTCTAATGCGCATCAAAAAATTTTCAGTATAAGGAATATGATTATCAGCTAAACGTCTCTAAACACAAATCAAAAGCATTACACATAGAAAACACAAAACACAAGATAAATCATAAAATGACGGAACCGATAATTATAGAAGAAATCAAAAAATTTAAAAATCAATTGGATGATTATTTAAGTAAGAAGTATAGTGATGCAACTATATTACTAGGAATAAGCAACTCCATTCAATCCAAATTCGAACTTTGGATCATCAAAGACTTGAATGATTACTATAATGAAGTAGAAGTTGTCAAGAAACAAAAAGAGTTTAAGACCATCAAATACTTCGAAACTTTATGGAGTAATTTTCATTACCCTATAATTAAATTCTTTGAGTACAATCATCGAGAAATCTATGAGGAGATTCTACAAGAGTTTAACAAAGAGAAGGATAAGAGTAAGAAAGATAAGCAAAAAACTCCCAATGATTCAGATTACGAGTCTAGATTCAAATTAAGACCAGTTGAAATTAGAAAATTAAATGATTCGTTTGTAAAGTTCATTAAATCAATCAATAATTATTATATGAATTTCCTTGAATATTTAAGTACCCATTTCAAGAATAGTTTATTACCAAATGAATTCCTCAAGCATTTTAAATTCGTAGTACCAGCGACTTCAATTGGTACTAATGATCCTAACTTTCAAGCAAATCTACTTTATCTTATCCATAAAGTTCTTTTATGTCTAGGCGATAGTTCAAGACATAAAGGATTCATAGAAACATCATACTTATTACCAAGTTTATCATTAAGGAATTTTCATAAATTTAGATTGTTAAATAATGATAAGAAGATCATCAGTTTAAAACCTTATTTCAACTCAGCATTAACTTATTATAAATTCTGTATATTACTATTACCAGCATTAAATGAACCATATAATCATCTAGGCATGGTCAACAATTTGATCGATAATAAGGTTGATTCGGTTTACTATTTCTTAAGATCAAATTTCACCAGATTGCCATCTTATAAATTGGGGATTATAAATTTACATAACTTATTATCAAAGACATGGTTTAGAACTAATTTATATGATATTTTAGTTAGTGAGAATGTTAATGAATTTAATACCAGATTAGGTAATCAAGTCCTGTTAAAAAGTTTCCAACTCAATATTATTTTCATTTGTTTAATTGGGTACTATTATTTGCCTGAAGTTTTTCAAATGAATAAATATTTTATTATGAAGAAACTTAAGTATTCAAAGGTTGAGTTTGTGTTTTTGAATTTGAATTTCAACGTTGATAACTTTAAAGAACTTATGAGTACTGATAGCAGTTCTCATAATTCAGGCACTAATAACAGTACCGGCACTGCTCACGGTACTGGCCCCAATTCTAATGGTAATGGTAAAAAGGCTTTAGACATGAATCTCAACCATTACCTCCAACAACTAATTATCCTATTCAGTTTCAACAATCTAGTACCCAACAATGGCTTAAGAAAGTTTCTTCTAAAGTATCTAGAATTCTTTTTCAAAGCTTTACCCATAATTAAACTGACTACCTCAGCTACTAAAAAAAATTGCTTAATATGCCTTAGACTTATTCTTACCTGGATAAGACAAGACAATTTCAAATTAAAACATATTCAATTAGTCAAAGAGCTTATCAACGTGTTCAATATCCTTATCGAAGAACTTAATGAAAACAGCATGGAACTTTTCATCTCAAATTCCAGACCTATTAGGAATTACTATTTCGAAGAAGATGTTTTGTTAAAGGATTTTCTGATTATCAAGTATCAATTCAAAGACTTTAAAGATGATCATTTATTCGAATCCAATGACATAAATTTACTAAATCATGATTATACAAGTTTAATAGTGAATGGTATACCAACCTTCCTAGATAATGACAAGTTCAAATCCAATTCCAACCAAATTCCTAGTGAAGTTGATAACTATGAGAATGGGTCAAGAATTGAAAGTATTTTAGTATTGGGTAAGAAGATTTTATTTGATACAAAATTTGATGTCAAATTCGATGAAAAGTTTTCAGTTGATTTTAAACTGAAGACCAAACAATCTCAAAAACCCAAAGTTTCTAAAACCAAGATGCTTAGTATGGCTGAAGTTATTTCAATGGGTAAACAAACTGAGGATGTTTCTGACCAAGTCAAAGAAAAGAAAGACTTGAATACAGACGATAAAGAGCAAGATGATTACGAAGAGGACGAGGATGATGATGATGAAGATGACGAAGAAGAACAACAAGAAGAAGATATTGAAGATTCAGATTCAATTATTGATGAAATTGAAGAGTTCATATTGAGCCATTCTAATCAATTACAATCCTACATTAAACCATCAATTATGCAACAAAGTTCAGTTACAACTCCAAACATTTGGCAAGATAATGTTGGTACTTTAATGCAACCAAAATCCCCTGAGACCATCCAGGTCAATGATACCACCGAAACGTCTGAAATCAGTAACACCAGAACTCAGCAACCACCAATTCTTCCAGTCCAATCTGATGCAGAGTCGAATTCTCAAACTTCATGGCCATACCCTTATCCACCGGGGCTGCACATTACTCAAGTGCAACAACCCCCAGCTTCACAGCCCCAAGTTCCTCAAACCCCCATACCACCTTATCGATATGATCCTTACCAACTACAAGCAGGAAATACACCTTATCATGGGTCAGTATATTCATCATCTTTGTATAGCAGTCCTTCACAGCCTTTTATACCACCATTAATGCGCCAATTTCCACCCTCATTTACAGGTCAGCCTCAATTCCCTGGAGCAGTTCCAGGAGTACCACCTCCTGGACAACAAATGGCACCTGGTCCACCACCACCTCCAATGCATCCAAGCTTGAACCATACTTCTCAATACAGTCCACTAACACAATCAAAGTTTGAATTCAGAAATTACTACCCACAGTATTACCAACAACAAGCTCCAACATTTCCAATGTTTCCAGCTCCAATTGGGACTTCTAGCTCAAATCCATCTCACAGTCAGTCTCAACCAAATGAACCAAATGAACCAAATGCACCAAACCAAACTTCAAGTTCTGGTCCCAACACTCAATAGTCAATAGAACTAATATAAATCCGATCATTGGGCCCCTCTTAGACTTCTGCCTCTACATAACGTTTTATAGACAACAATGAAAATCGATGTCTCAATATCTTCGCGATATGCCACTATATAAATCCTGGGAATTCTTAGTAGCAGTTATCATAGTGATTTATTATGGCGTTTATCAATTGAGTTCGCCTAAACTTTATATATCACCTGACCTCAAACAAAGATTAAAAGTTCTCCCGCAAGAGTTCATCTTGAGTCAACCACCACTTGAAAAGAATTTTGCTTATGTCCAGTATGCCACAGATTACACATATTTGAAGCTTGGTATAAAGAACTTCAAGGACTTGGTGTCGCCAATTGGTGACTTGGTCTTAATATATAATGAAGAACTTAATAAGGATCCTGGTTTCAAAGACTTTGAGACCGTTGCATCTTCTCATAACATCATACTTAAGCCAGTGGAACTCTTGACAATCGAAGAGAAAAATATATGGCATGATTCCTTTACTAAATTACACATTTTTGAGTTGACAGAATACGATAGGATTGTTTACTTTGATGCTGATAGTATGTTATTGAATTTGTCTTATAATAACGGATTGTTTACGAATAATGGTCAGGACTTGAATGAATTGTTTAATATACCCTACAATATAGATATTGCAATGCCTCAGGCTTATTGGCTTTCCACTCAGAAACTAAATGGGGTGCCAGTGAAAGAGCCTGTTGCTGATAAGTTGACGTTTGATGAGCTCCCTAGTTTATATTCTTCTAAACATAAGTTTGAAAATAGGAGATCGTTCTTTGCATCACATGTTATAGTAGTGAAACCCAACTTAGAAGTCTATAAAAGTTTATTGAAATACGTTTACAATCCATTTTGGTGGCATATTACATCCAGATCAAGGCTAAGATCATCTGATGACTACGATATGGAAGTTATTAATAAATTTGTTGATGATAATCTTTATAGGGCCAATTTAAATGTTGGTATTTTGGATCATAGAGTTTATGGAGTATTGACTGGTGAATTCAAGGAAGCCTATCATTCAAAATTCTTGAGTAATCCTCAAGATCTTCCATTTATAAATCATGAATCTAATGATGGTTGGGATAGTCTTGAAGTCATTAAGAATATTAAATTAGTTCATTTCTCTGATGAGCCAATTCCTAAACCATGGAAAGAAGAGAATAACTTGGATCATTATAATACCTTCAAGATTCATTGTAAGGATGATTTAGATGATTTTGGTGAACTATACCCAGTAAATAAACCAAGATTAATAGATGATTGTGACAGTGTAAGATTATGGGATTGGATAAGAAATGAGTTCAAGAAGAATTGGATTGGAAAAAATATTCTTCACCCGTAGAAGCTTCCTAAAGTTGATAAACAAAAGAATAAGTAAGAGCATCAGAGCATCACGTTAAAAAATATATCATTAAAACAAACGTTCTAGCCTACATAGACTCTACCTTCCCATGGACTTAAAGACTCACCTACATTATCAACATTGGATGAAACCAATTTAAAACCCAGAAGGTTAATCAAAGGGTTAAATTCGACTGTATCGTCACTGAAGTTCAATACCACGTAGGCTTTAGAATCTTTATTCAGTTTGACATAAGTAAAAAGCTTTTCATTATCATAATCCAATATCTCAAATTCTCCATAGACCAATAAATTTTTATACTGTTTCCTTAAACCAAGTAGGTGCTTATAAAACGAGAGGACTGAAGTTTCATCTTTTTCTTGAAGTTCAACATTGATTTGAGAGTAATTATCATTTACTCTCATCCATGGTTCACCACCAGAAAATCCAGTGAACTTTGAGGAATTCCATTGAACTGGAGTCCTTGCATGATCTCTTGCAACTTGTTGAATGATATCCATGAATCGAACTAAAATTGGATGGTTAGGATCA
Source organism: Yamadazyma cerambycidarum (assembly GCA_030574835.1). NCBI lineage: Eukaryota > Fungi > Ascomycota > Pichiomycetes > Serinales > Debaryomycetaceae > Yamadazyma > Yamadazyma cerambycidarum. Next base: position 247,311 of record JAJMFR010000005.1, read on the forward strand.
GTTATATTATGTTTAGCCTTGAGGTTATTATAATAATTGATTGACTTTATATCCTTATACTCCTTAATATCCCAAGACCTTGGGACATTTGTCATACCAATTTCTTGTCCTTGATAGATGAACAAAGTGCCACTTAAAGTAGCTTGTAATAGACCAATCAATTTAGCTGACTTGAAGGTAAGATCTAAAGTTGATGTATTTCCAAACCTGGAAACACTTCTTGGTTGATCATGGTTTTCAATAAATACCGTAGACCAGGCATCAGTACCTTTTGTGAATTCACATTGGGTCTTTATGGTTCGTTTAATATCAATCAATGTGAACGGAGAAATATTAAATTTATCACCGGGTGCTGCATCTAAGTTAACTAAGTCAAATAAGAATAACATGTTCATTTCTTCTCGTTCAGCACTAACATATTTTAGAGCATCTTCTCTTGAACAATTTCCAACTTCACCAACTGTCATAGCATCATATTTACTAGTGATGTCCTTAAACATCTCCTTATGAAACTCATGAATTCTAGGTCCATTAGATGTGTAAAGATTGGATGGCTGAAATATTTCATCTGGTATAACTATAGGAGCATCTAAGAATCTTTGATCTTTTGAATATAATCCAGCAGTATCAATTCTGAATCCATCAATACCTTTTTCAAACCAAAATGTCATGGATGTCTTATATAATGCTTTTCTACATTCTTCATTCTCCCAGTTCAAATCAGGTTGAGTTGTAGCAAATAGACAAAGATAATATTCTTGGGTGTTCTCATCATATTTCCAAGCACTACCAGAGAATTTGGACCCCCAATTATTTGGTGGTACTCTTTCACCAAGTTTATTGAATTTTGGCTCCTTCCAAATATACCAATCTCTCTTGGGGTTGGTTTTAGAAGACCTTGATTCCTTGAACCATTCATGTTCAGAAGACGTATGATTTATTACCAAATCCAAGATCAACTTCATACCTCTTGAATGACATCCTTCAATCAAGGTTTCCATATCTTGTAAAGTCCCATACTTAGGATAGACGTTTTCATAGTCACTAATATCATAACCCATATCATCCTGTGGTGAATCGTACATTGGTGATAACCATATAACATCCACACCTAAATCTCTTACATAATCTAATTTTGAGATAATCCCAGGTATATCACCAATTCCGTCTTCATTGGAGTCTTTAAAAGACGCTGGCCATATTTGGTACACTGCACTTTCTTTCCACCATTTACTCATATTTAGTTTGGTTGCTTTACAATATTAGAGGTGACAGCATAATTCTTATATACAGATAGAATCACTAGTCAAAGCTAACAATAGACAAGGCTTAAACAATAGTTGTACAATGATGTTAGTAAACTCGGTTTTCCGAATTACACTAATCTTTACATTAAACTTTACGTCAATCACCCCCACTTTGAAAGGGGAATGTATACGCCTAAAATGGTAATGACAACAGCGAGACATTATTATATCCGCCTCTATGGATTTGGTCTCCCGAAAAATAATAGAATTATTCATTACATATACTTTCATTCACATATACATAGTTAATATTACACACGTACGCATTAAACAAGTTTGAACTTAAAGTTTAGGATTCAGATCATAAGATCATGCCTTTTCCGGAAAAGCTTCTTCTCTTTCATCATCTTTCTCTTCATTTTCAACAACTAAACCTTTAATACCATTTTGACCAACTTTGTTGATGAAATCTTCAGCATTGAACACTTCAACTTCAGTTGATTTGAATTTTCTGGCATAAACTTTATCATGGAATAAAGCATCCAATTCAGCAAATGTTCTACCTTTGGTTTCAGGTAATTCAAACCAAGCCCAAGTTGCAGCAGCAAGACTGAAACCACCCCAGAAGAAACCGGTTTTAGCTTTCCAATTCCAGGCTTCTGGATTAAGCATATAAGGAGTGATGACAGCTGTAATAATACCAGCAACATTATATAAATCTCTGGCAAGAACAATGGTCTTGGTTCTTAATTTAGTTGATGGGATTTCAGCAACTATACAATAACACATAGGACCAATAGTTAAATCATAAATGAAAGTATAGAACAATAATAATGAACCAATACCCCATGATGCAGCTTTATTTGATGAACAACCTAATCCACCAATAATCATAAGAACAACGGAGTTAACAGCTAAACCACCGAAATAGATATCAAATCTACCTAATTTTTGGGATAAGAACCATGAACCAAAAGTTCCAATAATACCTAAACAATATTGAATAATGGAGAATGTGAATGACATACTATTAGATAAACCAGCTTGGACGTAGAAATAAGTTGAATAACCCATTAATGCTGACCCAGTAACGTTCTGAATAACATAAACAATTGAAGCAACTCTAGTTCTTCTAATATCTTTAGATCTGAAACAATCAACAAACGATGATTTGGATTGAGTGTTTACATTCTCTTCAGCAATAGTTAATTGCATCTTATTAATCATACTATCAATTAAAATATCTTTGCTTGGGGTGTTAGGACTAATCAATCTTGAAAGAGAATGTTTAGCTTTTGTTAATCTTCCCTTACGTACTAACCACCAAGGAGAATCTGGAGCAAAAAAGATACCAATCATAATAGGAATTGGCCAAACCCATTGAACAGCAAATGGAATTCTATAAGCAATATCAGTTTCATTATTAACTAAACCACGAAGAATACCCGAGGAAATAAGTTGTCCAAAAACCCAACAAACATTAACATAAGTAGTCAAATAAACTCTTAAAACCAAAGGACAAACTTCTGAAGCATAAGACACAGTTAAAGTTTGGAATGCCCCCCATGGGATACCTAACAAAAGTTCCCCAGCCACTAAAGTACCAACATTTTGAGCAAAGAACACAATGAAAATAAAACAGGTGGTAAGACAAAGAGCAATAATTAAGGTGTATCTGTACCCAATTCTATCAGCTACCAAACCAGCAATACCTAAACCAACGACTTCCCCCACATTGACACACATAGATAAAGTGGTTTGCATATTGTGAGCTACTTCATATTTAGCATCAGGACTACCTTCAGTACCTGAAACTAAATGACCATATTTCTTTTGAAATGCTGGCATGGCATACATACTATTTAATAAATTAGTATCATAACCTTCCATAATTAAGGCAGAACTTAAAACAATAGACCAGAATGCTGCTCTTTTATAAGTTTTAATACCTTCAATCAAACCCATCTTTTTATCAGTATGTTCACTTTGTTTGGCATCTTCACTAATGTCCAAGAACTTATTGATATATTCATCAACAGTTCCACCAAGAGAACTACCACTAACATTTTTATCCATCTTAGTAGATACTATAGCAGTTTGTTTTGGATCATTGCCCTGGTGGTACGTAGAATATCCCTGACGCTATAAGCTTTCTCAAATAAGATGAAATACTTATGATCTTCAATTGGTACAATTCATTGATAACCACAAACAATTTCCCCATATCAATCTCACTCCTATCTTCAAATGAATAGATTATGTCAAGTATGGTGTTTTCTATCCCTAACTTGTACTTAACCTTATTCTTTAAAAACCCACAAACCATCAATACACTTTCTATTGAAGTCCTGTACTTTGTGCAACACCACATTATCACCACTGCTAGATTGGTCTTCCATTTTGGATTATCTTTATCAGATTTTAAGATCATGGCCAATTCTTCATTTAGTCTACCTTTATCTAAATAATCAATGATTCTTAATATATCATCCTTCTTCCTCGTTATGAAGATTTCACTTTCAACTGCATCGATATTGGTTGAATTATTGGTGGACTCGGGTGAGAATGTTGGTTCATATGAGAAGGGGAAGGAACCAGTTCTTTTATGGAGGAATGTTGATGTATCTTCCTTTGGTGGAGATTTTATGTTAATTAGTAAACTTTCGTTTCTATATGATATAAGTTCAAATTGCTTTTTAAATTCATGTTTATTTTCATTATCTTCATATTTTGGATTTTGGTCATGTGACGTTGAGTTACTTGATGTCTCACGTGATTCGGTGGAAATAATATCTAATAGAACATCACTTATTAAAACCCAATAATTAGGAATAATAAACAAATTACTATTGAACATAAACAAATACCGTAAGATATCAGTAATTTGTTCTAGAACATTCTCCTTAATTTCATTGATGATATCTCCAGGTTTTAACGTTATAAAGTAATAATTTAATAATAATACTTCAACTAACTCTTTACATGCAAAATCTAATTTGATGATATCCAACCAAAAGATCTTTATAAGTGTTAATGCTACTAATCGTTGACCATAATTGATATCAATACCCTTGATAATCTTCATGTACTCGTCTTCATTTGACATTTCATCTTCTGATGATCTTGCATGGATCAAGATTTGTATGATACTATTGTTATCAATGACCAACCCATCTTTGAAGAATCGACTTATGAGTGATAAAAATAAATCCTTATCCACTAAAGATTCGATGTATAAGGTTTGAACATACTTTAATAAATAATTGAATTTATTCATCAAATCTTGTTTACGTTCAGGACTCGAAACATTGATGAAATCTTTAGAAAATCGATACAAATAATCGATCACTTGCTGAGTCCATTCTTGTAACCATTGGACTTCTTGCAATTCTAATTGGTCATTATTATTCTTACCTTGAGATTTCTTTCGAAGTACCATTACATCTCCATATAATACACATTTGGTAAACCATATAGCTCTAACATTTGGCACTAGCTTAGTGGCCAATGTATCTAGAAGAATTTTGTTTTTAATCCCATGAGGTACTTTTGTGGCCACTTTATATAATGGGATATTTGGATCGGCCAACTCATTTATCCATACGTCTCGTTTCAGTGATGTTAATGTCACTTTGGGTGGTAACTTGAAATTATTACTATCGTAATTGATCTTATTGATGATTTCATTTCTGGTCTTATATACACTTGCTAAATGTTGACTTAATTCTTTAAGGGTTTCACCACATGATCCACTATCTGAAAACATAGTAGCTTGAATCAAATTTCTTGCTGAATAATACTCATTGGACACTTGGGGCCCTTCGAATAATCCTTTGTTCAAAAACATGGAGTTACTCATTCGGTTTTCTTCATCTTTGCCTGATTCTTTTGGTAATTGGGTATGGTCTTTCCATGGTTTGAAATCTGGGTATGTTAGATCTCCTTCATTATGGCCTCGTTCTTCAATTAATTCTTGTTGGCTCTTAGTATCCAAAGGATAAATTGAAATCTCAGGATGATCTAATTGGTACTTAATTTGAAGTAATTCATCTTTCAAACTCGAATTGGAATTATATTTGGTTAGAAGAGAATTTCTGTTCTTTTTAGACATTAGTGGCTTGCACTATCGATTTGCTCGATTTACCACCGTTATCGCTGCGATCTGTGATCGCACTTAGGACCAGTAAAAACTGTCAGATACTGCGCTATAACATAATCATTTTATTATCTATACATTTAAACATATAACCTCTCCTTCATTTAATGGTGTGACTCATTACCAATCGTCGTCGTCTTCTTCTTCCTCTTCGTCGCTTCCTCTTGTGGCTTGTCTTCTCTTTAAAGCATCCGCAATTGATCCTGCTAATGTTACTTCTTCAGTCTTTTTGGCCAATAATGCATCTGCCAATCCGTTACCTAAAGATCCATCATTACCATTAGAAACCGGTTGAGGTTCTTGTTGAGCTACAGGCTTGGATGCTTGTGGTTTAGATATTTGTGGTGGAGCTGGTGGTGCCGGAGGTGCTGTCTTATTGGCTAAACTTGCAGGTGGATCACATTTCTCCATAAACGATAATGGAGCCCATCCTTCCTTTGTTTCGGCTAAATCTTTAGCTAATCCCCATTGACCGTTTTCTTGGGCAACATAAATAATGTCACCTTTCGAAAGTGGTATTGACCCTGCTACAGATCCATCATAATCAAAGTTAACTTTATAAGTTGGAAATTTTGGTTTGAATGAGGATAATGCAGGTGGTGGCGGTGGTGGAGGTGGTGTAGCTTTCTTTTGAGGTGGTGGTACTGGCTTTTTAGCTTTGGTAGGAACCACAGGTTGAGGTTGTTGTGTTTGTTTTTGAGCTGGTTGAGGTGGTGGTGCTTTACGTGAAGTTTTAGCAGGAGTAGGTGGTGCATAAGATTGTTGAGCTGGAGTGGTTTGAGCAGCTCCATAAGATTGTTGAGATTGAACTGGTGCTTGATATGATGGTTGTTGGAAAGATGGTTGTTGGAAAGACTTTTGAACTTGAGGTTGATAATGAGTTTGTGGTTGACTAGTACCCCTATTATAATACTTGCTATAATCCACTTTAGTACTAACACCTCTTGGTCTTTTTGGATTAACACTATTAGCTGGTAATCCTTGATCAATTGTAACAGTACCAGATTTATAAATATCACTATTTTTAGGAGCTTGACCAATGACAAATTTGACAGTATGAAACTTGCCTGGTTTCTTTTGATACTCAATAGTTTGACCGATTTTGATTTGTAAACCAGGATTGAGCTTCTTTAAATGAGCCACTAACTCAGTTTTGAAATCAAGATTGATAAAAATATCAGGTGTGGTTGGAGTTGGAGAATGTAATGATAATGCTACCCAATTATCTTGATAACTTGATAATCCCACATAATTCAAATTTCCAATTGGAATTGTAAATTCTTTAATGATTTGAAGCTTTCTTTCAACAAGAGTTTCAGCTATAACGTAAAACGAATTTTTAGTCAAAATGAAAACTCTTGATAATCTTTTGGATGATCTACCAAATTTGGAAATAAGAATTTCTCCTTTACTCGAAAATACAACTTGATCTTGAATTGACACATTGTTAACAAGATATCTTCCATAACCAGTTGAATCATTACAACCTAAGTAATCACCCATAAAAGCTCTGGAACCCAACATTGAAAATCTACGACGTTGTTTTCTATTTTGTAATAAGCCATTACCATAATCTCTAAATTGCTCAAATTTATTACCATGTTGTTTAGTTCTCCAAGCAGTTTGGATGACTCTAGCAGCATCATCTTTACGTTTCAAATATCTTCTCCAAGCTCTTTGAATTCTGGCTGCCATATTATGCCAATATTTATCTCTCATATCTTCTAAAGCAAATAAAGTTTCAGGAGTCTTAATGAATACTTTAGTAGTACCCAATTGAAATTCAGATTCTGGGATGAAGCAAGATTTCAAAATTTCTTTAACTGCTGAAATATCATCACCTTGCCAGATATAATCACCAGCATAACCAGTTTTTGATGATAATAAATAAAATCTTTGAACGAATTTTTCAAAAGTTGTACGATAGGCAAACCCAGCTCTACGGATTCTAACATTTTCCTTTAAACCTAAATACTTGATTTGATGTAAAACTTGAGAATTATCATATTCTTTTGGTCTTTTGGTCTGGTTTGGTTTGATGGTCCTAATATATGATGGTTGACATTGTGATAATGTATCAACTAACAAGTTGGCACTCCTTTTGATTTTATCAGAAGCTGTTTCTGACCTTTTCTTATTATCTAATAAGGAATTTAAAAGATCAGCAGGAAACAAAATTGAAGTTATAAAAGAATTTGATGATGTTGACAATAATTCTAATAAATCACGTAACATGGCATCTTTATTCTTATCAGTCATACCCAGAACTTCATAAGTAACATCACCTGCATAATGTTTGATGATAAATTTACCCTTACGATCTTCAAAATGACGGTTATTTGATCCAACCATTCCTAATCTTTGACTGAATACTTGATCAGCAGCATCTGAATCAGCATGGGCAGTCTTAACACTATCATTTAAAGCAGCAAATAATCCAGGTTGTGGTCTATTGGCTTCAATTAAATCACATACAACTTTGTTATTGAAGTAATCTATAGGTGTCCATTTGATTTGTTCTTGGACATATTCATCTTGTTCAGCTTTTAAAGTCAATTGAATGAAGATTTGTTGTAATTTCTCATTAACATAATTGATACAAATTTGTTCAAAGGAATTATGCTCAAATATTTCAAATCCATAGATATCTAAGATTCCGATACTTTTTTGTTTGTCACCAGAACTTGAACCTTGTAATGATAAGTTAACTCTTTCAACAATCCATTCGAATAAGTTATTATAAATACCTTTAGCTAACGCATCTCTAACCGCAGTGGCTTGAACAATATTTAAAGGTGAATGATAAGTTGAACCTCTTCTCATACCATGACTTGTTTGAACGATTTTTTCAGTGATAGATTTGGTTAAAGTTTGAGGATCGGTCTCTAGTAAATATGCAACGAAATTGATCACAGTTTCATCCCTAATGGCAGCATTACCTTGTTCATCTTCAACAAATGAGATATTACCAATCCATAAAATCGATGATAACATTCTAAAGATATTATCTTGTTCATCACCAGTTAAACCAATAACTTTCATAGCATTTAAAGTTTCTTCGAAATCTTTGGCATCATTTAATCCATCAACACTAATACAATTAGCTGCTGATGTATAAATATAAGTTTCCGGACCTTGGATTCCATATTTTTGTTGATATTCTGGTGGACAGTGTTTGGTGAATTGGTAAAAAATATGGAAATTACGTTCATTGGTTATTTGACTTACCACTCTTTGTTTTTCTAATAAATAATTGGTTATATGAGCAGCCATTGGTTGATAATTGGATGGGTTGAAATAAATTTCTAAATACTTCCCGTGTCTTGAAGAATTATTGTTTCTTAAAGTCTTAGCACATCCAAATGATTCTAATAAAGGATTGGTAGCTAACACCATATCTTTAATCTTAGTAATTTCAGTATTCACATTTCCACCTTTATCATCAACCGATACATTCGCTATATATTGCATGATCTGTTTAGCAGCTTCGGTCTTACCAGCTCCTGATTCTCCTGAAATGATTACACATTGATTTTCACCGTAAGATTTTAAATGATAATACATAGCTTCAGCAATTGCAAAAACATGAGGTGGAACTTCTAAACGGTTTTTTCCCTTATATTTTTGTAAATGTTCTTTTGTATAAATTCCTAAATCTTGGAATGGGTTAACTGAGATCAACACATGTCCGATATAGGTATAAATTGTAGAATTCATAAACCTTTTGTGTAAATTGTCATTAATGGCTTCATCAGTAATTTTGGATAATAAGGTCAAATCTGATACTCCAACTTCCTTCTTCTTGGTGATATCAAATTCAGCTTTCTTAATCCCAGTTCTTGAAGGTACTTGGCCTTGATTGTCCTTTGTACGTCCTCTTCTTTTAACGGCTTTCATAGTTATAAATCGATTTCCACCAGCACCGCGAACCAAGAACCTTTGAGATCAGGGTGATTATGTAAGGGTGACCGGCGGCGCAGTGTAAGTGTGAGAAATTATATTATCTATAAACTCTAATGAGACCATATCCTAACCATTTTATCCTTACCACCACTAGCAACTTTCTTCCCATCCATACTCCAATCTACAGCGAACACTTCATCAGCATGTCCTGGTAAATCAACCACTAACTTTTTAGTTCTAATATCCCATACTTTTAACGTAGTATCTTTAGAACAACTTACTAATAATCTATTATCAGCTGACCATGCAGTTTGATACACAGGAGCAACATGTCCTCTTAAAGTTCCTATGAATGTTCCCTTGATACCGTCCCATATTTTGATCGAATTATCAAATGAACTTGATACTATATAACGGCCATCAGGTGAAAATGATACATGATTGACTAATTTTTGATGTCCTGTCATTCTACAAATCGGTTTTGATGATTTCAATGGTTCCCATAAATACATAGTGAAATCATCACTAGCAGTTACAATTCTTTCATTAATTGATCCTCCTAATTTTGCAACCTTCTCATATTGATTTAAAGCTTTTGATCTTAATTGTTGGCTATCATCATTAACTGAACTCTTATTACTGGTATGATCAAATCCCCCCTTTCTAATTACATAATCGGTCGATAATGATAAATGATTAACCCAATGAGCATGGCTCTTTAAAGTTTGAATACATTTACCTCTTGCCAGTATATCCCAAGCTTTGATGGTCTTATCATGAGATCCACTATAAACAATATTCGATCCTGACCATTTAACACATGACACGGAATTTGTATGGCCACTCATAGTCAATTCACAAGTTCTAGTATTAGTATCCCATACTTTGATGGTGGAATCTTTTGAACCACTAACTAATCTTGGACTGTCTCCGGATTTAACCAAGTGTAATGGTTCCCATGCTAAACTTGTAATCCATTTACCATGGCCCGTTAAACTTTTACCTAATGGTTTACCAGTATCAGCTTCCCATAATCGTATAGTATTATCCATTGATCCAGTAGCTATCATCTTCCCACATGGTGAGTAAGATACACAAAGCACCCAATTAGTATGACCTGATAATGTAGCAACTGGGGTATTAGTATTACAATCCCAAATTCTTGCAGTTGAATCCCCAGCTCCTGAACACATTCTACTCGAATTATTCGGTGAGAATGAACAACACAATATGGTTGAGCCATGCCCTGATATTGCTGAACTTGATCTTGTAACAGGCTTAACTTTAAATATAGCTCTTGGAGTATACACTAATGTCATGAAATCTTCAGTGCTTTTAATTTCAGGCTTTAAAACTGATTCATATATATTGTTCTTTATATCAATCATTTCAACTGATTCTTTCCCCTGATCTGTCTTAGTGTTAGCCAACGCAAATGTGTATGGAACAGGGTCATCACTATTACCTTTTAATTGATTTAATAATTCTTCCAACTGTTTTTCACTAATACTTCCTGGTACTCTAATACTTCCACCAATTGATTCTCCAGTATCTGAAGCTTCAAATTTGATAAGAATGTTAGGTAAATCTTTTGGGATTAATGGCACATCTTGTACTTGCTGAGCTTGTCTTTTTTGCTTCTTAGACGGTGGTGGTAATAAGGTCGCCATTTTGTGATATAAGTTGTTAACTGCGATGAGCCTTAAACCGCGATGAGAGATGGGAATAAATATTTTACGTGTACTTATCAAATCTGTGTACCTATATATTGGGAATCTTCAATTACTTCATTCAATTGATCATTTATAGTATCAGTGGAATTATTTGAGACTATGTCTTGATCATGTGACTCGAGCAAAGAAGACTTTAAAATTTGACTTGAGTTTGGTGATGATGTCATTATCAGTGTATTTGCAGCCAATGGTTGAGTTGGTGGATTTGACACTAGGGTGATTTCCTTATCATAATCGAAATACTCTAAGTTATTATCTACTCTGCAACAATGAATTATTTTGTCTTTGGTGGTGAATGATCCTGATTTACTATACCAGTCTTTATAGAACATCACTCGTTTAGTAATTGCTGAATCTAACAGATTCTTTATTGAAGAAGATTTTGATGAATTGGAAAACGTTAGCACCAATTTAGCATTATTAAACTTATCTATTGGTTTTTGTGGGGCTGGTGATGGTGAACTGAGTCTTTGTGACGGTATATTTGAACTAAATCTTTGGGAACTTAGCTGAGATTGTGAACTCCAATCAACTTGGGAATTCATGGTTGATGGTGTCATATATTTGAACTTGCTATCTAATTTCCCCGTTAAGAAAATCATCAGCCTACTGTTATTACATAGTTGTGATAATTGGTTGATAATATGGGTCACGTGCTTGTTAAATTTAATAGACGGACTTTCTATTAATAAAGCTGACCCATTAGGAATTTTCGTTACATCAGGATTTCTACCTTGAATCTCTTGTCTATCTTTTTCGTGCTTTATAGTATTAAGATTATTATGATAATTTCTTAACATGATTTCTTGATAACTATTTGATAATTGTAGTCTATAAAGGTCCAATAAGAAATGGAAATTATCTAAAATTATGAGGCCTCCAGGTTTCAACTTCAAATTCTTCAATAGTATAATGAGTTTTGCTATAGTGTTGACTCTATAGAATTTGATTCGATTAAGCCATTCAGATTTGAAATTTGGAGTTGATGTTAAGGATTCAATTGGATAATCATTTGATAAGTTTAATATGACTACTTCTTTGTCCTCCACTGCTAAATGACTCGTTATTAATGAGTTAAGGACATAATATAAACCTAAACTATTCGGTATGGTTTGGAAATCATAAATTCCTAATCCTTCTTTAAAAAGGTTATCTATTAAAGGTAACCTAGATGATAAATGATTGAATTGTGAGGATTGTTTTAGTAAGTCATAAAGTGATGTCATTTAAATGAATGTGTTCTTATATGAAAGATCTTGGACCCCTTACCTCTAGACCCAATAATCGTAGGTTCTGCTATCACTTACCTTGGGGTTCTATAGGACTATAGAGCGCGCTCTCCTGTGTATAAACTTCGTTTAAAATCCCTGAGAATTTTTACAGGAATTCCTTAGATATCAAATCTTTAGATATCGGTTGTCAAAAATGCCAAATAGCAATAATAATTCCAAAGAAAAACCCAATGGAGTTCAATCTCCTAATCAGCAGTTTTCGTCGACATCACAACCACCTCCGTTGCATTCACAGAATTCTGCCAAAGCAATACCTCAACACCCTGCAACTTCGAGAAAGCCGTCTTTATTAAGAAACCATTCAAGTTATGGGAATTCCACCACCGCCACAACAAATGCTAATACCACACAGAGCAATTCAGCCAATTCATCGTCAAATAATTCTCAACCATCAACTACAAATGGACATAGATCAAATGAGAAGTCCAATAATAAATCTAAATCTTTAAGTTCAATGTTGGCTTATAATTTACAACATCAAAATTCATCATTCATTGCTCAAGAGAGAGCTTACATCAAGAAGCTTCGAAATCAGACTGGCGATGATTATTATACAAAAGGTATAACTGGAGCTTATGATAGTGTTAGAAGCAATGATGATGATGATGATGACTATAGGGAATATGAGAATGAAGATGATGAAAATGATGATGACGATGATGAAAATACTTCTTTATTAGTTGATATGGCCGATGAAAATTCTCAATTGGATTCAGTATCGGCTAATTCGATTCTTGAAGATGGTATTAATAATCTTAAAATTAATCCTAATAAGAACATTACTCAATTGAATAAAAATACCACTGATGACCCAGCTGTTTTGGAAAGATTGGAATGGCAAGCCATGTTAACTTCAGTGTTAACTGGAGATGTTGTACGATCGGAAAAGACCAAAATCATCAATAATGCTAATCTAGATGAACAAGAATCCTATCTACATGCTACTTATAAAGAAAGCTTATGGTTTGGAATAAGAGCTAAATTATTAGGAAGAGATGAAGATGATCAACGTAAAATTATATCATATCGTAGAACATCAGTCGATAGTTTAATTGAAGAAATATCGAAGTTTGAAATTGATTATGATGATCCATTAGGTAATCCACCTCGTCAACAGGTGGCTGATTTACTAACTAAATGGGAAAAAGCTTGTGACTGCTGGAGAACTTTAGATGAAATGAAAGTTGATAAACCTGCATGTGCTAGTGAAGAATTTGAAAATAGAATCGATTCTTTGAATGCTTGGTTGTCTATTACCGATGCTATTAAAAGGGAAACTGAATCTTTGAAACAATGGATTGGAAATGATGAATTAGATATCACCAAATCTGGTTCTGAAAACGCTACTCCGGGCTCAACTCCTTCATCAGAAACCGTACCCGTTGTCAAAAAGATCTTTGAAGAAGATAACAGATCATTAGCAGAAAGATTGATGAAAGAAAAAGATGTTCATAATATTTTCCGTAAACGTATTTTCTTACCATTAGCACCATGGATGATCAAATCTAAAGATACTTATATAAGATTGGGAGTCATGTTTGAAACTTTGAAGTTACCTGATTATTTACATGATCTTATTCAATTGTGTCTTATACCCATGAAACTTATCAGAGAAATCATCAATGTTAGATTGAAGTATGCCAACAAATTACAAAACCCTACTTTAATGATGATTGATCAAATGATTGATGATTTCAAGACATATCTTAGGATTTCATTAGAAATCAAATCTGGTATTCAAGATTATTGCAAATCTGATATAGGGAAAACCTGGGTTATAAGTGATTTTTTTGAACAAGAAAATACTGACTTTGATAAGTCTGTATTAGAATGTTTAAAGTATTTTATGGTATTATTAAATAAGAAATTATTAGATAGTGCTAGATCACCTAATAACTTCAGAACTTTTAAAGAACCTGAAGAATTAGAAGAAACGTACAACTATATAAAGTATTCTGGTAATTATATAGAAGGTGCAGGAACATTAGTTGCAGAGGAAATCACTTTATTAACTTCAAAATTAATTTCAAGATTATTAGCATATTTCAATCATCAAATAAGGGCATTGCCCTCACAAGATCCAACTGGTAGTGATTTGGTTAGATGGTATAGTTCAATTACTGAAAACTTTGGACAATTACGTCGTAAGTTAGCTAGGTTCACTGGAGAAATATCTCGTGATTTTACAAATTCTTTAGTATTTGATATATCAGCAAGTCCAAATTATAGAGTCAAAAATTTATTAGATGTTTTGAAAGCTAGTGATCATTTTTTAGTTTATACTGGAACTGTGGAAACTCAAGGGATTTATTTCTTCGCCAGTAGTGAATTAATGAATAACGAATATGAAATCTTACAAATCATAAATGGTTCATATGTTGGGTTAGATCCTAATGTTGATCAAGCACAATTTTCAGAATTATTGACGTTATTACAACATCATGAACAAGGTGAAAACTTACAAATGCAAAGCACAATTTTACATGCTTTGCCATCACATTCAAAAGATTTTGCTTATATACTAGCAATATGTCCTCCTAAACCAATAGTGTGGGAAGGTGAGGTGGTTAATATTCATATGGATTCAGTACCAATTACCGATGTTAAAGTTGGACAAATGTTATTGATATCAAGATTACCATCTTATAGTTTACATATAGTTCGTGAGAAATTCTTAGATTTAGTTGGTGATGTTTTATATTCAGGTAATGGTAATATCAAACCAATTGAACAAAGATGTTCATTAGCCAAAGTACATCATGATTTGACTAGAATTAATAAGGTCTTCTTTAGAATGTCATTATCAGTACTTGATTCAGTTAAAATCATAAGAGACCAATGTAATAAAGCAGTACCTGAAGGTGGATGTCAGGAGGTCATAAATGGTTTTTTCGTTTATGCCAGAGATTATGGGAAGAACTCAGTCAAGAACTTGGATAGTTCAAGGAAAAGTACCGTTATAGTGAAACTTATATCCCTTTGTATAGAATGGGTAAGTTTTATCTGTGATGATTGTATACCGACTGATCGTAAAACTTTCAGATGGTGTGTTTTGGCATTAGAATTCGCCATGTATATGACAAGAGGATTCAATGTGTTAGTATTAAAGGATGAACAATTTTCTAAGTTGAAATTGAAAGTTGCTAGATGTATGTCATTATTAATCTCTCATTTTGATATAATGGGGGCAAGATCAAGTGAAGCTGAAAAGAGAAAATTACTTAGATGGACATCTACTAAAACGAGAATCGAAAATAGTGATGATGATGAATATTTCATTAATGCTTATAAGGAAGATATGATGAGTCAAATTGGAGAAATTGAGAAATATAGATCAGAATTACAAGGAGAATTGAATTCTGTTGGTAGAGTTTTGGATATAAGTGATCTGGAATATCATTTTGTTACTTTGTTAGCATCATCATTTTCAAGTGTATCAATAAGATGGCAAAAAGGTAGATTCATTGGAGGTGGAACGTTCGGTGATGTCTATGCAGCAGTTAACCTTGATACAGGGGGGGTCATGGCCGTTAAAGAAATCAAATTTCATGATAGTCAGTCAATTAAAAATATCGTACCATCAATTAGGGATGAAATGACGGTGCTAGAAATCTTGAATCATCCCAATGTTGTACAATATTTTGGGGTTGAAGTTCATCGTGAAAAAGTTTATATTTTCATGGAATTCTGTGAAGGTGGTTCATTAGCTGCATTATTAGCATTGGGTAGAATCGAAGATGAAATGGTTATCCAAGTTTATACATTACAAATGTTAGAAGGGTTAGCATATTTACATCAATCCGGTGTTGTTCATCGTGATATTAAACCTGAAAACATTTTACTTGATCATAATGGAGTCATCAAGTTTGTTGATTTCGGAGCTGCCAAGGTCATTGCAACTAGTGGTAAAACTAGAGGTCCTTCGGCATCAAGACAAACTGCATTAGATGGTAATCATAATAATTTAAATTCAATGACAGGTACTCCAATGTATATGTCACCAGAAGTCATCACTGGTGCATCAGGTGATAAATCTGGAGTTGTGGATATATGGTCTTTAGGATGTTGTGTGTTGGAAATGGCTACTGGTCTTAGACCTTGGAATAATTTGGATAATGAATGGGCTATTATGTATCATATAGCCGCAGGTCATAAACCTCGTTTACCTTCATCTGATCAATTAAGTGAAGCTGGTATTAAATTTATTGCTAGATGTTTAGAGCATGATCCGAAGAAGAGACCTGAAGCTATTGAGTTATTGAATGATCCTTGGATTGTGCAAATAAGACAAGCAGCATTCGGTGGTATTGATAGTGTAGCTACTCCAGGCTCAGAATCTGAGAGCTCAACTCCTAATTAGTATTAGTGTAGTATATTTTTTATATGTCATTTTTTATGTATATATCTATTTACATTATTTACCCACTCTGTTCTCTGTCATTCCTTACTCTCCAACTCAGTTAGGTATATGCTCATTAAATAACTGTTTAACTTCATCAACTACATCTCCTTTTATATTAACATACCCTGAGGTTTGATTGGCTACAACGTTCTTTGGTGGAAACTTTCCTAACTTTATTAAATCTTTCTTGAATTCTAAGATATCCCCTGATACTCTTTTGATCTCTGTAGTTATCTTTGTGTTTTGTACTTTTTTATATACGGGCCAATGACCAAATTTAGTTTTACTTAAGTAGTAAGTACCTTTTCCAAAATTTGGATTAGGGAGATCATTTGGTGTCACTGATGAAAGATCAGGTATTTGGAATAACGGAGAAGTATTACCTAATACGGTTGGTTTTATTGAAAATTTTATTATTGAAGGTCTCATTGATTTTTCAATTTCGTTAGAATTTTTCAATGCGAACTATCAACGGTCGTGTGCGACCGGTTATCAAGACTATATAGAGAAAGAGATACGGAAGCCCTTGAACCTTAAAGAAATGTTTATTGTAATCTATGAACTTGAAATCGTTATACTTGAAATCGGTATTCTCGAAAACTTGTTTGTGTTAAGTATGAATTTTCATTATGTTTTGGGGTGATTCTATACCATTATTCATAGAATGAGTCTTTAAATGCTTACTTAAATTCGACAGTTCACTGAATTTCTTACCACATATCTTACAACTCAAAGGTTTGTAACCAGTATGAACTCTATTATGGATTGAAAGACTTGAACTTGTTGCAAATCGTTTATCACAAATAGAACATTTGAATGGTTTTTCACCTGAATGTATACGTAAATGTTGAACTAGCATCAGTTCAACTGCAAATGTCAGATTACAAATATCACATTTCCATGGTTTATAATTGGTATGAATATGAATATGACGTAATAATTTTTGACGTTGATTAAAAATCTTCCCATTGTGACGATCACATCCCACCCATTTACATTCATAACTACTTTTACCCAGTTGTATATGATCTTCTATTAAATGCTCTTGTAAATGCTTATTATCCCTGTGAACCTTATTACATTTGATTGGATTACCAAATTCATCAATTCCTACTTCCCAACGACAAGTGAAGTTTGCATCAATAGTGGTCTTCCTCTTAGGTTTGAATTGTAAGTTTGTGATTTTGATAGAATCTTCTAATTCTTTGATGGGGTTTGTATCTGCTACGGATGCAGTTGAAGCTGTGGGAAAACTGATTTCTGGAACTTCACTTATAGGATTTGAACCACTTGAGTTTGAAACTGGAGTTAAGACCGTTTCATCATTTATTGGTTTATGTTTGTGACTATTCAAATGCAATAATAATGAATCAAGACTTGTATCTAAATGATTACAGTTAGCCCATTCACAAGAATAGTTTTTATCGGGTTCGTTTAAAAGATGGTCTTTATATAAGTGATCAAGGAATTCATCATTATCTACGTTCTTAAAACAATTGTCCCATTCACATGTTATTTTTTCAGTATTACTAGGCAAAGCATCAGACTTAGGTTTATTAGAGAAATCAAACCTAAAATCAAAATCTTTTTCGAATAATTCTTCAATTTTCCCATCATCAACTTTGGCATGGAAAAAAGCATTATGGATATTAGTAGATGGATGAATCTCATGAGGATAATGAATTTCATTTATTGACATCTTCCCATTATTCATATCTAGTTTTGCGGATTTAGGTTCAGACTTTATACGTTTATGATCAGAACCTCCATTATATAGATCAAAATCTTTAT
The DNA here is from genome assembly GCA_030574835.1 of Yamadazyma cerambycidarum. Lineage (NCBI taxonomy): Eukaryota > Fungi > Ascomycota > Pichiomycetes > Serinales > Debaryomycetaceae > Yamadazyma > Yamadazyma cerambycidarum. Next base: position 265,835 of record JAJMFR010000005.1, read on the forward strand.
GTAACTCTTGGAACATCTTGTCGAATAACTCTTTATTATTAGCCTGATTACATAAATTATTTATATGATTTTGTCCCTGGTTTTGTATGTGATTTTCATCATAACAGCATATGGTTACATCTTGATTCTCTAAACATTTTGGATCATTACATACAGTTTCATTTAATTGATGATATGGTTCATTATGTTGGTGTTTAATTAGATTGCTACTATGATCTTTACCAAATGATTCAAGGGTTTCACTACAACAATTACTTGGTTCTGAATCATCACAATTAGTATAGAAACAATCATCCAATTCACTACAGAATACATCTTCACATAATGGTAAATTCTCTAAAGGACAATCTAACATGAAATCATCTTTCTCGCCTATGGGCTTGATTTCTGCCACTTCATCTTTATGACTATGTATATGACCATGAATATGGGTATGATCTTTATGTCTATGAATATGTCCATGAATATATCCATGAACTAATTTCTCAAGGTCTTGATCTGATATCATTTCCTTTAATATGTGAGTTGTCTATAACTATACCCTTTAAGATTTTACAATAAATTTTTCACCTTGTTAAATTTCTGACTAATGTCTTCTGAATTCTTAGTTCGTACTATGGTGCAAAGATGAGGTTTTACCCTGGTGGTTGTATCACACATGCTTATGTAAGCGAGAATTTAAGAGTATATAAAGTTTTCTAAGTTTAAGTTCCAACACAGTTGCGGAAGAATTTACATGTAATCAGAAATTTAGTGACATCATATTAGAGTTGACTATGTTGACAAAGGTTAATTAAACGTCTGTATTTGGCGAAACTTAAAAGCACTGAATGGCTAAATGTGGAGGAGTCTAAGAAGTTAACTTTTTAAACCGTGTGTTCCTAGATGATGGGTCTAACAGCCTGGTCCGTGTTGTTCTTAGTCTTGTTCTTAGTCTTTTCATAAACAGAACTCGAACTTAGAACCGTCCCGGACTTATCATCCATGTTTTAGCGTGTTATGGCTTGTTTATCATTTAAAAACCATAAGCTACGCTAAAGATTGTATGCTTTGGTCAGATATTACAACAGTTCAGCTTAGTATCAACAGTTCAGTTTGTAACAACAGTTCACCGGACAAAAACAGTCAACTCAGTTCTATTAATAGCTTACTTCTTCAACTCTTTCATTTATAGGCGATCCTCAACCTACACTAACCCAACCTAATCTCACGTCTTATTGTTTTTCATGCTCACTCACGCCTGAAACCACAACAAAGATCATACGAGAGGTCTCAGAGTATGCCCCAAAATAAACAACTACCGCAACTAACGGCCTAATTTGTTCCTATTCAATTCCCCTTACCTTTTCCCACAGTTTGCCACAGGTCCCCATCCTTCTGGCCTTTTCTTGGAGCAACTCTATTTGAAATTCCTTGTTTACATTCATTAGGTAAGCTAAATTCCAAACACGGGCATTAACAAAGTCCTCATAAATAAAAAGATGACTAAACTTCAAAGGCTTTGCAACATTGTCTTTGATGGTATTGCTTAGGTGCAATTTAATGCTGATGAAGCTCTTATTACAACCAATTACTGTTGAAGTTTGCAAATACGCAAGCGAATCTATAATAACTAAAGTTAACTCTTTTACATTTACGAACTATGCGTATGATCGACTGTCCATAATTCTTAGAGTCTTGGCCCAAGTATAGATCGTATGTCATGCTATGTAAGATGAAAGACTACCTTGATTTAGTCAAAATAAAAATAGTAAACACAACCTGCAAACCAATCTCATAACCGTTGCATTTAAATCAAACAGTAAACTTTAACCTGAGATACTTTCAGGATGAATGTCCCACCCTTATAACCTGGATGTAACCAACTTCTAGCATTATTATAAAGCCGGGCTGGAATTTTATAGAAACATGAACTAAATACTTACAAATAGTTTAAGACTTCAGATAAACACGGGAAAATCACAATCAACACGGTTATAGCAATGATGGTGTTGTGAACTTGTGTTTCTTACTAGAGTAGAATTTGAGAATATGTCGCGTTATCCAATCCCATAGAAACCACCAACTCCAATCTCTTTTCCGACAACCAATCTTCTATCCTCAAAATTACGAATCCTCTGACTAATTATTAAGGTTCCGTAGAAGGAATGTGAAAGTCCCTTTTCGAAAGTCCAGAAAATGATGCTCCTAGTGCTTAATACTACCAAATTGTTTAGTATACGAGTACTTTCATATTATGTAAAGTTTTGAATAACTCAACTCCAAGGTACCAGGTTTCAATAACAATGTTTTAATAGTGAACATGACCTTTATAATGACCATACTTAGCCCCTGTTATATTGTTAAGGTCATGTTAAATATATGGAGAGAACAAAAACTTTTGCATTCATGCGACATCTTAGTAAGACAGGTTATTCCTGAAAATGTTAAACTCGAAATTACAATAAATCGTTCCTGCAAATTACAAATTAGAACTAGTAAATATGTGAGATTCAACTTGACTATATGCAATTATGTGGGCATATGCGTTGACCGACTTATAAAATGTAAACATCGAATTCTTCTCATATTTGATTATATTCTGAGATGGTAACATCACTTGACCATTAAACCAGCATAAATAATATTTTCGCTACTCATAATTTAAACAGGGGAAATCTAAAGTAAGGATCGACAACTTTCATGTAAGTGTTATACGACAATTAAATGTTTATACTAATTCCATGTAAAATTCAAACTTTAAATCAGTCTTTAGGACTCAATTAAGAAAACATTGACTGCACATAGATGTTGCTAGAAGTCAACCACGCTCCGCGATAATTTGAGTTTCCATTTTTAGATGATTTCAAAACATCTGCACTTGCACTTAAGCTAAACTAGAAGTTAATTTTTGAGTAAAATATGCATGATTAAAATAATTTCCTAACTAGATCATTAACTACATTTTATTGTCAAAAAAAAAATTGCTAATTTCTAATTTCAAATTTTATCTCCTTTGTTTTAAGTAACTCGGACCCAATCTTATTGTTAATTTTAAAAGGGCAGATTGTAGTTGCATGAAGGAAGCATAGTTTGAAAACTCAGACATTCCCTTAAAAATTCCACAAATCCCTTTTTTAACTGATCAAGCCCCCAAATTTCTAGTGTATACTTTTTTATAGTTTTGTGTAATAACAAATTGATTTCTGGTTTTTATAATTATTAACTTAGTTGATCAAGATATTACTGAAATCCATAGAATTTGAAAACCACAAAGATGTTTAAAATATTTCATAAAAAGTCCAAATCTCATCTTATAGGTTCACCATCGAATTTACAACATCTTGATAATGACGATATATTTCAAAATGTCCCAAAAGAAGATGATAAGGAACTTAAGAAACCCAAGAAGAATATCTTCAGGTTCAGAAGGTCTAATAAACCTTCAAAGAATATAGACAAATCGAAATTTCCTGATAATTTAATACCCAGTGAGATGAGACTTAATAGACCAGACTTACACATAAATCCACCTAAAATCACAATACCCAATATTACAATAAAGCAACAAAGTACATCCCAAGAAAGTCTATCCCCTATAACCAATTTATCTCATTATAATACTAATACCCCAACATCGACAAACATACCCATAAATCACATGTTAAATACTGATACCCATAGTAATAAGTTTTTCACTCCAAGATCCAGACTTGCAAATTCACCAATACCACCAGTTGACCTTAATCAATATCCTACCACCCAACCTTCACAATTCACACCAAGAATAAAGTCTCATGAGTATGATAAGCTTGATAATAATTCGATCTTAACCGATTTATCCAGTTTAGCAGTGGTTGATGAACCTCAAACTAAACATTATGACACAGAGGCTACAAGAAATTCTAAACTTCGAATTAAAAAAATTGATTCAGTTAAATCAGTTGAACGTAGTAAAAAGATCAATAGTGTTAAAGCCCAATTGAAAAATGCTGATTTTGATAGTTCGAAATCATCAATATTTTCGAGTCTAGGACCATCAAGACCTCCATCAAGGCAATCCAGAAGAACTTCATTGAGGAATTCCAAATTAAGTATCAAAAAAACTGGTTCAACTAACTCAGTTTTCAATACTTTCAGTACAAACGATAAGGTTAATGATGAAGAAAATAGGTACTCATTATTACTTGCAAATGTTTCACATAGCACATCAAGAGAATCATTAGATACTGCCAAAAAGTTGGTTAATGTTTATGATGAGTATAGTGATACATTGAATGAATCTGATACCTGTTTACCAACAGCAAATTTAATAACTTCACCAAATTCAAATACATTCAGTACTGCTTTGAACGGTATGTCAACTGATATTCTCAATAAAGATCTGAATGAAAGATCAATGTTTGAACTTGATACTTTCAAAGAAATTCAAGTTAAAAACTATCAAAGTTATGAATCTAAGCTAAAGGTAGTTTCACCTGAAAGAAAAGCTTTAGAACCTATTAATACCAATATTCCTGTAATTAAACAATCCAATAAAGAACTATATTATTCAAACCCTGCCGGTTTAATTTCCAGAGATGAAGTTTACAGAAAGGAAATGTTAGCATTGATTCAAAGACATTCAGTAATGGTTAACAAGAAACAAGAAGAAATCAATCATTTGCGTTACTTACTAGAACAAGAACGTAAAATCAATTCAAGGTTATCATCACCAAAATATTCATCACCTAAAGTATCACCAAATTTGAATTCACAGAATTTTGACGATAACAAGAAGAGTGTTAGAAAGAAATTTATACCAATGGATATTAGCGTCACCAATGATTCCAAGCCATCAAATTATATTCCATATCATAACAGATTCAATTCACAATTACTACCACCATTCGAACCCATGGAGAAAAGTCTGGCTGAACTTCCATTGAATAAATCCCTTAAATCATCAACATCTTTACCAAATTTACAACACAATCAAGATGGTGGATTTATTTTAAAACCATTTCATTTTGAATCAAGTCCTTCCATTGAATCAAGACCTTTTGAATCCATTCCTGAAGAATCAACTCAAACTTCCATTCATGAACTGGTTCATGAATTACCTTTCTTTCCTCCAAAACAATATAAAACCAACTCAATAATTTCTTCCAAACGTTCATCAAATGCTTCATCATTAGCATCATCGGCTTATTTCACAGCTTTTGAAGATGACCTGGATTATGAAGGTGATTATGACACCATTGATCATCATCAAGGGGAAGTTCTTAACACTGTCACAACAAGATCAAAACAAAATGATTCAAGTGTATCATCAACTAATGAAACTTCAATAATGAGTAAGAGAACATATTCTAATGATTCGATTTTCAATTCAAGCGTAGGTACGTCAGTTGTAACCCCGGATAGCTTAGAATTTGAGTTCGATAAAAAACAGATATTGACTTTTGTTTCTAATGTATTATAATTGTATATATACTAATGTATTAATATTTAATGTGCTCCAAGTCTGCGAAATCCCGTGACTAAATTTACTGCTTATTATGTCTGACGTTCTTTGTTACTGATATGAAGGGTCGTAAGATGAAGTATTGTGTATAGGACTTCCCTAACCCTTGCTAAATGTTTCTTTCGTATGCAAAAGAGTAAAAGAAATCGTTTCGTATTTTATTTGATTTTTTTAATTTTTTTTGAAGTTTTATACAAATAAGGTTTTGTAGTTTTCACAAATTGTATGTGATCAGAAAGTTATAAAATAAAATCAAAAAAAAATAAAAGTGAAAAAAAACAAAAGTGATTAAAAGGGTTCTACAGTGTTCCTAAGAGGGTCTTCTAGTGTTTTGAAGGTTCTGAAGAGTGGAATTTATTGAATTTCCTTTGACAGGAAATTATTGGTATAAACACGACTTTATTGGTTGAACAGTACGGAGCTTACAGAAAAACATTGTAAAGATTCTCGAAAAGGGTACAGAGTATGTCGCTTTAACCATTTCACCAGAAGTCAAGTAGAATATCTATTACTAAGGTCCTCAATCTAAGTTTGTAATTCTCTTATTTCATTCTCATCAGCAACTAATCCCATAACAACTAAGAACATATTCAAATTATTTAAAAGATTTTGTTTGATATAATAATTATTAATATCAGAACTATCTAAAGCTTTGGCTTTATTCATAACTGAAAAAATTGCATCTCTAACTTCATCAACAATAATTCTTTGGTGATTTAACTTACCACCTAAAGCTAACGTAGCTAAAAACTGCCATACATAACTTTCATTATCATCATTTGGTGGGAATATTAAACTTATTCTTGATTCTAATGATGTGAATAATTCATCATAACAAGATGACCATTCGGATAAATCAGTAGCTGAAATTGTACCTTCACCTCTCATTAATTCAGCTCTTGATAATAAAGTTGTTAATACTGATAATCCGATTTTGGTGGTTGATACAATTGATACATTATTATGTTCAATTAAGATAACTAATAACCCAATAATTTCATTGAATTTGAAATCTTGAACTGCATTCATTAATGCTTTAGTAAATGTTAATGAATAAGTTTCAATTAATTTACTATATTTAGCTGGAATTTTCTTATCTTCATATGTAGTATAAGATCCATATTTAACTACATCAAGATTTGATAAGTTTGACATAATTAATGTGGCAATAGTCAATATTTGTTCACGACTTAAGAATTTGAATAATCTGGTAACAATTCTTAAAGCTTTTTCATGATTTACACATTGAATAAATGGATTGACTTCACTAGGATCATTAACTTTTGGTGATGTTTGTTCTAAAATTCTTAAAGATTCCCATAAATTAGTAGTATCAACATCATTAGATAATCTTGATTCACTTTCAACTTGCATCAAATTGGTTATAATGTTTTCAAGAATTCCCATGATATCCTTCTTACTGTATTTGATAATTTGATCAGGATCATTGGTTTGAACTGATGTGGCTTTGTTTATAGCACTATTGAGTTTCTTAACATCCAATCCTTTATCAACTGCTTGTTCACCTTCTTTATCAGCTTCCTCTTCAAGACCTTTTTGTACTGCTTGACTGAAAATTTCCAATTGTTGTCTTGGTCTTTTACCACTACCAATTGAGATTCTTCCCAAGGCACCTTCTCTAACATATTGAGTTAATTTAGGTCTTTCCTTAGCTACTGTAACTGCTCTTTGAACTTGTTGTTGCATTCTTTGTAAGGCAACATCAGCTCTCTTTTCACGTCCTCCTAATCTATGTCCACTTTGATCAAGGTAAGCTTGAGCAATTGAATTATTTTGTTGATCTGGTAATTGTCCAATTTGATTAGGCTTTGGATGGATTACCTTAAATACTTGAGCATAAAAATCTTCATTATATGGATCTTCAGTAACAATTTGTGATAATTGAAATCTAGTGACAAAATCTTTATCTTTAGGATTCATTATACCGGAGTATCTCATTATTCTTGATACTTTTTCATGACGTCTAGCAGCTTTAGCTTGCTGTTCTGGGGTAAGTACTAATGGTTCATACCCTTCATCACGATGATGATGGAAATGTTGTTGAGGTTGTCTATGGTTGGTACGTTGCTGAACTGCTTTTGCTCCAAGAACAGGGAATTGATCATTATTAACAGGTCTAATTGGTTTCTTAGAAGCAATTTGTGCTATTTCATCCTTTGATGAAGGGGCAATGATTTCTGACATTGGAACAGCTGGATCTTTGGATTCAACTACTTGAGCTGGTGGTATTGGTTGTTGAACTTGTTGAGGGACTTGATCAGGTTGAGAAGGAACTTGTTGAGGTTGTTGTTGTGGTGGTGGTTGAACCGCTTGTGGTATTGGTTGTCCTTGTTGGAGTTGAGGTTGAGGTTGGCCCTGAGGTTGAGGTTGACCAGGTTGTTGAAGATGAGGAGGTAATTGATAAAATGGTTGTCCAAACCCTGGTACACCTGGATATTGTCCATACATTGGAGGCATCATTCCTGGCATGCCATAAGGTTGTTGAGGAGGGAATTGCATAGGAGGAATCATACCTGGCATACCAAAAGGTTGCTGAGGAGGGAATTGCATTGGATTTTGTTGCTGTTGTTGTTGTCTATCAATTGAAGTAAGTTGAGCTTCAATCTCTTCCAATGATAAGATTTTCTTTTCTGGAGCTGGAGCTGTACCTGAATTAGATTCTGGTTGAACAGGGTTAGAGTCACCCCAAAGTTCTTTCATGAAGTCATCATCAGTATTAGCTGCTTGGGCGTAACTCATAGTTTGAGGTGGTGGCTTACTGGCAGTGGATGAATTACCAAAGTTGAAATCCTTACCAACAGGTCCAGAACTACCAAAAGTTTCCTCATTGAGTACGTCATCGGCATCATCTAACTGATCTCCGTATCCATCATATGTATTTTCGAAGTCAAGTGCATCTGATTGGCCACCTCTTTGGTTAGGAGGAGGACCATTAGGATCAAATCCAAAAAATGACATTCTTATGTATGAGTCTTGGTGAGAGTGGACGATGATGAAAAAAATGCGAATAAAAATGGGTAGGTGCACGACGACAGAAAGATTTTCCACCATAATGAGAAAGTTGCAAAAAATCCAAACATTAATAAATATTAACTATGTACAAATATAAAAAGCCTATATACAATCATTCAAATCTATAAAAATCTAAATGCTAGAACTACTTGAATGCTTGTAGAGCACTAACTAATTTCAAATGCATTTCTTCCCATTCACCTTGTAAATCACTTAATACGGTGATAGCCCCACCAGCTCCAATTCTCCATAACTTATACTCGTCATTGTTCTCTTTATCATCATGATAATGAAAGCACGATCTTATAATGACTGACCAATCAGAATCATCAGTAACTGACCAGTATCCTACAACCCCACTATAAATACCTCTTCTACCACCTTGTAAAGCATTAGGTTGTAACTGTTCAATGTTTTGAAGTAATTCAACTGATCTCTTTTTTGGGGCTCCTGTCATTGATCCTGGTGGTAATGAAGCATGTAAAATATCAATACCATGATACTTACCATCATTGTTAAGTTCTCCACTGATAGTACTAACTAATTGATAAACAGTTTTGTACTCTTCAACAACCATTAAATCAGGGACTTCAACATTTTCAATGAACTGATGTAAATCATGTCTTATCAAATCAACAATCATCAAATTTTCACCCATTTCTTTTGGAGTTTTAAGAATTTTTGTTGCTTGTTCAACATCAACATCTGGGGTGTTTTTAACTGTACCTTTAATAGGTTTCAATTCAACATGTTTAATCTTGTCCTTACCTTTCCAACTAAGAAACCTTTCTGGTGACGATGAGATGAGAACTACATCATCAAAATTAATGAAACAAGAGTATGGAGATGGGTTTTTCTTCAACAAAACTTTATAAATATCCCATGAGTTTATGTTGGAAGGTAAATAAATCTTCAGGGGGGTTGTGAGACACAATTCATAACTATCACCAGAATGTAATAAATCTTGACATTGTTTGAATTGTTGCTTATATATATCTTCATCAGGTAATTGATATTTGATTTGATTCTCTGTTAAATCTTGAACACTACCTTTAAGTGATTCTTCAATTGGCTTACAATATTGAAGTCCAGTTATAAACTCTTCACTCCATACAGTATCATCTTCGACGGTATTGACAGACAAATACCACCATTTCTTTGTTTGATGATTGAATAAGAGGAATCTCTCGATAAATATCAATTTCAAATCTGGAGTCTCATTATTACAGAAGTTACTTAATCCTTCTAAAAGTATATGTTGACCCTCTTCATAAGATATGAGACCAATATAACCACCTAAAAATGGAATATTTTCTGGGTGGTTATTGATCTTGGTCAAAATCGTATTTCTAGAAGTATACTTTTCTGAAAATCTGTTGGCTACAAAGTTCCATATCAGATCCAATTTAAGGTCCAGCTTAAGACTCACAGTTTTTGTATCTTTGGACTTGAATGTCAGTAACTTGACAAGATCTGGATTATCAACTGAATGAGAAATTATCTCTGATCTACCAGCAATTGGTAGACCTATCATTGTCCATTCTCCTGGTATTGAAGCAGAATTTAAAAGAATGAAATCTGGGTTCCTACTGTCTTCAATCAAATATTCACAAATGTCAACAGTCAGAACTTTTGACTCAAAATTCAATTCTTTAGCATACACAAAGACATCGCTTTGCTTTTCAAGATATGGTGTATCTACTAATGGTTGTTCTTCAACTTTGACTTTGAGAGCTTCGATGGAAGAATTGTTCACATCAACAGATCTCATTTTTGCATTATATTCATTAGCCAATTGATCGAAATTTTCAATTAACTTTGATCCTTGTTCAGTACAGATAGACTCAGGATGATATTGTACTCCATAGAAGGGTAAGGACTTGTGTCTACATGCCATTAAGATTTCTTTTGAGCCTTCTAAGCAAAAAGCCAAAGGAACAATTTCATCATTCAATTGGTCGATATCCACAAACAATGAATGATACCTAACACTAGGAATTTTGTCATCCAACCCTTTGAATAGGCAATCATTTCTTTTAGAAATAACTTCGTAAATCTGTCCGTGTTTAACATTTGTCAATTTGGCAACTTGATTGCCGAAGCTATAACAAAGGCATTGAAATCCAAGACAGATTCCGAATATTGGCACGGCTTTTGTTGGATTAGTCTTAAAATACTCAAAAAGGAAACTTATGATACCTACATCCGATTCGTTAGTTGGCAGTCCTGGACCTGGACCTATTACCAAGTACTCTATTGAATCAATGTATTGAAGTAAAAAACTTTCATATTTATCTGGAGTAAAAGTATCATTATGAATCACCACTACTTCCTTGTTAGTTGTCTTCTCAATGAGTCGTGACAAATTGTTAGTGAATGAATCATACGAGTCTATCAAAAGGATCATTCTTTGGTTTAGTATGTACAATTTTTCACAGATGCGCTAAGCTAAGATGATGCGGCTACGTAAATCTTAGCGAGCGAGCAGACGAAGCTTCCAAGTATTACTGGATGAGACGGTGAGTGGACGGGTGTGGTTTTAACCATAGAGAATATTAAATAATATGTATTAATTAGATGCAAAATTACTTTTATTCGTCGTCCTCATCATCATCTTCATCATCATCGTCATCGTCATCATCGTCCTCATCTTCACTAACCTCTTCTCCTAATCCTTTTAATTTTTGCTTATATTTCTCTTTGGATTCCTCCATTTCTGATAATATTAACATTAAATCATCCAAATCTGATTTAGGAACCGTGTCTTCAGATTTCTTCTCTTTTGTACCCTCCAATTCCTTTTTGAGCTTGGAAACCTCTTCGGCATGCTTTTCCTTGAGCTTCACAAGCTCAGATTTGAGGTCTTCGTTCACTTTGTTTTGGCTCTTAGATTCTTCTGATTCGGATTTAAGTTTTTCTAGTTCTGTCTTGAGTTTATCATTCTCTTGCTTAATAGTCTTACTCTGATCAGTTTCAGCTTTCAAAACATCAATTTCTTTAGTTTTTTCAACCTTCAATTGTTCTAATTCCTTAGCTTTTTCTTCTCTTAACTTCTCTTCTTCAAGTTTTGCAGCTTTCAATGTTTCTAACTCTTTATTCAGTTCTGCCTTCAATGTCTCTATTTCTTTCTCCTTTTCTGCATTGATTTCCTCCAACTCTTTGGTCTTCAGTTCGATTTCAGATTTCCTTGATTGTAATTGGGTCTCAGCATTCCTCAATTTATCTTCAACTGATTTCAATTGTGTTTCTACAGTTTGTAACTTTGCTTCAGATGATTTGAATTTTTCAGTCAAACTGGTGACAGCAGAATTATTCTCGGATTCCAATGACTTTGATTTTGATTTTGATTGTTCGATTTCTTCATTCAATTTTCTGATTTGTTCTTGTAAAGTACCAATTTGAGTCTCTGAAGATTTGATTTGTGATTCAGAATCCTTGAGTTTCGTTTCAGAAGTTTGGAGTTCTGATTCTAGTTGTTTAATTTCGGCTTCTTTCCTGGCCAAGTCTGATTTGGATTGATCTAAAGAGTTCTTCAGCTCTTCTAAAGACTTCTTTTCACTTTCCAAAGATTTCTTTTGTTCTATTAAAGTTTTCTTTTCATCTTCTAAACTCTTCTTGTCACTCTCCAAAGACTCCTTCTCTTCTTTCAAAGTCTTTTTCTCTTTTTCTAAAGTACCAACTTGGAGCTTAGTAGATGCAAGATCTTTCATAACTGACTGAAGTTCTTCTCCTGACTTACTTTTAGATGACTCTAAATCAGACTTGAGCTTCTTGTTATCTTCAATTTCCTTCTTTAAATCAGTAATCGTTATATTTAATGAAGCATTTTCTTTTTCCAACTTCTTGATAGAACTCAATGACTCTTCATATGAATCCTTGGTAGAGCTGAGCTCTTTATTGTGTTCATCAATCTTCTTGTCATGAGACAGTTTCAATAAATCATGAGCCTTGTTCAAATCAAGAAGTTTAGTATTAACAGATTTGAGTTCCTTTTCCTTATTATCATGTTTCTGTTGTAACTCTTTCAACTGCGTATCTGCATCGCTTTTAGACTTTGTGGTATCAGTTTTATGATCTTCATATTCATCATTCAACGTCTTTAATTCTTCAGTCAAATTGTTCTTTTGTTTGACAAGTTCTTCAACTTTTTGATCGTTTTCTTCTCTAAACTGTGTTAAAGATGCTTCTAACTTCTTGATCTTCTCAGAGTACTCTTGAATAACAGTTTCCGAGTTTTCACTCAACATAGCTCTTTCTTTCTCAACTTCTTGAACCTTTTCTTTCAATTCAACTTTTAATGACTCTACTTGCTTCTTACTCGACTCAACTTCTTGTTTCAAATTTCCAGTATCTGTTTCGTACTTAGCTTTAAGGTCTTTTAACTCTTTGGAAGTAGTTTTGTGGTTACCTGTTATGGACTCAAATTCAGCTTTGAGTTTAGATAATTTATCTTCAGAAGTTTTGTGATCTTTTGTAAGTACTTCATGGTTCATTTGTAATACTTCATGATCATTGCTTAATGTTTCATACTCTTTTTGTACCTTTTCATGAGCTTGTTTTACATTATCATGTTCTTTTTGTACGCTATCATGATTTTTTTGAAGTCCATCATGAACATCCTTTAGTTCAGAATAACTCTTTTTGATTTTATCATGTTCACTTTTCAATCCACTATTATCTTTAGATAATACTTCGTAATCCTTTTTCAAATTATCATGATCTTTGCTAATATTTTCATGATTTTTCTTGACTGACTCATAGTCTTTCTTGACAGCTTCATGATCATCAATAAGGGCATCTTTTTCCTTTTTCAATTCATCATGAATAGAATTTATCTGTTTAAATTCCTTGGCTAAAGCTTCATGAGTTGATTTCAACCCTTTGTGATCGTTATTCAAGGTGTCATGATTCTTGGATAAATCTTCGTGAGTAGTATTTAGGGTCTTATGCTCTTTGGACAAATCTTCATGAGTTGTTTTTAGATTCTCATGAGATTTTAATAGATCATCATGACTTGTTTTTAAACTATCATAATCTGAACTCTTGGTGTTAAGCAATTCTTGTAATTTCTCCAAATCTGTTGACTTGGTCTTTAATTCATCTTCAAGTTCAGACAACTTACTTTCCAGAGACTCAAGTTTCAGTTCTAAGGTTTTGATTTGTTCTTCAAATTGTTTAAGCTTTGTAGAGCTCTCATTACTTGATTTATCATGCAATTGAACTTTTTCTTCTAATTGCTTCTTTAAATCTTCAACAAGTCTTTCTTTTTCTTCTTTAAGTTTTTGAAGCACTTCAATTTCCTTTGTGTGATTAGCTTTTGTGTTTTCAAGGACTATTGTATGAGAAGCTTCTTTATCTTCAAGTACCTTAGCATGTGAAACTTTTGTGTCTTCAAGCTCTTTTGAATGGAGAGTCTTTGAACTTTCAAGCTCTTTGGTATGACCTTGAATAATCAGAGTCTGTTCCGTTTCATAATTCAAATACTTTTGTTTCCAATCTTCTATTTCTTTAGCATGAGTCTCTAATGCTTTAGAATGAGTATCTACATGTTGAGAATTTTCATTCTTCAAAGATTCAACTTGTTTGATTAACTCAGCTTTTTCTTTAGTTAATTGCTGAACTTGGCTATCACCAGACTTTTTAAGGTCACCTATTTCGGCTTCCAATGATTTCAATTGCTTAGTAAGTTCATCATTAGTCTTCTTGAGTTGTTCATTATCATTTTTCAATTCTTCAACCAACAATTTTGAACTTTCCAAGTCCTTCTGAATAGTTTTGGAAGCTTCTAATTCTTCTGTTAATGTTTTGATTTGCTCTGCTTTGGTCTGAATATCATTATCAGAATCGGCCTTAGCATTCTTCATATCTTGGAATGCACTTGCAGCTGATCTCAACTTATCCATTAAATGAGCATTTGTAGCTTCAGTATCATTGAATTTTTCTTGCAAGTCTCTCAACTGTGTATCATTGTTGGACTTCATTTTATTTAAATTTTGTTCCAATTCACTGATTTTTTGTTTAAGCTTATTGTTGTCTTGAGTCAATTGAGAAATCTGATCTTTGTGAGTCTTGGATAACTTTTCAGACTCTTTCTTAAGGTTATCAATTTTTTTATTCAAGTCCTTGATAGAATTGTCAGAATCTTTTTTGTCTTTGCTTAATTGGAATAATTCTCTACTCATTTTGTTAATACCGTCTTCAGCTTTCTTACGAGCTTCTTCAACTTGTGATAATTGTAATTCCAACGATTTGATGGTCTCTTCTGAAGTGGTTAATTTCTTTTTGGTATCTTGTAGATCTTTTGAGTAAGTTGAAGATGACTGTTCCAACTGACTTTTTGATGATTCAAGAACCGTGAGCTTTTCAGTAACATCTTTCAAGTCATTCAATGTTTGAGAATTTTTAGTAGTCAACTCTTTATGTTGCTCAGTAGTATCCTTTAATTGATTTTCAAGTTTATCAGTTTCGGTCTTCAAATCTTCGATTTGTTGATTTAAATTCTTTTCCAACTCTATATTAGATGTCTTTGTGGTTTCTAAATCAATAACCAAAGCTTTGTACTTATTATCCAATTCTTCAAAGTCTTCAAATTGAATTTTGACTTGAGGTTCAAAGTTTGGATCATGATATAATGCTTTTCTAATCCTAGTAAAGTTGTCTTTAACCAAATTCACATAGATGGAATCAAAATAAACATCAGGTAATCCTGTATCATCTTGAAGGTACAAGAAAGACTTCTCATCAAAATTTCTAAAAAATAAACTATCTTTAAACTGTTTAACTTTCTGAGAATAGTTATCTTTACCAAGTGATTTGACCAATAAGGCATGTAATTCAGATCTTGGTATTGGGGAGTTCTTTGATGAAAATTCATAAGCTATACCTAAAGCTACGTTTGCCATATATCTAGTAATTTCTGAAGATTCTGATGAACTTGATAAAAATGTTAAAATTGAATGTATTACACTTGAATCACTTAAGAACTCGTTAACAACATTTTGATCCTCATACATCCAAACACTTAATATCATTAAGTACCCAATAGATATACGTGGATCGGTATTATCTAAAGATGTTACCAATAATCCTGCAATTGCTTGGACTGAGCTTAAGACTTCTTCACCATTATTTTCATCACCAGTTTTGAAGGAAGTTGCTAAATGTTTAGAGTCTTCACTATCTGTAAGATAAAGAAGAATAATAGCAGCAAACCAAACTCTATAAGGATTTAAGTTAACTTGAAGATCATAATCCATAAGAGTCGATAAAATATTACTGACTGGAACAGACATTGTAGCACCATTAGACACAACAGAATGACTTTCACCATTAGCTTGTCCGTTGACCTCACCATTAGTTTCTGTAAGTTCTTGAACCATTCCATCTTCAACAGTATCATCAACACCATCCAGTCTATATGAGGTAAATTGATCTTGCAAGAAGGCCAACTTAGCTTCAGTATTCCCTGCAAAATATGCTTTCAAACAGTAACTAGCAGTTGCTCTTATATCGAACAAATGAACCGAGTTTATCAATAAGCACCAGTTTAATAACGCTATAGTTATTGGTACTTGCTTATCATATGTTTGCAATTGAGTTGGCATTGAAGGATCAATATAAGGTATATCGATTTGTGAGAATTGTAATTGGATTTCACTATTATACTTTATAATATCAGAAGTTGTCAATAAAGCAATACCTCTTAATTCATTAATGGTGTCAGGAGAGAATGCTAATCTCAATACAATGAAAAGTATACCATTGGCATTCAATTTGAGTTGATTTCCTGATAAGTTTTCATTATCTTCAACCACAAAGATTCTTACGATATCTAAAGTTATTATCATATTTTGAATTCTTTGTTCAGACCAAACCATAGGTGCAGGTGGTAAGAAATCCGGATTAGCCTCATCATCTGGTTGTGGATCTTGTAATGGTTCACTTAATAAAGCTGCCAATTTGGGCACACCTTGAGTTTCAAGGAAAAACTTTTGATTTGATGCATTATACATTAGAAGGTTAGTTATTAAAGTAAGACAGTCTTGAACTAAAATGGAACCTCTTATTCCCCCCTCTTCTTCAATTATATTGAATAACAAGTCGAAGGTATTTTCAAATGCCACGAGTTTTTGGATATTGAAATTATTATTCACAAGAGCCATTAACAAGAGAATGGCCTCATTCCTTATATGGTCATTTTGATCAGATAAAAGTGATACAATTGTACTTAAACCAGTGGGGATGTTTAGTAACAATTCCTTAGTCTTGGTTGATCTAGTTGACACTAAAGATTCTAATAATTGGATGGCATATAATCTTACATGGTAGTCCACAGCATTAGAAATTATCGATAATAAAATATCAATTGATTCTTCATCTTTAGTCAATTCATCTGATATCCAAATTGAAAATTGATCGAATGTGATATTTTCCAACAATAAAGGTGAAGGGTATTTACCATTTTGAAGTCTTGATTGTTGAGATATGAAACCCCGAGTTAAATCTTCATCACCTTCACCACGTATTAACAATATGAGTAAACATTCTAACAATGGTTTCATCACTGAAGAAATTTCATTGTCTTTCTTCAAAGTAGCTACAATTGGTCGTAAACCGTACTCCACCACTGTTTCACGATATTGCCTACTGAAACTCTTCAAACCTAACACTGCTGATCGCCTATCAGATGACAATGCCGCATGTTGAAGACGGTTACATAAGGTAGGGATAGCTTCATCAACTAGTTGAACTTTTTGATTAGGTTGGGATAGGATATTGTTGATGTAGTCCATTGGAAATGTTCGCGTATTAACACGACAGCTAAAGTGATGATGTGAGGTGGAGGGAATGGCATCACCGTAATTTAATTTTGAGTTCGGGAAATGTGTTTGAGGCTGGTTGTTGGGTTGAGATGGTCTTAGCTGAAGAATGAGTTTAGAGTAGGCTGCATGTTAATTTGGGTTTAATAAGATATATAGCGCCGCACATCGTACTTTCACTATAAATAGAATCATAGGTATTGGTGAGATTTGAATATGCTATAAGAGTGGAAGAAAAAGTTTACTATAAGAGCTGAAATAGAATGATTAATTGCTGAATTTGGATAAGACTGATTTGGGAAGCTTTATGCTTGTGCTTCTTTTCTGCAAGACATAAGAGCCTAAACATTTAACCACTTATGACTAGAGAACTGATCAGAGGTTTTATCTATCGATCCGGAATATTCTATGCTTTAACATAGGCTTTGGAATGTTTGTAAACAAAAACCATAAGTCCTTAGATCAGCAGATTTGTCTGCAGGTAAACTTTACTCAGATCATACCATTACTGTCAAAAGGTATTACTATGATGTTACTATAAAAGATGTTACTATGAAAAAACTACACCACGTAAACGGCGATCTCAAGACTAAAGTCTCTAAAATCTTAACAATCAACACCAGAACAACAACCAGCAAACTATTGCCAACCTAGGTTATAAACTTATACTGTACACTACTATCAGAGTTCATAGTACAGTAGGATGAACAGCGCACCTTTGGGAGTAGGATGTCGCGTTCATCTCCTTTCAACCCATGATAATACTGTATCCTTTCCTTTGATAGTGTTCCAGTGGTCATTACCGTTAGTACATCTATGATGAAGCCTGGTATGAGCTCTAAAATTATCCCACAATGTCTTACAAACCCTCAAATTATCGGAATATAAGCCAGCTGACAGGAATGCCTTAGTTGGGCAATCTATAGGCCTCTTGAGTTTTGGCACGCTAGCTGTTGCAGTCGTGGTTGCAGTCAGTGCTATATCAATAGCTGTATCATAAATTGTTGATAAAGTACTCTGGGAGTCAACGACATGATATTCTTCATCATCTGCTGCTCCATATGCCACATTATTAGTTACTGATAAAAGCCATGTTATGTAGCTCGTGTCGTCTATTAAAAAGTCTTGTCTTGCTGGGTTCGATAGCAGAGGGTCGAACATATATAATAAAGTAACATTTCCAGACTGCCTGAAATTCGAATATCCAACTATTGTAGAAAAATTACTGTCTACGCTATCATCACTATCAATAAAGTCATATACAGGTTGAGAATGATTGTTTATAGCAATAAACAGACCTGTAATTTCTCTTCCATCAAAAGTGGCTTCATATATTGAATAGGAAAGCTGCGAAACAATCACCATATTATCTATCCATTGATGTATATCATCATAGGCTAATAGTGACACTAACCAGGACAAGAATACTACCAATTTAAGGGTTCTCATGTCTATAAAATTTCTCAACTATCCTCCTTTTATATTGCGACTTTTTTATATAGAGTGTAGGGACACTATTTTCTCTCAAAACCCATAATCATCTGTAAGTACTTCATTTGGTCAGACACAGCTATTCATATTTGTCCCGTCTGATATTAACTTCATGTTAGAACGAAGCTGAAAAGAGATAAACGCGACATCCTTCTCCCAAAGGTGCGCTATTCATCCTGAAAACACTGTATCTCACTCTATTTTTGTGTCTGATTTATATGCACACTGGCCATTAATTATAAAATTATTTTTTGACTATTTGTGGTCATAGCCATATTGAAAAGGTCTTCTAGCATCTGTTGATACGATGTATTTGACATGTGACTCTTTACAAGTCCTTAAAAGTTAGAAAAAAAAAGTTGCCCCATATTATATCTCTATTGACCCCACTTTATATGTAACATTACGTACTTTCTCGAACCCAGTTTAGACGCATTTTTAACGCATTTTTAACCCTGGAAATTTTTGTCTGTGGATACTAACACATTATAACCCCCAAAACGTTGATTATTTATAAGTATAGTTAAGATACTAAAGCTTGATAAGGTTCTTAATAGATTGAATTAATAGTGGGTCATAAGGAAGTAACCGAGAATTTGATTCATCACCATTTAAGTAAGATCATACCAATAGCAATAACCAAATAGATTTACACATAGAACTGTAGATTTAAGCTTAGATTTTTACAGAATAATTTTACACAGTCAAGAATAGGTAAACACAAATAGACTCAATAGGAAAATGGGTAATAACACATCACAAATCAGAAAATCATCTATAAGTTATAATGAATCGAATGTTCGTAAATCGTCAACTTCAAAAACTGCTAATCAAAATTTGGATGAAGAATTCAGTGATTTAATTTTACATGAAGTTAAGAAAGATTTTCAACCACAAACCCAAAAGTCTTTGAAGGGAGACAAAATTGATAAATTCAGTAATGATCTAATTGAAGATGAATTTAATGAATTAAATGACTTGATTGAAACTGATGCTTCAGAGTTATCAAGGAATATTATTGAAGATAACAATGCTGGCAAATTAGCAAATGAGGATGATACTATTCATGATATGGAACTTGATAGTGGATTGAACAGTGGAAGTGGTGATGTAACATTAGATGATATGGAAATTGATTCAATGAATATTCAAAATCAATCAAGTGATGTTCCAACACCTGATACTCCAACACCTGATTTATCGACAGTTGATTTCACTAAAGTCATGTCAAATCAACAACGTAATCAACCAATCCAACAAATGGGGACTTTACCAAACAGAGGACCTTATCTGGGGATTTCATCACCGAGCAATTATTCTTATTCTACTAATGGTGGTGTGGTATCACAAGCTACTACCTCAAGTAATCAACCAGTAACAGGATTTGCCGAAAAACTTGTAAGTGTTGAAATTAAATGGGTTAATATTACTAAGGAGAATATTCAAAAAATCTCTATCATAGGATCATTTTCAAATTGGAGAAATATGATAAGATTAAAACCATCAACAACTCACTCTAATGAATTTGTGGTAACCATTAAGTTACCATTAGGAGTACATAAGTTGTTATATATTATCAATAATGAATACAGAGTTAGTGAACAACTACCAACAGCAACTGATCAAGAAGGGATCTTTTTCAATTGGTTTGAAGTTTTAGATGATCAACATCTTTTCAATCATTCACAAAACCAACCTAATAGGACCAACGCCTCAACTAAATATGATGCTAACATTATTCAATCTGCTGGACAATTCGAAATAAATGAAATTCAAAAAAAATCAAACAGCTTTTTAACTAAAATAAGTAAAGAAGAACCAAACTTTGAACATGTAGAATACTCGAAAGATAGTAGTAGTGATGTTGATGTCAAACATCTGGCACCAAGACCTATTGAACCACCTAAAGATCATACCTCAGCTTCAACTCAGGGTCAAGGTCAATCTAATCCTATGAGTCCTGAATCATATGACCCTTATATTTTAATGTCAGACAATAATTCATCATCATTCTTATTAAACCAACAAGCAGAAGCATTGGAATATTCTAGTGAAATTCCTGAGATTTTTGTTAACTACAATTATTTCAAAAGTCAACATAATGATTTTGAATTACCTGAGCCTCCTCAATTACCAGCTCATCTTAATAACGTACTTTTGAATAAGTTATCAAATTCCAACTCATCATCGTCATCAAACTTAACACCTCATCTTCTGGGCCATGGCCTGAATCATAATCATGGTCATGGTCTCAGTCTGAGTCATGGAAGTCATGGAAGTCATAATAATGGAACCCATAGTCCCTTACAATCCATGGGCTTCAAACCACCATCGACTTCTTTTAGTGATAAAAGACCTCCATTAAGAAGAGCTGATTCTTCATATTATGCATCAAACAGAGAAGCTTATCATCTCTCCATACCGAACCATGTGATATTGAACCACTTAATGACTACATCTATAAGAAACGATGTTCTAACAGTTGCTTGTATCACAAGGTATTCTGGTAAGTTTGTTACTCAAATAATGCATTCTCCGGCTGATACCTAAGCGGGTGACTGTCAAAAAAGTGTATAATAAAAACTCTACTACTTACACTCTGTAAAGTAATAGAATATATAATTTATTGTGATAGTGTCAAAACTTGAGACGTGTAACTAGTGAGGTCGTGTGTCTCGGTGATAGCGGGAATCTGAAACAAATGCGCATTTGTGTCTAATTGTGATTGATTACAAAAACCACCCACATTTATTTAACAACCACAAACCGATTTATCCAGAGTCAATTAGTATAAGATGTCATGGACAGGGATACAAAAAGCCATCAATAGAGCTGGAACTCAGGTTATGATGAAAACAGGTCAAATTGATGAGACTATCGATAAACAGTTTGAATTTGAGGAAAAGAGGTATAAGTTAATGGAGACCAATTCCATCAAATTACATAAGGAGTTGAAGCATTATTTAGAAAGTTTAAGAATATTAACAAATGCACAAGTTAATGTAGCTGATGTTTTAAGGAAATTCTATGGAGAACCTGATATTATAAAACAAAGAGAAGAAGGAGAAAAAGAACCAAATAACTTTAGTGAAGAATACTATAAGATTATCAAGGAATTGAATGATAAGAATATAGGAGATTTGGAAGGTCCATATAACCAAGTTGTATTGAATCCTATTGGTAGGTTTACTTCATATTTTGTTGAAGTTAATGAAGCTCTTAAGAAGAGACATAATAAAAAATTAGATTATGAGTTAATGAAAAGTAAATTACAAAAATTAATTGAAAAACCCGATAAAGAAGATTATGAGAATAAGTTAGAAGTAGCTAAGACTGAATTAGAGAAAACTCAAGAAGTTTATGAAGGATTGAATGATAATTTGAAGACTGAATTACCTAAATTAGTTAATTTAAGAATTCCATTTCTTAATCCATCCTTCGAAAGTTTTATTAAATTACAATTAAGATTTTTCAATGAAAATTATAGTAACTTGAATGATCTTCAAGGAAGGTTAGATTCTAAGGTTAGAGAAGATTATATTAACGGTAAATTGGAAGATAGATTAGATGATGTCCTAGGTAAAATGAGAGAATTAAACATCACTTCTTAGGACCATAGAACTGGGTTAGAGTAGGGACAACATTGATAGTTTGTTATAAGCTAATAAGCTAGTAAGAGGGTAATTGTATAGATAAGGAAGAACAAACATAGAGGTTGAAATTATATGACTAGTCATTCTTTAAGTCAAGAAATGTCGATTTGGTGTATAATGGGTAACGTTAATAACCATATGAAAAGAAAGGGTGGTCCTACAGTTTAAACTCTAAATCACTGTAATTCACTTTAAATTCACAGCGGAATCACTGCGGCTGTAGATCGCACGTCGACTGCTTATCGCGATCGATCCCATCTGTAAACCATCCCATGTTTAAGTCCAAAGTGGCGAAAGACCACTTACCTGAAGCGTTTTGGAACTCATATAATGACACCTGTATAAAATTAAATGATTACAAGAAGAAAGAGTTGTCATCATCAAACTATAGAATTCTTAATAAATACTTGGAAAAGAATAATTTCCCAAAGGTTTCTGTGAATCAAGCCCAAGCTATTTATAATTCTCCATTCACCGATGGTGATCTTACTAAGACATATCATCTCATTAGATACTTCCAATTGAGTCAAGAAGGCTTGTTCATAACCAATGAGAATATTGATAAAAATGGATCTTTAATTCAATACATCGGTGGCGATAATTGGGAGAATGTAATGTGTTACCTTGATTCCTTGTTATTTGCTATGTTTGCCAATTTAGACAGTTTTGAGCCAATATTATTCATATCCAATCAGTTTGATGATCCTTTAGTTAATAGATTATCGATCTTGTTAAGAGTTTATGTGAACTTGTTGAGATCAGGTAATTGTATAAAAGTCGATTTAACTATAAAGATTTGTGAAACATTATATAAATTGGGATTCAAAGAAGCTATGAGTCATAAGCAACAAGATTCAGCGACTTTGTTTGAGTTTTTAACTGAAATCTTATCCATGCCCTTATTAACATTTAAAATTGATATTAAACATAGTGGGAAATTTAACGAAGAAGATGATAGAAAATATTCTAAAGAGAGAATGTTGTTTGTAAGTATACCGGATGATGATGACCAAATAGCAACAGATCTTGTGACAGGATCAGAAGGTGGTCTTGCTGGAAAAGATTCAAAACTAAAAGAAGAAAGTGACGTTATACTTCTCGAAGAATGTTTAGAGCATTACTTCAACAGTTCCATAAGCGTTATGAGAGAACTTAAGAGAAGAGCCACTTTAGAACTTGAAGATACAATCGAGGAAGATAGTGAATTAACTGAAGCTAGCCCTCTGCCTATGAAGAATCATACAAGAGTTGAAGTTAGAACTCGTTCATCGACCTTATCTATTTGGACTGTAAATGATGATACCAGTTCGAAACCAAAAGAAGTTAGTCTACCTGCATGGATGTTTTTAAGATTGTTACCGTTCTATACCGATGATAATAATGTATCTATATCTCAAAGTGGTAATGTCAAAAGTACTGCCAAAAATTCTAAAGAATTTGCTAATAGGAGACCGGTGTTACCAATATGTTTAAAGAGGTATTCTTTTGAAAACCAACAAGCTAATAGACTGCACAAGAAGATTATAATACCTCCCATAATAAACTTGCCCCAATTTGTTGCCGATGATGATGACGATAGTAAAAGTTCTGGTAACTATAAATTGATCCTAGAAAGTGCTATATGCCATAGAGGAGTATCAATATCTTCAGGTCATTTTGTAGCAGCAGTTCGTAAGAATTATCACAAAATTGATGAAACTGAAGCTGATGCTTTAAATGCCCCATGGAACCTTTATGATGATATGCACAAGCCCAAAGTTGTTGAACATTCATTCACAGAATTATTCAATAAAGAATGGCCTTATATGTTATTTTATAGATTGATATCTATTGAAGAATCCATGTCATCAGCTACAAGTATCCATACCCCTTCAATTCATTCGGGACTGAGTTCTCCTAAAGTTATCATACCACAAGGATCCAAAAGTAAATATTGGAATGAAGAAATCCCCAACAACACTTTGTCACCAATATTATCAGCATCTGTATCCCCCACCTTGGCAGCTTCAGATGCCCATTCAACTGGTGCCCATTCGTCTGCTGCAACTAATAGTACGAGCATTAATGATGCACTTCTGAAGTCTTCCACAAACGTAAGTGCTTCCACTAATAAAAGTATTCCACTTCCTGATACATCACCTTTAGATAGTAAGTTTGTTGATATCAAACTGAGATACTTTTGGTACATACCCGATGAAGAGAAGAATTATTATAAAGAGTACTCAACAACTACTAGTAATCGTAGACCAAGTCTAACTGCTCAATATCGTCGTAACAGTCAATGGAGTTCCAATTCCAATGTTTCGATACCTATAATAGAACTTGATAACAAATTAAGAATTTTGAAAAATAAGGATAGAGATGATAATAAAGAGAATACAGATGATACAAGGGAAGAACTAAAAAGCCCAGCATGGAGTGTCAAAAAGGTTTGCAGTTCGAACAATGAGTTAGAGAATAAAATATCTCATATAAGTTTGTCGGATAAACACGAGGAGAAGCATTCAGACAAAGATCAGAAACAGCAGAAACCACAAGAGAATACTCAAGAGAATACTCAAGAGAAACATGAACATCATCATTTCCATCTACATAGCAGAGAGCACAAGAAAGGAAAGAAAAAGAGAGAGGCTTATAAGAAAGAAAAGTGTATCATTACGTAGCATTACATATAGAGAAATCTTTACTCTTATCTCAGGAGAGTAAGTAAATCTCTCCACTTAGACCCCCAGCCGCCACTAAACTGTTGCTGGGGTGATTTTTAACTTCATTAATAAGCTTATTGCTGACCTTGATCTTCTTGACCAACTTCCCATTCTTCCAATCCCATACTAATACATTACCCTTAGAGTCTCCACTTAATATAAACCTTCCATCATTGGAAGCACCAATACTGATCTTATAACCTGTAATATTATCATTTCTGAGTTTCCTCTTTTTGTGGTTGAATTTACCAAAGACTTCGATGAACTGAATGGAATTGTTGACATCTTGCATAACAACAGTATCACACTTAGGTGGAATAAGAGCCATGGATGATATAGCATACAGGGTTGGGTCCTGAATAGTCTTTATAGGAATATTTATACCATAATTCCATATTCTGATTGACTTGTCGTCAGCTGAAGACATGAACTTATTGTTCCCTATATCTATTATGGTATTGATAGACCCAAGATGGTAATCATAAGTTTGAAGCAATTCAAGCTCAAGTTTCGAGTCAATTTCTTTAATGACATAATGTTCGATCTTATGATTTCTCAAACCAACTAAGAACTCAGTGTCTTGTGGAGTGAACATTAAAACTGTTGGAAAGGTGGATAAGACTTTCAGGAAAAGAACATCACCAGTCTCTGTGTGCCAAAGTAGCAACTTCTTATCAAAAGAACAACTGAGGAATTGAGTTCCATTGGAATTGAACGCTACATCTTTGACAGGTTTTGAATGGCCATTGTACTCTCTAATTAACTCCTGATTGCGGTAGACATCCCATAATCGTATGGTTTCGTCGTTACCACAAGATAGGAGTAAGTGGCCGTAGTATGGGAAGAATTCTAATTTATTTACACCGTTTGTATGACCGGAGAAGGAGTGAATGGTTTTCTTAGGTATCCCAGATTTTTGCTTCTGAGATTGGAAGTCTTTATCATCAGGTAATTCCATGAAAGTATCAGTATAATTATAAGTTGCAAAATACTCCGATGAGGCTTGTAGTTCCTTTAATTCCTGTTCCTCGTTGTCTTCTGCATCTACTGACTCCTGTGAAACATCTGCTTCATTTGGTTCGGTGTCTGGATTGATTTGATTGGTTTCACCAGGCCCTTCATCTCTTGGGTCTGAATCATCAGCATCAAACGAAGCCCATGGACCTAAATAATCATCTTCAACATTTCCCTTTTTCCGTTTCCTCTTCTTTGATTTAGTAACTAATGACCTTTTAAGGTTTATAGGATCAGCACTCCTGATGACAGTGGTGGTTATGGGTGTATCCACTATTATATCAGACTTATTGTGACTCTCAACATGGTCATGAGTGGGTTTGGTATCAATCACATGACCAGACAATGTGTCCAATATATTAACAGCCTCATCATCATCAGACGAATAGCCTTGAAGTATGGACATGTTACAATTAGTTAATTCAGCCTATACAAATAATTACAGTGTAATGGGCCTGTGTTTGGTAGTAAATAGTCCGCCGCACTTTGCGATGAGATTTGTCCCGCCATGAGTAAAAGAAGAGTTGAAGAAGAAATTGATTCAGATATCGACGTTAGTTCAACCGATTCTGAAACCGAAGAACAACCACAAGATGAACAACAAGAGGAAATCGTCAATGTTGATTTCGAGTTTTTTGATCTTAACCCTGAAGTCGATTTCCATGCCACAAAAACGTTTTTAAAACAATTATTTGGTGATGATTGTAATGAGTTTGATATATCTGGTATTACTGATTTGTTCTTAACCAAAAACAGTGTTGGTACTACTATTAAAACTGAAGGAAAAGAGAGTGATCCATATGCATTATTATCAGTAATTAATGTTAGTGACAATAAACAAAAATCATCAATGAAGACATTAATTGATTATGTGTTGGATAAGACCAAAAAGAACCTTGAATTTCATACCATGTTAAAGAAATTGATCAAAGAAAATGGTAAGATCACTAAGGATTCCACTAACCAATTGAAATTGGGGTTGATCGTAAGTGAAAGGGTCATTAATATGCCAGTTGAGGTTATGCCTCCAATGTATAAAATGTTGATGGAAGAGATGGCAAAAGCTGAAGATTCTCATGAAAAATATGAATTTGATTATTTCTTAGTCATATCTAAAGTTTACAAACTCGTTGGCTCTCAAGCTGACGAAGAAGAGAAGAACTCCAAGAAGAAGAAAGTTGGAGAACCAACAATTGAAATGGACTATTATCATTATGAAGACTTAGTATTGGAAAAAAATGCCATGTACAAAGGGTACTATGATTATAACACTGTCAAACAAGAAACAGATTCAAGGAGAGTATTTCAAGATTATGGAATCGATCCAAAGTTAAGTTTGATATTAATAGATAAAGAAAGTTTAGAGAAATCTGTACCAGAAATGGCTGAACAATTCCCACCATTTTAACTGGGTTCCAGAAAGCCACAGAAGGTCACAGAAATAGATTTCACAAAACGGTTGATTCATACCTGTATATTAACTATAATACATTACTCGTTCGTATAACTCTGTCGTACAGTTTGCAACCATTAAAGCTTGGGATTGAAATCACCACTCTGTCTCTTGTCACATGGACTGACTCATTCTCGTCACATGGACTAAATTACCCATGCCTTGACCTAACGTAGTAGCAGTCCAACTACTAATCATCCAGCCCCATTAACCTAAAAAATACTTTCATCATCATAGCTAACGTTATTTCCAATATCATTAATTGTAACACAAGGATGGAAAAAAGAATCGTCAAGACCAGCTCAACAATTCTCAAAAAGACATTCTTGTCCTTTGCATTTGTCATTGTGGGTTATAGGGTACTAATGACACGTACCACCGGAAACTACTAACTTTTAATGTGGTTATAGTACTAAATAGATAGAGACAAAAAATGTTGAGGTTCGCGTTCACACGACAGCAGGTGAAAAATTTTCAAAAGAACTCAAACTTAAGTGATACACCAAATGCCACCACATAAGAATCATAATTTCCGTCCGGAAAATGTCTTGAAGAGGGCAGAAGACTTAATCGGAGTTGGACAAAAGGATGCTGCTTTTGAAACTTTGTATGAGTTGATCACTAGTAAGAGAATCAGATATCTACAAGTTGAAGATTTAGAACCAATCGCCTTATTATTAGTCAAATTAGCAGTTGATTTAGGTAAGGGTAAAGCAGCCAAGGATGCATTACATCAATATAAGAAAAACGTTCAATTATCAGAAAATGGTTTAGAATCAGTTGAAGTCATTTGTAGTAAATTTATTGAATTAGCTGAGAATAGATTAAACGAAGCTCAAGCCAAAGCTGATATTAAGATCGATCAAGATGATCTTGATTTAGAAGCATCCCAAACCCCAGAAACTATCTTATTATCATCAGTTTCAAACACCGATTCAGCTGATAGAACTGAAAGAGAATTAGTTACACCTTGGTTAAGATTCTTATGGGAAGCTTTAAGAGCAGTTTTAGATATCTTAAGAAATAACAGTAAATTAGAAATTACATATTCATCGATTGTTAATCAAGCATTTCAATTTTGTCTTAAATTCAACAGAAAAGCTGAATTCAGAAGATTATGTGAATTATTAAGAACTCATATTCAATCAGTTACCACCCAGACTCCTAAAACTTCAAGCACTATCAATGCTATTGATTTAAATGATGCTGAAACAGTTCAAAGATACTTGGATCAAAGATTCAGCCAATTAAACATTGCTGTCAAATTAGAATTATGGCAAGAAAGTTTTAGATCTGTTGATGATGTTCATACCTTAATCACCTCATCTAAGAAATCTCCTAAAGCTGTAATGATGGCTAACTATTATGAAAATTTGGCTAGGATTTTTGCAGTTAGTGATAATGCTTTATTCCATGCTGCTGCTTGGAATAAGTTCTTTAATTTGTATAGTCAAAGTCCAAATGCCACTAATGAAGAATTAAAACACTATGGATCAATTTTAGTATTATCAACATTAGCTATACCACAAAAGCCTTTGAACAGTAATGAGACTGTGGTTGATGATCATAAGGCTAAGAATGCCAAGTTAACCAGTTTGTTGAATTTGACTCAAGTTCCAACCAAACAAAGTTTAATCAATTCCATTATCAATAGAAACATTTTGAAATTTGTTGAGCCAGAAATTTGGGAATTATTCACTGTTTTAGAAGAAGGTGAATTCCATCCTTTGACCATCAAACAAAAAGTTTCTAGTGTCTTCAAATCTATTGAGAATGATAAAGATTTCAAACATTATATTCCAACTTTAACTCAAGTAATTTTGATTAAATTATTCCAACAAGTTAGTCAAGTTTATGAAAAAGTTAAATTGAATTATTTGATCAGTTTAGGAATCTTTGATTGCTCATACCAATTGACCCCATTAGAAGTTGAAGATTTGATTGTCAACTCAGTTAAAGATGGTCATTTATCATTAATCATTGATCATGAAACCAATATTGTAGCTTTCAAATCTGATGCTTTTGAAGAAAGTTTGAATGATAGTTTAACTGATAAATTACAAATTTCACCAGCTGAATTGATTCGTGGTCAATTAAGTAAATTAGGTCATACTTTAACATCGTCTATTGAAATCATTGATAGTAATTATCATAGTAAGCTTCAAAAGGCTAGAGATTTAAGCTTACAAAATGCTATTAAGAATTTGATTGCTGAACAACAAGCCATTGCTTCAAGAGCCGAAATCATGCAAGAACGTAAAGTTATCTTGGAGAAGACCAAACGTGAAGAAGAAGAAGCCGCTGCTAGAGCAAGACAAGATAAAATCTTAGCAGATCAAAAGGCTGAACAAGAAAGATTAGTAGCTGAACAAGAAAGAAAGAATAGAGAAAGAATAGAAAGAGAACAAGAATTGATTAAACAAAGAGAAAAACGTAAGATTGCTGAAGAAATCAATGCTAAAGGTATCATTAAAATCGATTTGGATAACTTAGATGCTTTAGAAACTGATAAATTACATGAAATGCAAATTCAACAATTGAATAAAGATAAGAAAGATTTAGAAGAAAAATTAAAAGCTTTATCTAAGAGAACTGATTATACTGAAAGGGCTATGAGACGTTATGAATTACAATATTATGAAAAAGATGCTCAAGAACAGAAAGATCGTGATTTGAAAGTGTACGAAGAGTTTAAACAATCCAAGATTTCTAAAGCTAAAGCTGACCATGAAAAAGCTTTAAGTTTAAAACAAAGATTATCAAGAGTTTTACCAGATTATCAATCATTCAAAGCTTCAATTGAAGACAAGAACAAAGAAGTTGTTGATAATTTAAGAGCTGAAGCTAAACAAAGATTAGCAGATGCTAAGAAAGAAAGATACGAACAAATCAAGGCTGAACGTATTGAACAATTAAGATCACAAAAAGAACAAGAGTTCAAAGAAGCTGAAGCTAAGGCTCAAAAGTTGAAACAAGAAGAAGACTTGGCTAAATTAAAGGAAGAAATGAGACTTCAAAGAGAGAAAGATGCACAAATGGCAGAGAAAAGAGCTGCCATGGAAGCCGAATTTGCTGCTAGACAAGGTAAGACTGTTAGAACTCCAGTTGCATCATCACCTGCTGTATCTAACGCCGAGCCAGCTTCAAATTCTGGTCCTTCTTCTCCATCTCCTGCCCCTGGTTCCAAACCTCTTACTTTTGCTGAAAGAATGAGATTGAAGAGAGAAGGTAAAATGCCTTAGTGTTAACGGTCTTAAAGATGGTCAAGGTTTTGTAGTTCTTACTATGGGAAATACATAATAGTTGGTAGAACGTTCGTTTCTGTCTCTGTTATGTGTCTTTGTCTGTACTCTGGTGTTGCTGTCTCAGTAGGTGATGCTCACAGCTGGGTCGCATCTTAACAATCGCAACATGAGTGTAACTATTATAGGATCTCTTAACTACGACCTTGTTACATACACAAGTAAAGTTCCTGAAGGAGGTGAAACAGCTCAAGCAAGAGCCTTTGAGAATCACCTTGGTGGAAAAGGTCTCAATGAAGCCATTGCAGTTGCTAGGCTAACACCAAAGTCTTCTAAGATTCCAATAAGAATGATTGGAAGAATTGGTGATGATTCGTTTGGGAAAGAATTAAAAAATGCTTTAGAAGTGGCCAAAGTTGATGTTTCACATATTAAGACCATTAAAGGGATTTCAAGTGGGGTGGCTGTTATTATAGTTGAAGATTCAGGAGAGAATCGTATTTTAATAACTGGAGGTGCCAATCTGAAATTAACACCAACGCCTGAAGAATACGAACAATATTTCCCTGAAGACAAAGGATTTGTACTTTTACAGAACGAATACCCTGACACTGAAAAATCAGTTTCTTGGTTGAAGAAGAATCGTCCAGCCATTAATATTGCTTATAACCCTTCTCCATATAAACCTGAGTATATTAAGAATGGGATTTTATCCTCGATTGATTTATTGATTGTTAACGAAGGTGAAGCTTTAGATGTAGCAAAGAGTTTATTATCACTGGAAGAGATCAAAAAATTCAATCAAGACATCGAAGCCGATAAAGTAGGAGGATTCAAGCAACTTGCTAATAAACTTATAAACTTGATTAACCAAGACAACATCAATGTTGTGATTATTACCATGGGTAGTAAAGGTAGTGTATATAGTAGTAAAGACATCGAACCAACGTTTGAGGCATCAGTTAAGGTAGAGTCTGTGATTGATACTACTGGAGCTGGTGATACATTTTTTGGAGGAGTTGTCCTGAATTTAGCTTTAGGCAAGACAATTGAAGATTCTGTTAAATTTGCTACCAAGGCAAGTAGCTTAGTCATACAAAAGAAAGGTGCAGTAGAGAGTATACCTGTTTATGAAGATATAGCATAATCGATTTCAGCAAATATACAGACCAAGCTTGTCACCTACCAAGCCCACGACTTTAAATATCATATATTAACCAATCTAACTAATCTATTCAGAATACTCTGTACCTAAGCTTTCTTAGAACGAGTCTTTCTAGGTTGAGATTTGGTTTCTGGTTGAGGAGTTGGAGTTAATTCTCTACCTGAAGTATGAACGAATTCATTAACTTGAGCAGCAACTCCTCCACTAACAGATTTAACTCTTTTGGATCTTCTTGAAGATTTCTTTCTATAGACTTCAATATAAAAGGAAATAAATAAAACCAAATATGATGATAATATACCACATCCAGCATATGCTGCACCCATATTACCGGCACAAGGACCACAACTTGGTAAAATTTCTTTGAACGAACCATCGAAATACTCATAGACCAATTTGTTATAAGTAGCAAAATAAACAAAACCTAAATCTAAAACAAATTGCATGATTTGGAATCTGGTAACCCATTCTTTCCACCAAACTCTAATACCTCTAGCAGCTAAGAAATAATAGAAGTACATGATGACATGAACAAATAAGTTAAGGGAGATAACCAACCAAGAAATTGAAGTTTTACCAATTAATTGAGTATAACATAATAAAGCAGTTGCACCGTGATGATAAGTATGTAAGAAAGTTAATTTCTTTTGTTTAACTACCAAGAAAAGAGTATCAATAAATTCAACAAATTTAACAAGATAATTCAAGTAGTATAATAATTCCATTTCTTGTGTCCATGCTTTTTCATTACAAATACTGTAGTACAAACCGTGATGGTAAATCATTGGTTCGATTTGTTCAACCATTAATAAAAGTAAAATCAATGATACTGATGTTAAAAATATGTTATGGATTTGAAAAGGACCATTTAAAATGAATGGAGTGATCTTAAATTTCTTGAAAATGAAGTCACCACCAAATACTAAGGTATAATAAATACCAATAGTGATTAAAACTGGTGGTAAAGTTGATAACGGGATTTCACCTTCAATCCATTGAAATTTAGATGGAACGAAATATCCTTGAGTTAAGGTGGTGACTGCTTGATCAAAGATTGGAAAAAGTTGGATTCCAAAAGGGGTATCAAAGGTTGGAATAGGGAATGTCATTTTGATTCCTTTTAACGTACTAGAACTTGGGAACGTCGATGTTATTGACGATTAATAATATCAACAATATAGACTGTGAAAAATTCGAGACGCGAAGTCGCGATGATGGAGAATTGAAATGAACCGAGCTGTGTTTCTAACCATAGCAAGTAGAGGAACGACCGAATTTTTGGGATTAAAATAGTTAATAAACTGTCATATTATTATCTGGGATTAAGAGAAGGTAAGTACTACTATTTAAATGTGACTCGGATAGGCTTGTCACTTAGAAATTCCTGTATCCAAACATTATTTGAATACAAATTTCTTGATCTTGCGCTTTCAACAACTCAAAAGTAACGGCATTATTTATATCAATCATAATCATCACCAAAACACGTAAAACAAGATACTTATCTTAACAATGTTTCAAATGTGGAGTAATATGTTCTCGGTTTTGCAGCCAAAAAAATCGCGAGGTTTTCATCCCATGAGTTCATCTAGTTCAGAAGATAGTGATAGTGAGTCAGAAGTTGAATTATTGAGTAAGCCAATTTTCGTCAAGAAGAAAAAGCCACAAAGTACACAAAACCAAGTCGTGGATAATGTTGCCGAGGAGAGTACCGATGCCAATATTACAAACTCGATTGGTGTAGATAATAACACAGATATAAATGATAATAAAGTTCTTTATAATCTAGAAAATATCGAACAAGAGCAACCACAGAACGAAGAATTTGATGGAGTAGATGACGAGGATCATAATGACAATCAAGAATATGAAAAATGGAGAATACGTGAGTTTAATAGGTACCAAAGAGATCGAAGTTTGGCTATAGAAAAAGAACAAGACAAGGAAGATCTAATGAGAAGAAAGAATATGACAGAGCAAGAATTAGAGGAACTTGCAGGTCAAAGAGAAAGACCTATTGCTATCAAACAAAAAGCTGAAAAGAGGATAGATCATTCTAGACCAACTAGATTTAATGCTACCTAGGTGTTTATATATGGGGTAAAATGTACACTAGATTGAGCAATCTTAAGGAGCCTACCATGAGCGATAGCTCTCTATACATTTGACGAATCACTTGAGCCTTTGTCTAAGTTTCGTCTGATGAACTGGCTAGTCAAAGCTCAGGTCGGGCCGCATCGCAAAAGTCTCAGTATGTCATTAATACCGTTACCAGAGAATCTCCCACCATTCCTTCAACCATACCTCCCTACCACCACACATAACAAGCCATTCGTGACCCTAACATATGCACAGTCACTTGATTCGAGAATTGCATCAAAGCCAGGTGTACAAACGAAAATATCACACCTAGAAACCAAAACTATGACCCACTACTTAAGGTCTAAACATGATGCAATAATGGTTGGAATTGGAACAATCTTAGCAGACGATCCCAAGTTGAATTGTAGATACGAATCAGGAAAAAGCCCTATACCTGTGGTGTTAGATCCTAATGGTAAATGGGAGTATCATAAGTCACAATTAAGAACTGTATGTGACAATAATCAAGGGTTACCTCCTATACTTATTATCGATGAACTGGCAGACTATGGTCAAGAAACGATAGAAGTGTTACACAAACAAGGTGGAAAGGTTTTGAAGTTGCCATTGAACAGAAATAGACAGAATTGGCCTCTCATACTAGAGGCTCTATACAAACAAGATGTAACGTCAATCATGATAGAAGGTGGAGCCCAAATAATCAATGACTTATTGGTCTATAGACAAGATGGGTTGTCTTTAGTCGATAGCTTAATTATAACCATCGGCCCTGTGTTCTTAGGAGATCAAGGCGTTGAAGTTAGTCCAATTAATACTGTTGAATTGAAAGATATAAAATGGTGGACCGGTGTTCAAGACAGTGTAATGTGTGCCAGAATCTAGAAAATTTTAACATTATCCTATATTACATATCTAAATAGATTTTATATACAGTTTTAACTGTAATAAGTTACTATACTCCCCCTATAAACAAATTCTATAAGAAGCATAACGACCAGAAGTTTCAGACCTTCTGATAATCTTAACTACTTCACCTCTCTTTAATCCCAAGTACCTGGCAACTGGATCTTCTCTTTGGATTCTTGGTAATTGTGATTCTTTTAATCTATATCTTTCCAATAATTCCTTCTTTTCACCTTTTGATAACTTGATATGTTTTGGAACTAAATCATGATGAGTGATGTTGACAATTAAATCACTTTCTTGGAAAGTTTCAATGGAAGCTGGTGCTACAGTTGGAATCAATTTATTGGCACTTGGAGTTATTGATGATTGATAAATAAATATCCCAGTTGATAAGTTCTTATCACTGATATGAATACAGAAATTTCTCATGGTTTTAATACCAACTGATTCTTCATCACAGAATTCAACCCACAAAGTTCCTAATTCTG
The DNA here is from genome assembly GCA_030574835.1 of Yamadazyma cerambycidarum. Lineage (NCBI taxonomy): Eukaryota > Fungi > Ascomycota > Pichiomycetes > Serinales > Debaryomycetaceae > Yamadazyma > Yamadazyma cerambycidarum. The sequence goes on from JAJMFR010000005.1 coordinate 301,392, forward strand.
GAAATTTATCTAATGCTTCTGCTGTTGGATTAGCTTGGAAACACATGAGTTTCCTTTGAGGTGTATTCATGGAATCACAAACCTTGGCTTTGAATTCTTCAAGACTCATATCAAGTTCGTCTTGTGAAATGTAGTAACCTCTGTCTCTAACCATTTCTTTAACGGTCTTGAAGGTTCTCCATAACCTTGATACATTTCTATCTTGTTCATCCATCGTTAGAAATTTTCATTCTCATCGTTTGGTTTTGTGCGCATTAGGGGTAGTGTCCAGCAGAGTTTGAGATGCTTACTGGTTTACTGCTTTACTATGCGACTAACATAAACACTACGCTAACTACAATATAGGAGAGAGCTGTATTGGGCAAGAACACGTATCAGAGATGAAGTCTTCCTCATATTTTTGTATGGTGTGTATCATACAAACAGCTGAGACTTTCCAAAAATAAATATTCATTTATGCAACATGTTCTTATATACTGAGGACCTGAGTGTTATAATCCCAAATCCCTTAAATCAAATGTCACAATAAATTCTAAGCCCTCTTAATACACAAAACCAAACCCATCATCTATAAAGAATTTCTTCTAAATAACGTAGGTTTTTCTTCCTCCTCCTCTTTTGTCTTCTTTCTCATTCTTTTTATTATTTCTGGTAATTTATCATCCTCTTCTATCTTGCTAAACATCTTCTCTCCATACTCCAAACCTACTTTATAAATCTCTTCGAACTTTCCGAAGTCCAAAGTGGCATATTCATCAATTGGTGGTCTCAAGTACATAACCCCAGGAGTCTTTTTAGCAGTTTCTAAAGCATTGACACTAGCAACATACGCTAATCTTGATTGAATATCCATCATATTTGGAATATCTGCATGTTTGGAAAATGGGTTCCATCTATTGATTAATACCCATAATCCAGATAATGTATCACCGTAATTCATTGGACTTCTATCATCAATAGATCCAACGTCTACAGCTACAATATACTTTATACCTCTTTTCTTCATTTCTAATACTGGAAGATTATCTAAGTATCCACCATCTAATAACATACATCCATCATAAGCAATTGGTGGTAATAATCCTGCTAATGACATTGATGCTCTAATGAATCTCCACAGGTATCCGGTTTCATGAATGTCCATTGTGGAGTTTGTTATGTTTGTTGAATTACAATAGAATTTAATCCAACTGTCTTCTATTTCAGCAAAGCCTAAAGCTTTCCAAATCCCTCTATTGAATTCATATCCAGTTAAGTAGGATGTAACTGGAAATGTCAAATCAAGTAAAGATCTCCAAACTGACCCAATACGTTTGGAAAACTTTTTGACTTTTCCGTAGATCAGAACAGAATTATATTCTGTTGCATATAATCCTCCTACAAGTGCTCCAATAGAAGTACCACCAATTATATCGATTGGAATTCCATGTTTTTCAAGAGCAGTCACTATCCCTAAATGAGAAATACCTCTTGCTCCACCACCTCCTAGAATAAGCCCAATAGCTTCATTTGACAAAAGTCTTGCTAATCTTAAGAAATCATTCTTATATGGTTCTATTTGGCTTGTGGACATTTTGTTGACTTGACCAGGTCTAGTAAATTTGAACCGGGATCTAACATCTTCTATACGGTTCTTCAATTGACTATTATTAGCAGCTTCTGACAATTTTGCAGCCAAATCCCCTATGATTGATTTCTTCTTTAAAACATCTGATTTGAATAAATTTGGTATTGCCATTTGAATATGATGATGTCCTTGAACCCAACTACGACTTTTCAACCATAAGCTGGTGGATCCATGTGCTACATACTTTTGAGAATGTAATAGACATAAATCAGTTCTAGCAGTAGTTCTGTACTTTATAAGTAATCTTTCATAATCTCCAACATCTAATGCTGCTTCGTAATCTTCAGCATTGGCCAATAATAATATACAATCTCCTTGACTTATACAAGTGGAAGTCCAACTAGATTTAATTGTACTATCACAAATATACACGACAGTCTCATATTCTTCTTCCAAAGTAGCAAAATACCCTGAAAGCTTTAATTGAGCCAAACTATCATCAAAGGCATGACGACCTAAATGAGTTAAAATTGATGCTTGATCAAGAGCTATAACATTTCTACCAATTGTCTTTAAAGATTCAATCAACTTGGTAGCAAACTCTCTTACTGGTAAACCATTTACGGTTGGTAAGATGGTTATAGTCTTATAGTTTCCAGAAATATAAGACGAAGGTGATTGAAATGGTGTAGAATTTGAAACAGGTGTTACTGAGATATTGGGGTTTGTGGACGCCAAAGATCTTATATCATTTTGGGCAGCTGCCACTTTATTAGCAACAATACGTGAGACTTTAACCATGATTGAAGGGTTTTGGGAAGACAAAATTTCAAATAAGGTTCTAGGAATTCTAGCAGTTTCTGAATCTCTGACAGCTATTAATGATGACGTTCTTCTTGATGCAGTTAACACTTCTACTTCACCAACAGATTCTCCATGTCCATACTCCCCAAGTACTGTAAAATTGTCTTTAGAAGTTTTATCATCAGAATCGGATTTTTCATTGGTTTTAACAACTCTGAATCTTCCACTTAGAATAATATGAAATCCATTAGCTTGGTCACCTTCAGCTGCTAAAACTTCACCTGCTTGTATAGGGCAATATTCCAAAGCAAAATCAATGATTAAAAACTGTTTGGTAAACAAATTTTTCATTTGGATGGTCAAAGGTAAGGAAAGTTGGTAGTACTTGTCAATTAGATTCGTCCAATCTTTCTTAGAAATATAACCTAAAACAGCACCAGAAGTTTTTGGGGTCTTGACTGTTGCCAATGACTTAATACCAATTAAGGTTGATAAATAACCAGCTATACCTCCGGTTTCGATAGGTTTACGTGATCTAAGAACGGTCCTACCATTGCTTACCTTGGTATATTGAACTTCTAAGGTTCCATCAACTACATAATAAAGTCCTGAATTAAAGCAATCTTGTTCGATAACAGTCTTATCAGCATCAAACCATTTAATTTCCAAGGCTTTTGAAAACTCTTCCTTTAATGATTCAAATTCAAGAGAATTACTATTGTTGGCTATGGAGTTAGACTTAGCACGTTGGCTCACATCAAAGACATTTTCAAGATTATTGATATTTGAACCTCTCATGGTTGAATTATACAAATTCAATTGGGCTTGATTAATGGTGTTATAAATCTTTGGGGAAGCTGCTCTTGAAGCTGCATTGGATCCAATGCTTGAAAAGGAATCAAACCTTGCTCTATTAGCATAATCTTCATATATTTGACTTTTGTTAAATGGATTAACAAGAGTGGGAGAATCTGAATTAACTAATGAAGATAATCCGTTACTTGATGATGATGAAGAAAGATTATTGCTTCCTAAACCACTGCTAGAGAGATTGTTGAATTTCTTGAAAACTGAAGAATCTTCACCAACTCCCAAAGTCTTCAAAATCTCATTTACAATTGATGACTTTATGAATGTTTCATTGGCTTGCTCTTTATGTGGTGCATGATGTGGATTGTACTGCAAATCAAGATTCAACACAGATTTACGTGTCATGGGTACTGATGATAACAAGTCTCCTGGATGATTTGGTTTATTTAAAGTGATTTTATTTGAAGATGATTGTCTCGAATGCCTGAATTCATATTGCAAATTCAATGCTGTGTTCTTTCTTGAAAGCGTAGAAACATTACTGGAAATATTGCTCGATGTTATCGATAATGTTGAATCATCAGGAGACTCCGTAGTATCATCAACTTTATACTTCTCAATTAAAGAGTCCAAAGTCACTGGTAATTTGTTGACATTTGAATTTAATTTGGTTTCCGTATCGAGGATCTCATCAGTTAACCCCATATAGTTATGGATGGTATTCATAGTGACTTTGAATAGCCTGTTTTTAACCATAGTTACAATGTGGGCAGTTGCCTTGGGATACTTGTACTGAATTCTTTGGAACGCAGTATTTGGTATAATTGCAATTGTAGCCCCATGTCTATTGTGCTTGGTAAACTTAGGTCTTGCGATTATATCGGGATAAATTGTAGGCTCTACTTTCTCTTTATTCAAATCAAGAGAAGATGCTGATGATATTGGATTAGAATTTGGTATATTTGAACCAATTGCAGAATTAATATCATCAGTCTCTTCTGGGTTGAACAAATCTAAAGTAGAATTCAATGAACTTAAAGGAACCCCCGATTTGATCTCATTAAGTAATTGATATTTCTGATTACCAATGATTAAAACTTCATCTCTATTGAAATCCAAATCTTTTAAATTTTGGAAATCTGAAGAATGTTTATAATTATCGGTAATCTTAGTGAAAATCTGAATACATCCATCAACTACGATCAGAAATCCTAACTTTTCATCAAGATAAAGGATTTCATCCCAACTAAGCTTCTGGGTGGTCATATTCTTAGTAAGTTCATGAAAAACAGGACGTTCTAAATAACCGAAGATCTTAATGGCACTTAAAAATTCATCAAGATAATTAGAATCTCCGTTTAGATTCCGACGTTTTTTCTTATTGATCGAATCGACGATATCATCTTTTTTGACATCATTAGTTCGAATAGGTTCTGGATCCTTCGAATATTTGCTAAGATACTTATACCTGACGAAAAACGTCAGTACACCACCCAACACTATGAGTAGGAATAGGATAGTTGAAAATGATAACGTGATCTGATATCGGTAGGAAAAGATATTTGTAATGAAATTCATTGGTATGATAAATTGGATGATTGATAAGTTGGGGTAGAATTTCGCAATGTAGCACGAGTGATAGAAATGAGCCGCGTGAATCGGCCACGATGGGATCTGAATTGATGCCGATTTCTTACCGCATTTGCAACATTTGGTACAGGTCACAGAGAACGAGAATCATAAGGGCCGTATATAAAAATAGACTAATATGGTAAACAATCGAATCTTCTTAAAACCAGCTCAATACCATCCATACCAATTACTAATTGTTCGATTTCAGGACCATAACTGATTCTAACATAATTGTACCATATGACATCTTCTAAGTTAGACAAGTTTTGGGGATTGATCAAGAAGAAAAATCCTGGCACAACAATGACTTTGCTGTGTAAACATTCATGGAAGAACCCTAAACAATTAGACAACTTACCTGGTAAATGCAGTAAATTCAACCATAAATAAAATGTCGAATTTGGAATATTTCCATCATTAAATGTGAATCCCATCTTGATTAATCTACCAAGGATATAATCACGTTTCATTTTGAAATGTAATTGTAATGCTTTCATTTCTTGTTTGACCTTCAAAGGTTCTAAGAAATCAATAGCGGCATATTGGAATGGAGCATTACTACCTCCATCTAAAAAACTACCAGCAGAACTTAAAGCATTGATATATTCTTCAGGTCCTAAGATCCAACAAACTCTCCATCCTGGCAATCTGAAAGCTTTTGTTAACCCGTTCAAAATCAACACTGGATCAACATTGACATCTTCAACGAATTCACATGAACTTATAGATGATCCAGTACAATTATCGTCATAATAATAATGCAGGTAAAATTCATCCATAATAAGTAAACATTTTTCCCTACATAATTTATGTAATTGATATAATTGATGCTTAGTTAAGCACTTTCCTGTAGGATTTCTTGGATTGGATGTTAACAAAGCACTAACACCTTTTGTTAATTCGGTTTTGATCAAATTCAAATGGAATTGATAATGATCATGTTCATTCAATGGCACAGGAATTGGACTGAAGTTCTTAAATAACGACAACATTTCAGCATAGGCTGTGTAATCTGGTAAAAAGAATGAGAGATAACAATCTTTAATAATTGAGGCAATACGAGTTAACCCAGCTCTACCTCCAGGAACTATACAAACATTCTTCCAAGTATACTTAGAACTTTTGGTTTGCCTATAAGTTTCATTGTAATAATTGGCAACTGCTTCTCTCAATGGTCTGATACCAGCAGTTGGAGCATATTCTTTAGACTTATCAGGAACAGGAATTGATGATGGTCTTTTGAATGAACCAGGAATCGTATCACCATGTTCAGGTGCACCTTGACCTAAATTGGCCCACTTTCTATCTTCTTCGTCACTATTACCGAACCCATATTCATTGGCTCTTTCAGTAACCCATAAAACCCCTGTACTCGATTGTTTAACATTCATAGCCGGCTTATGAATCTCTTCATTGAACTTTGGTTTTGGTAAAGGAATTGGTGATGCTTCTCTGGCAAAGTCACTCTTAGAAAGCTTGTTATACAACTTAGCCTTAAGGGAAGGGTCTCTTGACTTACGTAAATTTGCACTTTCATTGTTCTGTAAAAGATCTATAAGAGAACTTGATGATTTACGAAAACTTTCAGGTAAACTTGATTCTAACTTTTCGAATTCTATGACACTTTCATCGTCACTTACAGGAGTCTCAGACATTGTTCTTCTCTTATGGATAAGCTCTCTTAGGGATTAGTCCGTTGGTGTATGGGGAACGAAAATTATAAGTTTAGGAACAGTTGGGAAGTTTAATTCTCCAGGTTTTATTCGCAGGAAGTATGTCCCATGAGTCATGTCGGTGTGTCGCTTTTATCTATGATCTCATGATAGTGAGGTTTGGGTCCGGTGGTAGTAAAGTGAGACATTGGAAGATCTAAGTCAGAAGTCAACTTTTTAGGGAACACAAAAAGGAAATTTTGCAACAGCGAATCAAGATATAAACTAATGGGATGTTATTTAATGGAATGTTATCATGCCAGTTAGAAAGGTTTGGTTTTTATTGCCGTGTCACTATACTTACCCACTATAACCACTAAAATCAAACCTTAATTCATGGCTGGTTATAACTACAACGTTACATCGAGATCCTATTGACCCATCATCTAAACAATAATCAAATATCAACCATTTATCTGCAGCCAATGACATAAACAGTTCCGAAAAAATCTAAAGCCAATACTGTAAGTGCAAATATAATAACATTCCGAATCTCGGTCTGTATCCGAAACCAAAAAGAACAAAAAATTTTTGCAACCATTACCACCGCGTAGTGGTACCGCGAAGTCTCAGAAAAACCCCCCGTATTCTATTCCCCTCTAGTACTGCGCTTGGAGGTACGGACTAAGAAATTAGTGAGGGGCCACTTTTTTCCATGGAGGAAACTGTGCGAGAGATGCCATATTTTCTTATTTAAGGTCATTTGATCCCCATTCAGTCCGTTTTTTTTTTTTTAGAGAAATAGAGATATCATAAAATAAAGTCTATTATCAAGTATAGTTTAGAGTTAGGGTAATAAGAGGAGCATAAGAGGATCTTAGACTGTACGAGAATATAGTGAAGTAAATATAGTGATAAATTAAAACCGTTAGTAACAGGCCACAAAAGAGAATATTTATGATTAGAAGGATCTATTCTTCAATAACAAACACTAATGATTTAGGTATAAAAAAAGTAGTCAATACTTCAGCAAATGACGACTATGAATATGATAGTAGAGATGGGTGTAGACAAGAGGCATATCAAGATTGCAATATGAGTTCGGAAGTCTATAATGATGACTATAGTGAAGACTATAATGAAGATTATTCAGAGTTCAAAGAACCTGATGCATCATTTGATTTGACTCCGGTGTTGTCAGAAGACATTTTAAGTCCTGTAACTAGTAAAGACTTATCAGAGTTATCACCAATAACATCTATTGATTCATATCAAATTCCAACCCTTATCTATCAATCCCAAAATGATAAATTTGAAAAATTAACTGACTTACCATTAGAGATATTGATGAGAATTATTGAAATGGTTTATTATGATTCATCCGATTACACATCAATCGATAAAATCCTTGAAAACTTTAGTAAACTTGCATTAATTTCCAAAACCTTCCAATTATTATCATTCAAATATTTATACAAATATGGTAATTTCAACAGACCACATTCATTTGATAAATTCTTAAACAATTTGACTAACAGTCCTCATGAATTAGGAAATTTCGTGCAAATCATTGATTTTGAAAGTTTCACATCTATTGGATTAGGTAGAACTGGTAGAATGAATCAAGAGATTCAGATGGTTACCTCCACTACCATATTAAAATGTTTAACTCAAACTCCCAATTTAATTGAATTTTTAGCCAGTGAAAGTATTCAAGATGATCTTAATGGAGACGTTATCAATTACTTATTTAATAATTTACCATATTTACAAGCATTAGATTTTTGTGGTGCATCATCACAATCATTCTTAACAGCATTTGAACAGTTACAAATTGAAACTCCATTGAAGAATTTGTTTAAGATTTCATTCCATGATTGTTCCAATTTGACTATTGACAACTTTAAGAACATCCTTTCAAACTTACCAAACTTAAGAAGGTTAGACTTGACTCATACTTCAATAAGTTCAAACGTATTGTTGAATTACTTACCATCAACTTGTAATTTAACTCATTTATCATTGTCGAGATGTAGTAAATTAACTACTAGAGATTTAATTAATTTCTTCATAAATCATCCATCAGTAAATAATCACCAATTAACATGGTTAAATTTATCAATCGATTCAAATGTTGTAAGTCCTTTGACATCGAATTACTTGTTCTTCACGTTAAACCATATGAATGCAAGTAATTTACAATATTTGAATTTAAGAGGTTTACCAATAACTGATAGAATTTTGAAACTTTTAAGTATCAAATTTCCTAATTTAGTAACTTTATCCATAGGATTTGGTAATTTACAATTTGCTGATATTTACGATTATCTTAAAGACTCACCAAATTTGCAAAATATCGATTTAACTGGTAATAAGTTGAATAAATCCGAGATTTTATCACTTTTAACTTTACCAAACTTGAAATCAATTGAGTATGATCTTAAGGTCTTAAACAATTTGACTAATAATGACGGTCAATTTGTTAGGCAAGGTCCAATAATTTGGAGATTCTTTGATAATAATGGTAGGAGATCATGGATTTATAAGTTGAAAGAATCATCTAATGAGTATCAACAGATTAGTCAATATGGCAGAATCTTAGATTTAAATTTGACATTTTACGATATCAATACTGGTAAAAAGATCATCAACAAAAACAAGAAACCAAGATTCTTAAAGTATGTTGGCAGAAAGATGAATTGTTCAATCGGGTTTAATAATACTAGAGATTGTAAGCATAGAGAATATTTGAACAATTATGATGTTGAGGAAGTATGGCCTCCTACATTCACCGAAACTGGAATTTACAATTATTATTCGTTGAATATTTGATTTGTCTAAACCGTTTAGATGGTTTAGAGTCATTTGTATAACTAAATAGCATTAATGAATTATGAATTAAGTAATCGACTAGATGTCCTGAGTCTGTGTACGTTGGAAGAGTGTCTTGATCCAATACTGATCACATGTCTGGTCTTGTAGCTTCGGTGGTGGTTGCCAAACTACAGTGACGGATTTGTAACTCCTTATACACACAGTTCTATACACACAGTTTTGAGTATACACATACGTGTGCGGCTCTAAAAATGTTGACTCATACTCGGCCATGAGTTTCCTTGAAAATTCCATCGTTCGCTAAAGGAAACTGGGCGCTTTTTTATTAAATCGGAAGTCAATCGCGGCCTCTGTTATAAATTGCCGTTTTCGTCATATATCTAAAACATATATATCATCAAACCTTGCCATAAAAATTTTAACTGACTAATTATTAATATCCAAACAGTTGGGTTTTACTTGTATCACAGAACACAAACACAGTTGAAGCTTTCCTAGAAAATTTCAGTCCCGTACACAAACATAAATAAAACTATAACAAAGTTCTCAGATACCTATATAAATATGGATTATAAATCTTATCAACAAGTTTTAAATCTTTCAATACGACCAAAGAAAAAGGTCACAAAGAACAAAACTACAAGGACCAGGACCAAGACTGGTTGTCTTACTTGTAGAAAACGTAAGAAGAAGTGTGATGAAAATGTTACTGATGGTAAATGTCAAGGTTGTACTAGAAACTTTTTAGAATGTTGTTGGCAACCTACACAAGATTTGATTAAATCACCACAAAAAGAACATGCACATATAGATGGGTCTGTTGATATTATCGATAGACCAAGAGAACGTAGATTAAGTACAAGTTCTACTAGTTCTAATGATTCTGAAGTATCTTTGGTTTCTTTAAATGAACCAAGTACTCCAAGATCTCCAATAAATTATCCAGTACATACAAAAGAAGCCAATAACTCCAAATTTGTCATAACTGGTTTACAACATAATAAATTATGTTCCATATAGTTTTGTATAGTATAAATGAATAATGATAGAATAGATCTATTTGGTTCCAGCTTTCTGCGCAACCGTGACTCTAGTGCGGTAAGTCATCGCGGTAGATATCACGACTCTAATGGTTAGAGTAAATTATCGCGTTTCATCACACAAATTATGGACATAACTATATCTGAGCCAAGCTCAAACCAATGCCCTTTATCAATTGATGCTGTCAAAACTTCCATAACCGACTTTGTAGGCTCTGAATTATCTGATATTCAACCTCATCAGCTCATAACAGAGTTATTAAGTAAGTTCAAGACCATTTCTACAAGACACAAATTCATAGTCCAAGTGTCCAAGATCAGTATAAATAAAGAAGACGATGGCGCTTTTGATTTAAAGGCTTCCAATGACTTTGGTGCAGTATGGGAAGATCAAGATGGAGTCATAAAGTGTCATGTAAAATCAGATCTGGGGGTTCAATTATTCATAAGTATATTTTATATTTTTATAGGTTAATTTATTACTTGCAACTGTAGTGGGTCGTTTTCCAGTTAGTAAGATCCGCTGGCACATTCAGATGTATGTAGAACTGTGTAGATAATGAATAGTTATGATTTTGTAAGTCGTTTGTAATCACTATGAACTCTGGACGTTCTGAGCCGACTCTTGATTCCAGTTCCTTAAATTCCTGCCTTTAAGCAAAAACCCCATCTAAGATTTACCAAGACCGTAAGTGATTAGCACTAAAGCGATACAAACGTGCAGGGCACTATTCAGTAAAACTTTGGGATATATCGGAGCAGAAGGCCACTATTGAAGCCTCCAGCAAACATATACATCACCAAACAGCAAAACACTGAACCACGGTTACCGAGTAGTAAGTTTACCAGCAATGATAAATTTTAGGCATCACTGGTATAAATAATATAGGCAACTACCGAAACTTGGACATCCGCACCTAGCGGTTTTATTGCCGATTCAAAGCTCGAATTTTAATTCCGATATTTGACAGATTACCAGCTTCGCCGCTTGACCGCTTCACCATGCTTCACCGATGTTATTACTATTACTAATTAGGAAAAAATCCACTTTTTTTGGTGCGGCAAGAACCAGGACGGTAATAAATTAAGTCCGATCTAAGGTAAAGTTTAGAGCAAAGCCTTCTTTTATTTTCGAATTTTACATGTCATCGTTTTAAATAGTCGAAAAATAAACATTGTAGATGCTCTGAAAACTTTGAGTTCCGTTCCGATTTCTTTTAAGCTAGTCAAGGTTATCAACTTATGTGAATCTGTTTACACTATTGTGCAAAATAATGCCGACGAGCATGTCCTTGCATGGATAAAATATCCACCCTTGTCTAGGGGAAAACCAAGAGTTTGAGGAGATGTTGCTTGTACACGTTCTACCATATAATTCGTTTTTAGACACGGATCGTAAGAGAAAGCCTTCCTTAAGGACACGGAGTCTAAACAAGTTCCGGTTATTTTATCTCCAAACTAATGGCCGCATTAGTAAGACGGCTAGTTCTTTGCGCAGGAAAAAAATTTTCATATAAATATTATAATAATCCCTGAGAAAATATTTCCGTGATCAACAGAATAACCAAAAAATGAGTTCTTACGAGAGGAATTCTAGTGCATCTAATACTAGTAACCAAGACAATGAGGAAGAAGTTAAACCATTGGAGTTTGATGACATAGAAAGAAACGATCCTCAAGGTGAACCTGGGGACGCTGAATTATCAAGGTACGAGAGCAATGCTGCCATGTCAAGAACTTTGAGTAGGCGTATGACGGGGGCTGATGAATTGATCAGAGAAGCAAGTAATAATAAAGGTCCTTTACCTCCAATGGGTGGTGGTAGAGCATATCCAGCATTGTTACCCAAGCGTGATGATTATTTTGTCAGTTTTGACGGTCCTGATGATCCAATTCACCCACACAATTTCCCAGTGGGCAAAAAATTGTTATATTCATTCGTTGTTGGACTTAATGCCATGGGTATCACATTAGGTTCCGCTATGTTTTCTGCTTCAGCTCCTGTTGTTGAAGAACTTTACGGAGTTGGTAGTGAAGTAGGTACTTTAGGTACATCACTTTTCGTTTTCGGTTTCGCTTCCGGACCAATTCTTTGGGGTCCATTAACCGAATTATATGGTAGAAAACCAATCTTAATCATCAGTTCATTCTTATATGCATGTTTCACATTTGCCTGTGGTGCTTCTAAAGATATTCAGAGTGTTTTATTAACAAGATTTTTTGCTGGGTTTGTCGGATCTAGTTCTTTAGTTGCAGCACCAGCCACCATGGCTGATTTATTCGGTGCTGCTACAAGAGGTAGAGCTACAGCAATCTTTGCTGTTGTTTTATTCGGTGGTCCAATGTTGGCTCCAATTTTATCTGCATTCACTGTCAAAAATCCTCATTTGGGTTGGAGATGGACAATGTATTTCACCGGTATTGTTGCGGCTTTAGGATTTATTACCGATCTTTTCTTTTTAGAAGAAACTCATCATCCTTTAATCTTAGTTAACAAAGCAGAAACATTAAGAAGAAGAACTGGAAATTGGGGTATTTGTGCACCACATGAAGAAGTTACTCTTAATTTCAAAGAAATCGTTGAAAAAAATCTTACTAGACCAATCGTTATGTTATTCACTGAACCAATCATTCTTTTAATTACAATCTATAATGCTTTCATTTATGGATTATTATACTTATTCCTTACTGCCATCCCATTAATTTTCGGACAGAACTATCATTTCAAATTAGGAGTCGCCGAATTACCATATTTAAGTATGTTGATAGGTGTCTTCATCGGTGGAGGTATTTGTATATACTTCGAGGAAAGGTTTAAAAGAGTCATGGATGCTAATGGAGGTAGACCAGTTCCTGAAGAAAGATTACCACCAATGATGGTAGGTTCATTCTTATTCAGTGGTGGTTTATTCTGGCTAGGTTGGGCCGGTTCTTTCCCTGATAAAGTTCATTGGATTGTTCCAACCATTGGTGCTGCTTTTATTGGTGCCGGTTTACTTTCCATTTTCCTTCCATGTTTGAACTATATCATTGATTGTTATTTATTATTTGCTGCTTCAGCTTTAGCTGGTAATACCTTATTAAGATCCGCATTCGGTGGTGTTTTCCCACTTTTTGCAAGACAAATGTTCACTGCTATGAAAATCAAATGGGCCGCAACTTTATTAGGTGCTTTTGCTGCCGTATTAATTCCCGTACCTTTCTTATTCTATAAGTATGGTAAAAGAATCAGACAAAAATCAAAATATGCTTTTGATATGTCTGATTAGTTTAATGAATGTAAATAGTTAATTATTAGTTCAATGAATGTTGAACATGAAGGTTTGTTAATAGCCTAGTCGTTATAGAATATAATTAATGCTTTACAATGTCTTATGTCTCTTGTGTCTTTTGTTTCGGTTATTTCTGTTTCCCGTGTTCCTGGTTCTGTTGCTTGCCTCTCGGCCGTTCCTACAAATGCTTATGATAGTCATCAAGTTTCCCTGATGTCAATAAGCTGCCGAGAATCAAGGGTCACTGAAAAGAAACAGAATTCAGAGTTTTGGTTCCCAATTCAATTGGTTTAAGGTCAGTTTCTCCTCTCCGAACAATAGCATTTTGCAATCGCTAGCCTATGTCTCTTATCTGTATATTCCCCTCTAACATTACCATCAATATATCTTAATATTTCCTTATCTACGACAATTTGTAAACCGACAACCGACAACCGACAATGTTTGATATCAGAGTAATAAATTCTGGTGCATGTGAAGTACAACTTCCGTACGTCAGAAAAAAGTTGCGGCAGGGCTAAAATCTCACAGAAGTTAAGGAGGTACGGAGGTACGGAGCAAAAGAGTTGCATGATTAGGCAAACGAAGTAAATATTTTCATATATTCATGATTCATAAAAATGCTAAATAAAGTAATGTATAAGAATTGAAGTTCGTAATAAAAGCTTTCTGTGGATATCAAGCTTCAAATCTTTCGATTTGTTTAAGTATCTAAGCCTTATTAACTGGTCCGGCAGTATGAATTTCATCTGCGGAATAAACAACTGGATCAAAATGAACTTCATCTTGACCATTTTCAGGACTAACGATACGGTTGGTAGTGTGACCATTGACTTCATGATGTAAGATTTCATCATTACTGATCAAGTTTACATCACTTAAACTGTGTAAGTTACTGTTGATAGCTCTTTGTTTTGAAGAAAAGTTTCTTTGAACTGGAACAGTTTGAATTGGTATCCAACATCTTGAAGCAGTTTTGAAGTTAGATAATTTAAGTATTTGTCTTGTAGCCATTTTAAAATATATAATTGAGTATGTTATTAATTAAAAAAATTAAGGGGATCAAAGGCTAATTTATATAAATTTTTGAAATCTAAAAGTTCCGTTGACCCCAGATTTTATTTGAGTCATTTGCGACTTCTAAAAGCCGGCAATTTGAGTCATTCGATCCACTATTTACCGTGGTACAGTGATTTCGGGATTAATGGTGCACCTTCAAAAGTGAGATGTCGCATATTATCATAAGAGTATGTGGTGTCGTTCAAATCTATTAAGAAAGTCGAATACTAATTTCAAAGTGATGAAGACCATAGAACAACCTGGTTTCCAGTCCAAAGGCAAGTACCACTTATCTCTCTGCTGAGCTATAGATACTGTAGTTCCGAATTTGAAGTACTTTCCCAACAGTGGACTCCCAGCTCCTTTGTTAGAATCTTTTGTCGGATTATGATTATATATTACTATTCAATCTATCCATGCGACATTGAAAGGATAAACCCTATATCCTAATTTTGAAGGTGCGTCATTCATCCTGAAAACACCGTCAAAATCGCACCATATTAAATGCATGCCCCACCAAAAATCCCAGGGACAAATGGAATTAATAAAAAAATTGAGAAAGGACTTACGGAGACATGGAAACATGGAACTTAAGTTTTGTTAGTCATTCGCAAACAAAATGAATGTGAATATTTAAAATGTCGTGACCTCTATACATTTGATAATGGACTTACCAATTTTACTAAGAGAAATGTCGAATTTCCATACCCCCAGATTTTCTCAGTGATTTATCAACGCAAACTCCACTGACATTTTAACTAACCATATAATGGCAGGTTGGGAATTAACCAAAACATTAAAAGATCAGATCTACAAATATGCAGCGTTTAAGCAGACTTCAATATCATTAAGGCAAATGGTTCAATTTGGACCTAACCCAAGTCCTGGGTCTGTGTTTTTAGCTTCTCAATTTATTGTTGAAGAATTACCTATACGGTTAGCTAAGAAGGTCAAAGATTTGGACAATGCTCCTTTAGGGTTAAGTAAGATGCCTTCTACTATCAAAGTCAAGAACTGGTATGCCCAATCGTTTGAAGAGTTATACAATCTTCCAAAACCAGTGATATCAGAAGAATTAAGAGAATTATTAGCCAAAGGCAATGGTAGTAATAACGGCAACGGTGAACAAACTTCTGCCGAAGATGGCCTGGGAAAGATACTACATGAAGATAACACGGTATTGGATGAGAAGAAAAATCCTGGACTTTCGGAGACTAACAACCCTGCTATAAATAACATATTCAGTGATGATGGGATAATAGTTAAACCCCAAACATACAGAAGAAGAAGCTCAGTCAGTGATTTTCTTGATGATTATGATGAAAACGACAAACGAATTAGTCAAGGGTCTCCAACTTTCGGTAAGAAGTATTACAATCCGACCAACCTTAGTACAGTCTGGCCCAAAGAAGTCTATGATTATAATAAGTTGGTATTTGATGCATTGTCTAAGATTAAACGAAGACATGATGCCACTGTTGCTACTATGGCTCAGGGTGTTAAAGAATGGAAGACTGATAACAAGTCCATTTTGGTCAATTCTTCTATACAAACGTTCTTGGATCGTTTTTATATGTCAAGAATTGGAATCCGTATGTTAATTGGTCAACATTTAGCTCTTAACTTAGCACAACAAAAGCTGCCAAAGTCAAAGTTCACGTCATTCATTACTGGTGCTAATAAGAACTCCAAGAGTAATTACGTCGGAGTTATTTGTACCGATTGTAAAGTTAGTGAAATTGCTGAAGATGCAATTGAAACCGCTAAATACGTATGTGAGGAATATTATGGATTGTATCAATGTCCCGAAATCAAATTGATTTTAACAAAACATGAAATCGAGTTCATGTATGTACCAGGACATTTGATTCATATGTTATTTGAAACCTTAAAGAATTCCCTTAGAGCTACAATTGAATTCCACACTCCAATTTTGAAGAGGAAAATGATTGAAGAGAATCCTGACTTGAACCCAGACTTTATCGATTTGAATGACTTGAAATTCCCTCCTATAAAAGTTATTATATCTGAAGGTTCAGAAGATATTGCTATTAAAATCAGTGATGAAGGTGGTGGTATAGCTCGTAGTGAAATTCCTTTAATTTGGACTTATTTGTATACCACAGTTTCTGAAACTCCAGTATTAGATCAAGAATTTGATCAAACTTCGTTTAGAGCTCCAATGGCAGGATTCGGTTACGGTTTACCAATTTCAAGACTTTATGCCCAATATTTTGGTGGTGATTTGAAATTGATTTCAATGGAAGGTTATGGTACTGATGTTTACTTACACTTGAATAGATTAAGTAGTTCAAGTGAACCTTTACCATGACTTGAGTTCCTACCAGAAAATGGTAAGGATTCTCATAAAGATTATAACACTATAATAAAAGAAAGGGTATTCAAGAAAACAGTAGCTGGATATGCTAAAAAGCTTGAAAATGCTGAATCTAAGCGTGCTGAAGCTGTTGCTAAAGCTGCAACTCAAGCCGAACAAAAAAAGTTAAAAAATTCACCTAGATATGTTCTAAAACAACTTATAGCATTATTTAGAGTATGAAATGTACGAATTTATATATTCATGTGGGTACCTACCTTCCTATGGATTCAATTCATGAATCATGTCTGAACACTTCTTCTAAATTTGTCCACCATCCTTTTGGATCTCTTGACCCGGTAGAACCTTCAACCAAAGTTTCTTGCATTTGATCAGTCATAGCCCACCATTCAAAGTTTCCCGGGTCTTTGCTGCTGAGTTCACTATCTCTTTCCCAATTATCTCCGGTGTACTTAAAATTAGCAATAAGTAAATCGTGCTGTGGACTATAATGAATTGAATAATCTTCGATATGATATTTACGCAAATTGGTCAAGACCGGTTCAGGGACATTAAGGTGACATTCTTTATACTGTTCAAGATACTCCGGTTTCAATTTAACTATTTGGCAAATACGTTTACCTGGGAATTTTTCAGTCATGGTGGTAATGGGAATATTTCGAGAGCGAGTATCTCCAGGTTTTAGATTCCGGGGTATGATTAGCCCGAAATGTTGGGTAAATGGTTATATAGAAAACTATACGGCTCATTTGTTGCTTATCCTGGTTTAAAGTTGAACTCTGGTGTGGTCACATGATACGTCTATCAACGGTTATTAAATTTTCATTCCTGATGGTTTTTATAAAGCTTATATGAAATTTGAAAAATCCTGCATACAATGTAAGCAAATTATACTTTGTATATATTATTGGATATATGAGTTGGATCTATAGTAGGCCCCATATAGAAGAGCCAGAACAAGCGTCCGTTTTAAGCTACTAGTCACGCTCTAGTCACAAGCTGCTGGTCACAAGCCACTATCCATAGCCTTCATTCCTTGTATTTCCCACCTCATCTCTAGCATCATGATAGTTCATATGCCTAACATCAGTGCGCGGAGAACCGAGCAAAAATCATCGTCATGTCAGTCCCCAGAAGAAAACCTTGGGAAGTCTCATCAGGCACATCAGCAGCAGTATCAGGCGATTCGACTATGAATAATATAGCAAGTACTGCAACAGGCACTCAGCCTATAGGTGTAGAAGGTACAAACACAAATATTGAAAGGCCAGAAAGACCAGCACCCTTATCATCTGATTTATCATCAATGTCAAATACATCACCATATGGAGCAGGTTCCAATAGTTATGGAAGTGGCGGCTATGGAAGTTATGGTTCAAGATATGGAGGTGGATATGGTTCAGGAATGTATGGATCAAGTATGTACGGTAGTGGAATGGGAGGTTATGGATCAAGCATGTATGGTATGGGAGGTTATGGATCCAGTATGTATGGTATGGGAGGTTATGGTTCAGGTATGTATGGTATGGGGGGATATGGTTCAGGAATGTATGGTGGTCAACCAGGTATGATGGGAGGTGGTGGTTTAGGGGAAGGAACACAAGCAACATTCCAATTAATAGAGTCAATTATTGGAGCAGTTGGAGGTTTTGCTCAAATGTTGGAAGCTACTTATATGGCCACTCATTCATCCTTTTTCACAATGGTATCATTAGCTGAACAATTTGGTAATCTTAAGAATGCATTAGGTTCACTCTTGGGAATTTATGCCTTGATAAATTTAGCTAAAAAATTCTTTTATAAAGTAACCGGTAAGACTTATAATTACGGTTTAAACTTGAAAGAATTTAACAAGTTTGAAAACAAACAAAAGAAAATTGAAGACAATTTAAAAAGATCTACTAATGGTTCAAAAAGGATATCATTTAAACCATTATTGTTATTCTTAGCTGCATCAATTGGATTCCCATATTTATTAAGTAAAGCCATACAAAAATTAAATGAACAACAACAAAACAGAATTAATCAATCACCAAATCAAGTCCCAGGAGGATTTCAAGGAGAACCAGGTTCAGTCAACCCCTCCTCTTTACAGTTTGCTAAAGCATTATATGAATTCAACTCCGAAAATCCTAATATAGAAATCGATTTAAAACAAGGGGATTTAGTTGCAATCTTATCGAAATTAGATCCAATGGGTAACGAAAGTAAATGGTGGAAAGTTAGGTCAAGAGCAGGAAAGGTTGGGTATGTTCCAAGTAATTATTTGAGTATAATTGAAAGGAAAAAATTACCAGGACCACCACAACCTCAAGCTACTGAGTTTGTTGAAGAATTTAAGAAGTTTAATGATTAATAGACGACACCACGGTTTATGTACAAAGTCAATTTCTCTAGCCACCTCTTAGGTCTTGCCTAGAACTGGTCTCTTACCTAGAACTGGTCTCTTACCTAGACCTAGTCTCTTACCTAGACCTAGTCTCTCGGCTGAGCTTGGGTCCAGAGTCAGCCGTCAGCTCATTTTAGCAAGTCCAAATCTAGAGATCTTCGTTATAAATACTTATATTCATAAATGCTATACACTGCATAAGCAAACAATGGTCTCTACTTAAAGACCATCTTCAGGACGGTTTTGTTCACTTTCAGCTTTCAGTCCTTTATCCTGTAAATCTTTATAGCCTTTTGCATTTTCTTGTACTTTCTTCTTTTCAGTACTAGAATTAACTCCTGGTACTGTCTTTTCAATCTTTTCCATACCTTCAGCTAAGACTTCACCAGTTTTCTTGTTGGCTTTCTTAGCAGCATCTTCAACACTGTTGGCTGATGGGGCAGCTTTTTCAGCAGTTTCCATAGTGGAAGCTAGGAATTCACCAGTCTTCTTATTAGCTTTGTTTAATACATCTTTGGTGGTATCAACAATTGAATAGTTAATTGGTGTATAATGAATTGATCTAGTTGAGATAGTTGATAATCTGATTAAATTGGAACGAATCATTTTAATTTGTTTGTGGTTATTAAAATTCAACGTTACTGGAGTTATTTATACGATTTTTTTTGCAACCACTTTGCTGAGCAATGGTTGCGATTTTAGTGATCAAAGGGGACAAGGGGATGAAAGTTTATTTTCTTTTTATTGTCTTTTTAATTAACCACTTGGTGACCATAGATTTATTGCTTTAAGAATTTTCTAGAAATGTTTCAGCCACTAAAGTATTTTTAGACTGACGTTATTATGTCTATGTTTAGGCTAGAGTATACAGCTTATGTAATGAATTATGTAATCAGTGTCTGATTTTAGTTGTAATACGAGTTCAAAGTCAGTTGGGCCAATGGAGTCTTTTTGTGTGTATACTGCAATGGAAGATAATTACCTGATTCGCCTTTTGTTACGGTTCAACCAGATTTAATCACGTCGCAGGTCTTATACCCTTACTCTCACTATTTGCAACCTCATTCCCTCGTTCCAACTAACGAACGCGAAAAAAAATTTCAGACCACGAACTATGTTATTTGCAACTCGTAACATTCGTTTGATTATTGCCATAGTGGCCGTGATCACTGTCATAGGTTTGATAGCCTCCTCACACAAAACCATTAATGATCAACTTCAAAGAGTTAAAGAAAAGGCAGGAGATTCATACCCATTCTCTGAAGAAGAATCAAACAAAGATAACACATTGCAAGGAAAACCTCACAAAGGATCAGAAGCTCCATATTCTCCAGACAAAGCAGCTGGTGCTGCTGGTGATGCTTCTGTACCAGGTGTTTCAGGATCTGATGCTAAAGCAGGTGATAAATTAAGTTCAGGATCAGGTTCTGGTTCAGGTTCTGGTTCTGGATCACAAATCGGATCTGGTTCTGGTAAAGGGGATTTAGGTATTATTGATAGTAAAGTTCCTGATAAACAAGAAGGAAGTGTTACTCTTGGTAAAGATGGTAAGCCTAAAATTGTTGCTGATACTTCAGATAGTGAAAAATCACACGCAGATAAAAACAAACCAGGATCCATTGATGTTGAAGCTGGTAAAGGTAAAGGATTTTCATTAGAGGAAGAATCTGAAAAACTCGGATCCAATTTGGATTCAAGTAAGGGATTAACCAAAGGATCAGGTTCAGGTTCTGGATCAAGCTCTGGATCAAAGGGACCAAACTGTAATGAAAGAAATTATGTCATTATGATAGATGCAGGTAGTACAGGATCAAGAGTTCATGTTTACGAATTTAATACTTGTCAAAGTCCACCAGTTTTAGTCAAGGAAGATTTCGAAATGTTGAAACCAGGATTATCATCATTTGATGTTGACACTGTTGGAGCAGCTAAGTCATTAGATCCATTATTGGAAGTTGCATTAAAAGCTATTCCAAAAGATAAACAAGCATGTACTCCAGTTGCGGTTAAAGCCACTGCTGGATTAAGATTATTGGGAGAAGAAAAATCTGGTAATATCTTAAAAGAAGTTAGAAGACATTTAGAAGAAGATTATCCATTTGCCGTAGTTTCAGGAGATGGGATTTCAATTATGGATGGTAAGGACGAAGGAGTTTATGCTTGGATTACTACCAACTATCTTTTAGGTAACATTGGTAGTAGTGAAAAATTACCAACTGCTGCTGTTTTTGATTTAGGTGGAGGTTCAACCCAAATTGTTTTTGAACCAGAATTTCTTCATGATGAAACTATGGCTGATGGTGACCACAAATACAAAATGACATTCGGTAACAGAGAATTCATCTTATATCAATACAGTCATTTAGGATATGGATTAATGGAAGGTAGAAATAAAGTTAACAGTTTAATTGTTGAAAATGCTAAAGCTACCAATAAAGAATTGGCTAATAATGTTTTCAATGATAAGGCTTCATTAAAGAATGCTAAAGCATCAGTCACATTATCAAATCCATGTATTCCTCCAGGAGTTACTGCTGAAGATGTTAAAGTTGAAATCAGTAAAAATGAATATTACGTTGTTAACATGAAAGGACCATCAAAAGATAATGCGGTTCATTCAGGAGCTCAATGTAGATTCTTAGCTGAAAAAGTCTTGAATAAAGAAACTGAATGTACTGCTAAACCATGTTCATTCAATGGAATTTATCAACCATCATTAACTAAATCATTCAGAAAATCAAATGATATGTATGTGTTCTCATACTTCTACGACAGAACTAATCCTTTAGGATTCCCAAATTCTTTCACTGTTGAAGAATTAAGTGAATTGGCCAAATTAGTTTGTGGAGGTGAAACTTTCTGGAGTGATATCTTATTAGATGATCATATCAAGAATTTGAATGAAGAACCCCAATGGTGTTTAGATTTGTCATTCATTACTGCTATGTTACATACCGGTTATGACATTCCATTGCACAGAGAATTAAGAACTGCTAAGACTATTGATAATAATGAATTAGGTTGGTGTTTGGGTGCTTCATTACCTTTATTAGATAAATCCAGTGGTTGGACTTGTAAGGTTAAAGATGTCACCAATAATTAGACATGAACCTGACACATGAACTGACACAAACGGGAATTTTATTGTTGTAGCTGAATATAAATCTATTTTTGTCCACAAACGAATATTTTCCGATTCTGGTAAAATCCGTATCTTGTGCGGACCACCTCGCATAATCCAATTCAGTATGCATCGCTAAAGCACTGCATTGGTTATAGTGGCGACATCTTTGTAAACGGCCCAAACTTTATCTTCTTTTTTAGGTTAGAACTTAACCGTATACGACGTTTAAGATCCGATAAGTTTTCATCTGCAACTCTAATATTGGTAACGCAATATTATAAAATTGAATCCCGTCCCCCGTTGATATCAGTCATAAATATAAGCCGAATGGTCGCACCCACCCCAATGAATAATCAAATGTTAGAGCAACCATTAACATTAGGTGATATCAAAAATGCAGTAGGTGGAGATGACCTGGGAAGTTCAACACCAACAGATATATCAATTCCTAAGCCTGGTATACTTTTATCAGAATCTGATTTACCACAATTAACTACAGACCAGTCTGAACCTATGGCACCATCCAATAGTGAATCTAATGAGTCAGCTCGTAAAAAGCCTATTAGAAAACATAGGAAATCTTTAAGGGATCGTGATAACGTACCAAGAAGTACTAGTCCTGATAGCACTGGATCAAGGAAAATTCTTCCTAAAATTCATAATAAGTTGTATAGTGAAAATGTTAGAAAAATTAAACGGACTCCATCAACTGTATTAAGTAGAATCAATAATGATGAATTGAAGTCAGTAAAGTCTCATACAGAGTTGGCTGAAACCGCTAATGGGGTTAGGATGTTAGCAAGAAACTTATCCAAAGCTACAATCCAATTAGACGTCAAAACCATAATGATAGTTACAAAAGCAAGAGATAATTCATTAATTTACTTAACCAAAGAAGTAGTTGAATGGTTCATTTGTAGAAACAAATCAATCACTGTCTATATCGATGGGAAATTACAAAACCTGAAAAGGTTCGATATTGAAGGAATAATACGGAAACATCCAAATGCTAAAGATTCAGTTAAATTTTGGGATAAAAAATTCACTAGTTCAAATCCTGAAACCTTTGATTTAGTCATAACTTTAGGAGGTGATGGTACTGTTTTATACGTATCGAATTTATTCCAAAGAATCGTACCACCAGTTATTAGTTTTGCATTAGGATCATTAGGATTTTTAACAAATTTCCAGTTTGAAGATTTTAGGAGTAGAATGCTAAACGTATTGGAAAGTGGAGTTAAGGCTAATTTAAGAATGAGATTTACTTGTAGAGTTCATAGGTCTGATGGAAAATTAGTTAGTGAACAACAAGTATTAAATGAGTTGGTTATTGATAGAGGACCAAGTCCATTTGTAACTAATTTAGAGTTATATGGTGATGGGTCATTATTAACCATAGCACAAGCTGATGGATTGATTATTGCAACTCCAACAGGTTCAACTGCTTATTCATTATCGGCAGGTGGTTCGTTAGTTCATCCAGGTGTTAGTGCTATTAGTGTAACCCCAATTTGTCCTCATACCTTATCATTCAGACCAATATTATTACCTGATGGGATGTTCTTGAAAGTTAAGGTTCCATTTACAAGTAGACTGACAGCTTGGGCATCATTTGATGGTAAAGCAAGAACTGAAATAAGACAAGGTGATTATGTAACTATTCAAGCAAGTCCATTCCCATTTCCTACTGTATTGTCATCCAAAACTGAATACATTGATAGTGTCAGTAGGAATTTACATTGGAATGTCAGAAAACAACAGATTCCATTTTCTGATTATAAATTAAACGACTTGAGTGATGATCATTTAGAAAGTGATTTTGATAAGTTGATGATAACAAAACAAGATAGTAGCGATGTTGCAATTGATGATGATGACGATGATTTTGATATAAATTATAGCGATGAAGAACATAATTGTCATAGCAGTAATACAGGATTACTTGATGTAACTCCTGATACTGATGAAGATTATGTAGTAGGAATTACCACACCTCCTTCTAAAGATGTTAGTTATACTAGTATAGAGAAGGAATGTTTTGCACATCCTAATGCCAGAGTAACTTTTAATTAGTTGTTCTTGACACTACCAGAAGTATATAGTAAATATAGGGAATAATGGAGATTTTAGATTCAGGCATTATTGTATGCTCATCGATTTTAGTTTAGCGAGACATGGGGGGCGAGAACTTCGCCCACTTCTGACTAACTGACACCAATTCTAGTACCGAAAAGGCGTCACTTTCATGAGACAATCGTGTCTCTACCATCTGAAAATTTTTCTCAGTCTGCGCAACATCACACAAACTTTTCACATATAATTCCTTATACTTATAACATTTTTGTTTAGGTTTTTTCCACACAAGTAGAAATTTTAAAGGCTTAATAAGCACAGAACAAAAGGATTAAAACTCAATATGACAGATATTAACGAGAAGATGAATAACCTTTCTGTTGGAGGAGGGCAAGAAACTCAAAAAAGAGGAGGGTACGTTCCACCTCATATGCGTAGAAGAGAAACTTCAAATGACAGTGAAGGTAATGGCGACAACAGATTATCATCATCTGGTGGCAACCGTCGTGGTAACTATGGAGGTTCCTCATTCAATGGAGGCGGTTCTTACAATGGAGGATCATATAATAATGGGGGATACCGTAGTAATAGTTATAATAATAATGGATTCGGTGGATATAATAATCGTCGTGGTGGAGGATTTGGAGGCCGTGGTGGTTACCAAGGTGGTTCAAGATTCAACAGACAAGCTCCAGGTGTTGGTAAATGGGTTGATGGTAAACATGAACCATCAGCAAAAGATGAAAGATTAGAATTAGAATTATTCGGAGTCGCTGAAGATCCTACATTCCAATCATCAGGTATTAATTTCGATAATTATGATGAAATTCCTGTAGAAGCTTCTGGTAATAATGTACCAGAACCAATCACCTCATTTACTGCTCCACCTTTAGATGAATTATTGGTAGAAAATATTAAATTATCAAGATTTACAAGACCTACCCCAGTACAAAAATACTCAGTTCCAATTGTTGCAGGAGGACGTGATTTAATGGCATGTGCTCAAACTGGTTCAGGTAAGACTGGTGGGTTCTTATTCCCAGTATTATCTGAGTCTTATATGAATGGACCAGCTCCAATTCCTGAAAGTTCAGGAGCCTTCTCTTCTAATAAAGTTTATCCAACTATTTTAGTTATGGCTCCAACCAGAGAATTGGTTTCACAAATTTATGATGAAGCTAAAAAATTTAGTTACAGATCATGGGTTAAACCTGTAGTTGTCTATGGGGGTGCTGATATTGGTACTCAAATGAGAAGTTTAGAGAAAGGTTGTGATTTATTAGTTGCAACTCCAGGTCGTTTAAAAGATTTATTAGAAAGAGGAAGAGTTAGTTTAGCTAACATCAAATATTTAGTCTTGGATGAAGCTGACAGAATGTTGGATATGGGTTTTGAACCTCAAATTAGACATATTGTTCAAGAATGTGATATGCCAGATGTCAAAGATAGACAAACCCTTATGTTTTCTGCAACTTTCCCAAGAGATATTCAAATGTTAGCTAAGGATTTCTTAAAAGATTATGTTTTCCTTTCCGTCGGTAGAGTTGGTTCAACTTCAGAAAATATTACACAAAAAATCTTATACGTTGAAGATGATGAAAAGAAATCAGTATTATTAGATTTACTTAGTGCTAATGATAATGGTTTAACAATCATTTTCACCGAAACCAAAAGAATGGCTGATAACTTGGCTGATTTCTTATATGACCAAGAATTCCCAGCTACTGCAATTCATGGTGATAGATCACAATATGAAAGAGAAAAAGCTTTAGCTGCTTTCAAGAGTGGTAGAGCTCCAATTTTAGTTGCCACTGCCGTTGCAGCAAGAGGTTTAGATATTCCAAATGTTTCTCATGTTGTTAACTTTGATTTACCAAGTGATATTGATGATTATGTTCATAGAATTGGTAGAACTGGTAGAGCTGGTAATGTTGGTATTGCCACTGCATTCTTCAATAGAAATAATAAAAACATTGTTAAAGGTTTAGTTGAATTATTAAGTGAAGCTAATCAAGAAGTACCAGATTTCTTAACAAAAATTGCTAGAGAATCTGCTTTTGGTGGTAAACCAACCAGAGGTGGTAGAGGTGGTGGAGCTAGAGGTCCAACAAGAGATTTCAGAAGAGGAGGATTTGGTTCAGGTGGTTCAGGTGGTTCCAACTGGGGTAGTTCCAATGGTTCTAACTGGGGATCATCTTCAAACTCAGGTTATACTGCATCCCGTTCATCTTATGGAAACTCCAATCAATCATATGGAAATGCTGCCAACAACAATCAATCATCCTGGTGGTAGTTTATTTATTTAGGTGGTAGTTGCCCATCATTAACCAATGGTTTGATGGAGTAACGTATTAGGTCAGCGTTTGTTGACCATTATAATATTTAAGTGTTTGATTTATGACACTTGGTATTGCATTATAGAGGTTTATTAATTAGATACATATTCAATGTCTCAGTCTGTATCATAGTATAATAAGTTATACCAAATTTATTTTTGTTATTACTTTCAAATAGTTTATTACTTTGCATTATTAACTTGTAACATTTGTTTTTTGGTTTCTTATAGAGTAAATAAAAGTTTTGGATTGGTTTCATTCTTCTTAGTTGGTTAGTTTGATTTAGTTTGATTTTAGTTCCTAAAAAGTAAGAGGAAGAATGGAAAAAAAAAGAAATTAAGAAATATTAGATTTATATGAGTTTTTAATGGGGTATTGGGTTGATAGAAATTTTATAGAAGTTTGGATTTAGACATTGGGAGTAAATGCATTCAAGTGTATATAGTAATGTAGATTCAAGAAGAAGTTACAAATCAAGAGTCGCGTTGTTCTTTTGCATATCTCTGCTTCTAGAACGACCACCAATTCTGTCATCTGATGTCAGCCAGTCACCAAGCCCATAATTATTATTATGAGATCTGCAATAATAATAACGTAAGGTAACTTATATTCCAAGACCTTTGATAATAATTATAAGCCCTCATCACCTTGCGACATCCCCCTATTGGTGTTCGCTGCCTTAGTTAGGTTATCGCGTATTCACAGTTTTTCTACTCACAAGTCTTACTATGATCCGTAAGACTAAAATATATATCCTAGTGACAGCGGTCCTATTGTTTGTCATAGGGTATAGAAACTTATCTGTACCACAAAAGGTGTCTAGAACCGAACTTAATAGTAACAAGTTAAAGTTATTAAGAGAGTTAGAACAACATTCAAATTGGAAGACTGATGGGTTAAATTTTCAATCCAATAATAAAGCAAGATTACCTGAACTGTCGACTCTTAGACAACAACTAGCATTTCAATTTCCTTATGATCCAACCCGTCCTTTTGAAAAAAATATATGGCAAACCTGGAAAGTTGGTATAAATGATCCAACGTTCCCATTAAAGTATAAAGGTTATCAGATAACTTGGAAAGATAAAAACCCTGGTTATATTCATTACGTATTACCAGATGATGAATGTCATGCCATGATTAGCCATTTATACTCAACAGTACCTCAAGTTGCCAAAGCTTATAAACTAATGCCAAGATCGATTTTAAAAGCCGATTTTTTCAGATATTTAATCTTATACGCCAGAGGTGGTGTTTATTCTGATATTGATACTATATCCATCAAGCCAATCAAAGATTGGGCATCAAATCAAAGTAAAATATTAGGTAAAGCCAATACTGTAGGATTAGTTGTAGGTATTGAAGCAGATCCTGATCGTCCTGATTGGAATGATTGGTATGCTAGAAGAATTCAATTTTGTCAATGGACTATTCAAGCAAAGAAGGGTCATCCAATGTTGAAGAATCTTATTGCCAAAATTACTGAACATACTTTAGAAAGAGAAGCTAATGGACAATTAGACAAAGTTTTAGGTAAGGATAAAGGTGGTGATGTTATGAATTGGACTGGGCCAGCCATTTGGACTGATTCAGTTTTTGAATATATGAATAATGTTTTACAGTCAGAAGAAAATTTCAAATTGAAAAGGTATGATGAACTAATCACTTACAAACTTTTCACAGGAATGGAAGCACCTATTGTAGTTGATGATGTGTTGGTTTTGCCTATTACATCATTTAGTCCAGATGTAGGGCAAATGGGAGCTAAATCAAGTAGTGATCCCCTTTGTTATGCAAAGCATATGTTCCTGGGTAGTTGGAAAGATGATAAACCTGTACACAAACCAAAACCACCAAAACCACAAAATGGTGCCTAAGTAATCTAGTGGGCCTTTTGGGGTGGCATAACATCAGCTGAATCAAAGCATCCACAGCACATAAGCAAATGACTGCATATTATAACCAATGTATAGTTTAGCAATTCCTGTATTGTAATATTAGGGTATAGATAATATATGAAAGCATAGATTTAACGTGGTCATGGTAGTGAGCAAGAGCATCTTATGCATATGCAGATCTTGATGGGATATGCAACTATTCGCAATCATAATTTGACATTTCCGTGATAAATCCGTTAGTGTGTAAGTGAAATTTGTTACCTTTCAATAGAGTAGTCGAGTAACAGCCATGATATTGAACTTTTGCTGTGATCCGTCCGTACTTAACAGTACTAACAGAAGAATCTGTCTTAACTGCATCCATAAAAGGCTCTAATAACTCTGACGTAATTATTGCTCCGGAGCCAACACATAGCCCTCTTCAAGAACAATACGGTCAATTGACAAATTGGTGTAGGTTGAAAAAGGCCTGTATTAATCGTATACATCAGTTAATAATCAGTCATGGAGTTTAGAATAGTTGTGAGCAATTTCGTCTGCGATAATCGTACCAGTTTAGGCCGCAAATCTTTGAGTCTTAAGATTAAGGGTTATAATATCCTTGTAGAATTCATTCAAAAAACCTATTAAATTCAATGACTAGAAAAACAGCATTAGTAGTAATTGACTTGCAAGAAGATTTCTTACCTCATGAAGGAGCTTTAGCAGTTAAGGATGGCAGAGACATAATACCCCAAATATGTGAAATGATTGATACTGATAACCTTTCAAAATACCCATGGTCAGCTGTAATTGCAACTCAAGATTGGCATCCACCTCATCATATATCGTTTGCATCAGAGCATAATGTTCCACCGTTTAGTGCATTTGAATTCAAGCACCCTTTGGGACATAAAGACTCTAACGGGGATATTATAAGTTTTAAAACTCAAGTTTGGCCGGATCATTGTGTTCAAAATACTATAGGATCGTCAATAGATCCTCTGTTTATAGCCAAGTTTAACCAATTAGATGACAAGTTACCTAAGTCAATAGTAAGGAAAGGATATTTACAAGATCGTGAATATTATTCGTGCTTTAAAGATATTTGGAAAATACATAAAACAGAGATGGAAGACATATTGAATAAGTTAGAAATAACTGACGTCATATTTGTTGGCTTGGCCTACGACTTTTGTGTTATGCATTCAGCTATTGACTGTAAAAATCTGGGGTTCAATTCTTATGTGATAAAATCCTGTAGTAAAAGTGTTAACCCTGATGATGATGCTAAAACCGATGAAACATATAAGAATTCTGGAGTGAAGATTCTCAATTCAATCAATGAATATGATTTCAATCCTTGAGTTTATCAATTAAGTCATTTTTCCGCTTATTTATAATCCATGATGATATTTCTTCATTGGAAGGGATTGAATTTGGATCGATTATTTCTCCTTCTATATCATCATCGTCACTCATGTTTTGTAATATTTGTTGACTCGTATCATCTAAATGTATATTATCACCTGTCATCTGACTGTATTCGTTTCTAATCTCTTGATCCGAAAAGATCTTATCATAGTAATCATCACTTAAGTCTTTTATGGTCTCTATATTAGCATTGTCCTTAGTTTGAAGTTTCCTCTTCTTTGCTTCCAATAACTGTTTTACATCACTTAATTCTTTAGCCCTCCCATAGTACCTATACCCTTTTATATTTGAAAAAATATCGATTTCTCCACTGTTCTCCATTGAAGGTAAATTTAGATAATCAGGACCACCCAAATGTTTTATGTGGTGCTCCCAAGCTCTTTTTTCCTTGAACAATTTATTCAACTCATCATTTATCTGTCGTATTTCTCCATCATTCTTACTAGAGTCATTGATCTTTGTCAACCTAACTGATATTTCTCTTAATACTACACTCCTCCATTTCTCAGCTTGAGGTAACGATTTTACTTTTTGAACTAATTTTGGACGTAGGTTTGGGTTACTCTCTAATATTCCCGATTCCTGTGCTACTTGCTGCTGATACCTATTCAATCCAGAAAGTGCCTTCTCTGAATTTCTTGACATCTCTTAACTCTCTCTTTAGTAGTTACGAGATGAGACTAAAATTCGCACCCAAACCGAACCGTGTAGAACCGTGTACCGTGTAGCACAATATCTAATATTTAATAGACAAACACAAACTCAAAATGAAATTATCCTGGATACCGACGATTTCCTTGTTGTTCACCAATATTGCATTTTTTCTACTATTCGTTAAAGGGTTTTTCCCTAGTAAGAAGACTTTATCAGGATTCAATTCACGACCAATATTGAATGATTTAGATCCACAGTTTGATAAAGTTGTATTTATGGTTGTTGATGCTTTAAGATCAGATTTCTTATACAGTGAAAATTCGAAGTTTGAATTTGTCCATGAATTAATTAGAACTCAAAATGCTATACCATATACTGCATTTTCAACTCCTCCAACCGTGACATTACCAAGATTGAAAGGTATAACCTTAGGTACTACTCCAAACTTCTTAGATGCTATATTGAATATTGCTGACGATAAAGATGATAGTCAAGGATTATTGAATCAAGACAATTGGTTATATCAATTCAAATATAGGGATTCTGCCCCAAAGGTTATGAATTTTTATGGTGATGATACTTGGTTGAAATTGTTCCCCAATTTCTTTAATAACACTGATGGTACCAATTCTTTCTTTGTGAATGATTTTTATGATGTTGATAATAATGTTACAAGACATTTGGATGAGGAATTGACTGATCTGGCCAATTGGGATGGGTTGTTCTTACATTATTTAGGTTTAGACCATATCGGACATAAAACGGGACCAAACTCAAAATTCATGAGTTTAAAACAGCAAGAAATGGATGGAATAATTGAAAGGATCTACAAATTCATAACAACTTCAGATAAATTCAAAAATACAGTTTTTGTGGTTATGGGAGATCATGGTATGAATGAAATTGGTAATCATGGAGGATCATCAGCAGGTGAAACCAATCCTGGTTTATTATTTATATCACCAAAATTTAAACGTATTGCTAAGAAAGTCAAGAGTCCTTTACCATTCAATGATCAATATGAATATTATCAAAAAATTAATCAAATTGATTTAATCCCCACATTGTCATTACTTTTCAATTTACCAATACCCAAGAATAATTTAGGAGTTATAATCAGAGATTTCTTAGGAATGTTTCATAAATCAGTACACAGAACTATCTTACAAGAAAATTGTAATCAGTTTTTCACTTTACAAAAAACCCACAAAAATTTGGATACTATAACAGATCTGTATAATTATTTAAAAGAAACCCAACAAGAACTTGTTAGTTCTGCTTCAAACTACAACTACCCAAATCTTCATCAAGCTATTATAGGTAGTGCAGTGGTGTTTGTGATCATCTTGGGATACTTTAATTGGTATATATATAAAACGTATACTAATGTCAAAACCTTCAAGGAGATTATAGGGTTTGAAGTATGTTTCATCTTATATTCTATACATTTCCATGGCTCATCATTAATTGAAGAAGAACATCATTTGTGGTGGATTTTTTCTTTAATCTTCCTCGTATATTTGTATTCACAAGTACCTCAAGCTTCTATCAATTTTTTGATTGTCTTGATAAGTTTTAGAGTCATAAAAAGTTGGTGCAATACTGGTCAAAAATTCAATTTATCATATACCTCCAGTCAATTCTTATTAGATAATCCTAGCTTGTTATGGACTTTAAATTTCATAACTTATTCTACATTAGCTGGATTGATTTACTTTCAAGGATCTTTAAGACATTGTTTGAACTTAGAAATATCATCTTCCAACTATGATAAATCTTACCTTAAAAATGAGTTTAGTAATGTCTATATATTTGTAAGTTTGTCCATGTTAATAGCGATGAGTTGTACTTTCAAGTTACTTCAAGCTTACTTGGATGGTTATAAGATTCCAAAACTTTTACTCGAGTTTATAAATTGGAATTTAGTTTCATTTAATATCCAAGATAACACAAATAAAAAGTTAATAAGTTCATTGTTGAACCAATTATCTAATTATTCCTCAATTGGTATACTCATACTTATTGGTATCAGACTCTTCGGTAAATATGTAAGAGGTTTTAAAATTGGTACATTGTCTGATATCATCAACTTAATAACTGTGTTCCTCATAAATCAAACCAAAGTTGAATTAGTCCCATTATTCCTTATATTCTTTATTGTAAGACAAAATATCAATAAAATCCTTATTAAGTCCAAAATTCATCAAATGGACACTTTAACCATATACTTAACAACATTTAACTTACTTATATCCAACTTAACATTCTTTTCAATGGGTGGTACAAATTCTTTAGCAACTGTTGATTTATCTAATAGTTATAATGGTGTGAACTCTTATGAAATTGAAAAAGTCAGTTTATTAACTTTCATATCAAACTTCATTGGTCCAATTTTTTGGTCTTTGAGTTTCTTACAGATATTGATGGAACTGAATGTCCTTGATTTCAACATTAATAAATTTAATGAAGATTTGATCCATATTAAACCGATCTGTTATAAGATATTAAACTTAAAAATATTATTCAACTTGGTATTCTTCACTATAAGCAATTTACAGTTAATTGCCTCATGTTATAATTTAAGGTTCCACTTATTTATATGGACGGTTTTTTCCCCGAAATTATTGTATTTTGGGGTTTGGTTCGTTCTAGTAAATGTTTTAGTTGATTTACTATTATCAGCCTTACTACTTGCAATCTAATAATACTAGGAGAATTTATAGATTATCTATTATATACCTATAAAATCACATATAATCATCAATAAATTTGTCGTCATTTGCCCTAACTATTGTAATAATTGATCTCTATAATGCATTTGATTATTCATATTCTTGGAGAATTTCTTATCATAAGCCTTAGCCCTCTTAATCTCACTATTCCATACTCTCTTTTGAAGATTAAATTCTTTCTTATCCCTAACATTCAACAAGTGTCTATTTTCAGCTGCTATTATAGTACCTTGACCTTCACTTAATTCTCTTTCAGGTGGCAAGTTTTGTCTCCAATATCTTTGTAAACTTCTATGTCCTAAAATTTTACCACTTGGTAAAATTAATTCATGACCATTTTGAATTAAAGCACCATCATTTATTGATATTTCATCATCACTTCCTTCTTCTCCTTCTTCTCCTTCAATATCTTCCCAACCTTCATCATCTGCAACATCTTCAGCTTTAACATAATCATTATAACTTGTGGTGAAATCATAGAATTCTGATATCTCTAACTTTTCTACTTCACTTTCATAAGGTATCTTCATATGTCTCTTCTTGTTCATATGTTCTCTAACTGCTTCGACATTCTTACCTTGATAATTACAACAAAGACAAACATTACCATACCCGATTTTTTCCCCTAAATAATTTATTAACCCTTCTATGTCTTGTAAATAATTTGATTCTGGTAAATATAATCCATGTTTCAAAGTCATGTGTTGTATATTCTCATCGACGGTTTCGAAATTAGAATTCTGTTTAGGTGAACAGAATAAACAAGTTGTGGTTGGTATATCAACTTTATTCTTTAATTTTTCAGCTATTAATATTTCTTGTTGTTGTTGTTCACTAAGTTCTTCCACTGGTTCTTCTGTTTGTGGTTGTTCTTGAACTTGTGGTTGGATATCATTAGAATCAATAGTTTCGTTTAATTTTCTTTGATTCAAGATTTTATCATCTTTAGCTTGTTGCATAGCTTTTCTAGCGGTCTCTAAAATTTTCCTCTTTTGTTCCAAGATAGCTTCTTTCTGTTTCCTTCTTTGTTCTTTCTTAGAATCTTTGTCATTAGTATCATCATCAACTTTTAAATTTGCAACTTTAGCATTAAATGAGTCCTCATCAATAGCTGGTAATTGTGCAACTCTTCTTTTTAAATTATATCGATGCCATTCTGACTTCATATGCTCTCTTTGGTTATTAGCATCTTCAAATGACAAATTACATGAATTACAAGTGAACCCCATTTTCTTTGCCTTAGTAATCTTTTTTGAGATGAGATGAGATAAATTCGCAGCTTTGATTTTAGCGTGAGCAGTATTGAGTGAGCCCTTCTAACGACAATTTCGCAGCCCATTTTGATAGAGCTTTAAACCCTTGACTTCCAATCCACAAACAAATTATCCAATGCCAAGAACGTTCTCTAAACAATTGAAAGAGTTCATATCATCAAAAAATCTTTTCAATGTTTTGCATCAGACAGGTAGCCCTAGATCGTCTTTGCATATTTTAGACTCCTCATTTAATCCTCCACATTATGGCCATTTAGAATTAATCAAATCATCACCAACAATTCCAAGCCATGTGATTTTATTACTATCGCTTAACAATGCTGATAAACCTTCAGTACCAGCAAGCTTTGATCAAAGGTTGGATATGATGTATGAATTTGGTGAAAACTTAGGCGTGGATTATTCAATTTGTATACTGAAATCACCTAGATTTATAGACAAATCAGTGGAGATTGATAAACTTTATCCTTCTATAAACAAATATTATTTGTTGGGGTATGATACTTTGATAAGAGTTCTTGATAAGAAATATTATGAGGAACCAATTGATGTTGCATTGAAGAATTTCATGGCGGATAATAAATTTGTTTGTCTAACTAGAAATCAAGATTATATAGAGCAATTAAAGTATTTAGAGGATTTAAAGAGTGGTAAATTGAATTTACCCGCTCAGTGGGGTGATAGCATTGTTTTGGTAAAGAATGAAAAGGAATCAAATTCTATAAGCTCTTCAGAGACAAGGAAAAGAATCACTGAAAAGAAGGACATTAAAGATTTAACGTTTGACAGTATTCAGAATTACATTATAGACAATGAGCTATATACTGACTAAGGTTGCATTAGTTAGAAATAACAATATATACGGATCATGAAAATATTTTCTCCATTCTAAAAGAAATCATATGGAGTCATAAAACAATTTATATTTAACCTTTATATGAAAGTACTGAAGAATAAAATTACTCCCAAAGATAGTAAAATATCCAAAGACAATTTCATTCCAAATGACTTTTGCTTGACAATGAACTCGCCATCGTCATTGAAAATTCCGTCACTTCTGCCATTATCAGTAATATCACAAGTAATCTTTCCACCCCTTAATGAAAGATTGAATTGATCTTTGATTATTTTGTTGCAGTCAAGATTCCTATTAGAAGACTTGATCTTAGCTGAACCTTTCAATAATTTCAAATTGTCAAATTGGGTTGTTTTGAAATCTCCATTCAATTCTAATCCACCATCAATGATTTGTAAATTTTTTAAGAATGCAACATCTTTGATCATTGTATTGTTAATGATCATTAACCCTCCATTGATTTCGGTTAACTTACTTAATTCGATATCTTTTAAGTCACCATTCTTTAATAAGTTAAAAGTCCCACCAATTTTCTGTAAATTAGGTAAATTCAAGTTTGAAATACGATTATTGACTAAACTAAATGATTCATTAATTTCAGTTAAATTCGTTAAGTTGATTTCCGAAACATCATTAATACTAATATTGTTGACTGTTGATAAATAAGGTAATTCTAGTTTTAATTTTTTAGCATTGGATACTATATGTAATTTGCCTTCAATCTTATCAACATTTGAATTGATAACTTCCAAGAATCTGTTGTTATTTATATCCAAGTTCTTCAAGGTTTTAGTTTGAAACCCAGTAAATCCAATCAATGAAGTATCACTGATTCTAATGTTTTCAACATTGGAGATTTCACTAGAAAATCTGATATTTGACAAAATTGGTAAAACTTTCCAATTCAATGATTTCACATATTTCAATTTGGGGAAACTTATTAATGATAATGAAGTCAACTGATGAATTTTCAACTCATTAGAGATTTTAGTTAAATTTGGACTTTCAATTCTAACTAACTTTGGTGATTTCACAATAACCAAATCTCCATTGATTTCTTTTAACTTTTCTAATTGAATAATAGGTGAATCAAAATCTTCAATTAACAAATTACTGTCAATGATTTCACAGTGTTTGATTTCATTTATATTTGAAATTGGTTTATCTAGTGAACATTCGCTAAGATTTTGTGGTTGCTCTTCAATTGACTTTGCTTCTTTTTGGTCTTGTTTACCTTTCTCTTTATCTTCCTTCTTGTCTTGTTTCTTGTCATCTTTTTGATCATTCTCCTGTTCTTGTTGTTCTTCTTTTTTATCTTCTCTCACTCTAATTTCTTGTTTGTGTTCATTACCATTATCGCCAATAAAACTACCTTCTCTAACTCCATTTTCCCCAGAATCTCTCCTGATGACACCTTTGAATTCTCTGTATCCCAATACCCCAGTAAAACTATTCAAAATAATAACAATTCCAATAAATAATCTTTCTTTTTTAAAAATCATATTTGTGGTTGCAAAAAAAATTGACTATGCGAATTTCACAAAAACATTTAAATTATTTTTTTATAAATTTCTGTCCATTAAAAAATCCAAACTTTTCTTGAATTCTAGTGAACTTTCGAAAAATGGAAAAAATCAAAAAATCTGAAAAAATCAATGTATATTTTTACTTACAATTAAAACTTGAATTCCAAGTATCATAGCAATTGGATGATTTATGGTACCCACTTTGTACTTTTGTCTCATTGAGACCTTATCTTATTGAGACCTCGTCAATAACCAGGGGAATCAAGTCTGATTGATTCAGTAAACTTATAATTCATCCTTGTCTGGTACACCAACAATTTCTACTAATTCTGTATCGAAAACTAATACAGCATTAGCAGGAATTGGACCAATACCTCTTTCACCGTAACCTAAATCAGGTGGAATAGTTAATTTTCTTTTATCACCAACACACATGTCTAATAAACCTTGTTCCCAACCTTTGATAACTCTTCCTTGACCTAATGTAAAAGATAAAGGAGAATTTCTATCATAAGAAGAATCGAATTTAGTACCATCACTTAAAGCACCAGAGTAATGAACTCTAACAGTATCACCATTTTTAGTTTTTCTTGAACATTCAACAGTATTAACATATTCTATTTGTTAGTATTGATATAAGAACCAGGAACATATGATATACTTACCAATTTCAAGTTCAGCTGCATAAACAGCTGCTAATAAGAATGGTAATAAACTAGCTAACTTCATAGTTGATGCGACTTGTCCAGATAAGAATTCCAGTAGGTGACAACTCGCATTTAGTGCCATAGTTTACAACAACCTTGGTAAAAAACTAAGATATAAGGATTAACACGCAAAGAGACCAGAGAATCAATTAGTTACTGCTTATCTATTATACACCTAACCAACCCTAATTTACAAAATAACGACCATTTTCTAATTCGTCGATAGTTGATTCAATAACTTCTTCATCATCATCATCTTCAACCAATTCGATAGTACAATATTTAATCAAATCCCATCTATTCCAAAAGTTTAAAATATCTTGATAATTATCACCATCTACTAAATCCTGTAAATAATATTTAGCTTTGGTTAAACGATCTTTTAAAAATTTGAATTGATTTGAAGAATTTGATTGATTATTAACTGATTGTCTTTGAAATTTAATTTGATTTCTTTTTGAAGAATAATCGGAAATATCAGTTAAATCAGTTGAATTGATTGAATAGTTATCAATGATTTCATTATCTTCATCATCACTACCCTTCTTAGAAATTAAATCATTTTCATCATCATTAAATTTTCTATTAACAGTATTACAAGTTTTGTAACTTGAATTATTTGAATTCTTAGATTTCATGAATCTATTGGATTCAATATAAACATTTTCTTTATCATCATCATCATTATAAAATACTTCACCTTCTAAACATGAAGTTGCATCGCAATATCTTGCCCATGCTTCATCAATGGCTCCAATTAAATATTCAAAACACTTTGATCTAGCAATTTTATCAGATTTTGGAATTTGAATAATTTTGAAGTTTTCATCTTGAAGATTGCCGTTTGAGTTCGAGTTTGAATGATTTGATAAATTGATTGAATATGGATAATTATAATTATAATTGTAATGTTGATTAACTAAATCATCATCACAATCATGATCAGATTTACCAGAAATACTTAAAGTTCTTCTATTATTTGAATAACTTTTACCATAATTATCTTTATTTTCTACATTATCTTCATCTTCTTCATCTTCATCACTATATTTAGAAATCAATTTACTTAATTCTAAATTAGGATTTAAACTAAATGAAATACGATTGGAAGCTCTTCTTTTGGCTTTAATTTGATTCAATTTATAACATAATTGTTCATCATCTGAATTTTCATCATCATACTCATCACTTGAATCTTTGTCAATTGTTGCATTAGAAGTATTAGTTAAAGGAAATTGGTAACTATTTTTAATACAAACTCTTTTGGAGTTTGAATTATTATTTGAATTACAATTCCTTTTAACTGACTTATTAAAAATTGTTGAACATAAAGCCATATTGGTGATTATGTAACAAATTATCTAAGCTAGTGTGTCAACCTCAAATACGCAAAAAATAAAAATTCGTGTCGTGTCGATCTTTTTTAGTGTCTAAACCAGTATTTTATGCCAATACAAACGTTTGCACCAATTTAAACTTGCCACTTGTTAAGAAAGTTACTACCAGAAACGGACCAATCAAGGAGTCTCTTCTTTCTTTAACGCCACTGAAAAATTTATATACAACCAAGAAACCAAATATAATAGACTATCTAGTAAAAGCTCTATGTGTTACTCCTACTATTAAATACTCTATTAGGTATCCTTTAAAGTTTTCTAAAGTTTTCTTAGAAAAAAATTCGATTTGAATTACTAACTCAAAGAAAAAATGAGTTGAAGTTCCCTATAAAAGGAGGAAAAAATAAAAGGGAAAAAAAAATGATTTTAAAAAAAAAAAGAGGAAAAAATGGCCGCTTACTTGAATTTTATATAAAAAAAAAACTTAAAAAATTTTCCAAAATTCTATTGAGTTCCGCGACATTCATCCCTTTATAAGTTAATTCGCACTAATTTTGTTAGTGATGTCACGACATATAGCTAGATAAGGTTTTGAATAATAGAAACCAGGCAAAATGTCTCTTTGTTTTGGCTATATGTGGACCAACCAAATTATTCTTCCCCTATTTCTTTTTAAGAGACTATGTACTTAGTTAAGATAGATCAAGAGATTATATTGAATAAATGAAATATTTCAATTGTCGAGTCATGTGATCAAATACTATTGTGATAATTGATATAAAAGTATCCTGTTCTTGATTTTGTTATATACAAAGTGTTGATGAATTAGGTACTGTGTATAGGCTATGATCCATTCCTTACGTATGTCAACGTTGGCTGCGAAATTGCACGCCGCTCTAATTTAGAAGGGGGGATAGACGAAACGTATGAAGCTTCGTTAACATGTTGTAAACTCAACGAGGGTTAACAAAAGAAATCATCTCAAAGAACTTTCAAGTAGAATTACTTTGAGAGTGGCTGAAAACAAATCGTAACACGTATATTTTTGCTTAATGGTATAATAAACCTTTTTCATAATTTCACTGTTCCAGCAACGATGGTGGGTAATAAAACACTTCATTTGAATTAAAACCATTTCCTATTTATAATTGTTTAGCGAACTCTTCTGCTACACGGTAAATTCCAACCATATGAGCTGTGTAAAGAGTCTTCCACAAGGAAGGTCTTTCGAACTTGATGTTATCTAATTCAACTTCGAACTCTTGCAAATCTTCCAACCCCTTTTCGTCATTCTGATTCTGTACATGGTTATCAAGTTTATTGATCAATTTCACCAATAAGTTTAAAATCTTGTTGAAATTATTACTATTGAACAAGATCAATTGATTAGTCATAAACTTACGGTAAACTAGTTTTGATAATGGTAAACTATACCTAACAATCAAGAAGTTCAACTTTATTGTGAAGATAGCAATGATCTCAATTTTTTCAAGCAATGATAAATTGTTTAAGAACACTTCATCATTTAATCTTTCGTCGATCCCATATCTGTTTTGAAGATCTTCATTTAATTTACTTTGTAATTTGACTTTTGTGTCCTTGTTCAACTTATGTAAGAAAACATCAATCTGATCATCACTAAATTCGTTAAGTTTATAGAATTCCACCAAGTTACCTGATCCCGACTCTGAACCAGCATAACCTACATATTGTAAGTTCTTCTCGATCAAGTCATTGAACTTTTTGTTTTGGTCCTCTAAATAGTCATCGATCGTTGACCCATTAAAGCCGTAATCATCACCTTGTATTGATATCTGATCGAGATCATCATTCCTTATTGGTAAAATGGAAGATGGCGAAACTGAAGGAGAAGTTGATGCTGTTAAGTAGTCTTCACTATTATAGTTAACAGAATTCCTACGATTTATGATGTTATTATGGATTTTCTCTTTCAAGGTTACTGTTTCTTCATTAGGCCTTTTAAGAATATTTCTAAGAAGCATGTTGTATGGGTAAGTCTTTTGTAACTATGTGTAAATGCTTTGTATATGTCCAAATATGTTATAAGTCTAATGATCTGTACCTATAGATATTAATTGCCCTGAATTTATGTTTGTCTAATTATAATATAACTGTAGCAAAGTAATTAAGTTCTTAATTGCTTAATATACTTCTATGAATATCCTTCCTAATAGTATAGTTTAATAATATCTAATTGTTACAATATATTCAATCTTCATTAACCTTTAAATCTACTGATTACTCTAACTCTAATGAACACTCTAATCGTTCTTGATCTTTTTCTAAACTCTTGAACCCTTTGTGATGCCTAAGTTCCTTGTTCTCGTAAATTGTTATAAACCCTCTTCGCATTCTCATTCCCATGTGATTTCTTTTTAATTTCGCAACCTTTACCTTCACTCACATATCTCCTACCAGCAACCTTTCGATTACTGTAGGTACGAGATCTGGTCATAGAAATATTCACAAAAGTTTAAAACCATAAAAATCCAAATTTACTGAGATGTTAAACTATTTAATTAAAACTATCGTTCAAAGGTATTTTGATTACAATTTGAATATTACGATTGACGATCCTTACTATGACAGAATTCCTGTAAATAACCAAAAGACTAAGTTTAAAAAAGTCGCTAAAAAGTTACCTGACAACTTAAGCAAAAATGATGAATTGATTTTATCTAAATTCAAACGTAAAGCTTATAGATATGATATGTTATTTACAATTATTGGTGTACCATTTGGTACTGCAAGTTTAATTCAATTGATTCCTGTGGTTGGTGCTGTTTTAACTACTTATCAATCTTTACAATTAGTATGGTCAACTAGGAAATTATCAACTGGGTTACCACCTGATTTAGTGGTATTCTTCATTTTGAATATTGTGATCGATTTATTACTTGGTCTTATTCCAATAATTGGTGATTTGATTACTATATCATTTAAATCTAACCTGAGAAACTATGGGTTATTGAAGAGTTATTTACATAGAGTTAGTGATTATAACCTGGGGACTATAGGTAAGCAGGATTTGAGACCTAATT
Source organism: Yamadazyma cerambycidarum (assembly GCA_030574835.1). Classification (NCBI taxonomy): domain Eukaryota; kingdom Fungi; phylum Ascomycota; class Pichiomycetes; order Serinales; family Debaryomycetaceae; genus Yamadazyma; species Yamadazyma cerambycidarum. The sequence continues at coordinate 343,782 of JAJMFR010000005.1, forward strand.
GGTTCAACAACAGGTTTAATTGGGTAAAAGAAGGAGGGGTAAGTAAAATTAAACAGAATTAGATCAATTTGCAGCTATTTTATATGAGATTGAAATCTATTGAGGTATCACCATTTGTATTATATCGTACCTTTAATAATATTTTTGCCTTATACTGGTGAATTTCTTGATAGTTAGACACGAATGTACTGTAGATATGTTATTATATAAAAGGTCATTTCTGGGCTTAGATGCGGCCTCAATTCTCTCATTCAAATCGTTTCAGTATCGCGATCAAAAGGTACCGATGATTCAACCTGACAATTCAAATTCAATGGGGGTAGATGATTCAGCATTGAATGACACCACCAAGTCCGGTACTAAATCAGAAGAAATATCGGATGTGACTAGTGATATAACTCATGACACTAAATCAGATAATTTGAATTCCTTACAAACCACAAAATCAAATTTATCAATTGATTCAACTCAAGCAGTAGCCGAAGTACCACAAGATGATTTAAACTTGATCCAACCTAAAGAGTCAACACTTACCGAACAAGATTTAAATCCTGATTTGAACAATTTTATGGTTGCATGTCAAGAAGGAGATTTGGCTACGATTAAATCGTTAGTACCTCTGAAAGTAAATATTAATGATACTTTTAGTGATGACATTACTGGACTTCACTGGGCTAGTATTAATAATAGATTACCTATTGTTAGGTACTTGGTTGAAGAATTAAATGCCACAGTTGATGTTTATGGAGGTGATTTGAAAGCAAGTCCATTACATTGGGCATGTAGAAATGGATTACTTAATATAGTTCATTATTTATTGAGTAAAGGAGCCAATCCAACTACATTCGATGGTCAACATTACAATGCATTACATTTGGCAGTTCATAGTTCAAACATCATGTTGGTAATTTATATGTTATATAGATTTGTGGGTGTAAAAGATGGCTATGAAATGTATGTAGATGAACCAGATAAAGAAAATAGAACATCATTACATTGGGCATGTTATCAAGGAGATGTATTGAGTGTTCAAGCCTTAATCAAATTTGGAGCTGATGTCAACAAAGTCGATAATTCACTATTCTTACCACTTCATTGGTCATTTATGAAACCTTATAAACCAATTTTAAAACTTTTAATTGAAGAAGGTAGTGATATTTTTGCTAAAACTAATCAAGGTAAAAACACTTTTGATATAGCTAAAGATATGGATTGCACCAAAGTATGGATCAAAACTTTGAATGAAAAAAAAAGGTACAAACTGACAAATTGGCAACCAAGTGTTAATATGTTTAGTGATGATGTTTATAAAAGAATTACCTTTTTGAGTCCTTATGTTTTACTTGGAGTAATCTTTAAGATAAATTCATGGAATTTAGGTTATGCTATACCAAAATTTTTCTTAACTATTGGTTTAATCGGAAGTTTTGGTTATTTATTAAGTAATTATGTCATTGTCAAATACGTACCTGATAAAGCTTTAACCAAATCACCATTTGCATCAGGAGTATTTTCGGGGACTTTCTTTTGGGTAGTAGTAACATATTTTTTCAAAATATTCCCGAAATTGATCTTCACCAAATATTTCCTATTAAATATCTTGATCATAGGACTAATTGGGACTATAACATTCACTTTTTATAAGTCCATGACATTAAATCCAGGTTTAATTCCAGTACCGACTGATAACACTAAAATTTATAATGATATTCTAGAATTGATGTCAACTGAAAAGTTCGATGCTGATCATTTTTGTATAAATTCATTCATAAGAAAACCTGTCAGGTCAAGGTATAGTCATTACAATAAAAGATTGATTGCCAGATTTGATCATTTTTGTCCTTGGGTTTATAATGAAGTTGGAGTAAGAAATCATAAAGTCTTTATGATGTTTGTATATAGTTTAAGTTTAGGAATCCTTGTATTTTCCCATTTAGCATTCAAATACTTTGACAAGATAAGTGATGGTTATGATAGTGATGATGAAGATTGTTCAATTTTAAGTGATGAATTATGTCAAGGTTATAATTATGATAATTTCACTTTCAACCTTTTAATGTTTTGTTGGTTTCAATTACTTTGGATTACAATGTTAGTAGTTACACAAACCTTTCAAATCTTAAAAGGAGTTACCACATTTGAATTTTCTCAAATTACAAAATCAAGAGGTCTTAATGACAATCAAAGTTTATTGGCTAATCCTTGCCTAAGATTATTAGGTATTGATCAGTTCATCTTAACTATTAAAACGTCAATACTTCAATTGTTGAATAAAGAGACCAATACTATTATTGAGAATCGATTATTCATACCGAGTGATTTTGGGGTCAAGCAAAATTGGTTAGATTTTTGGTTTTTAGGTGACATAACATTTAGAAATATTTTTTATTTACCAATCAATGGAGAGAATAACTTGAATGGAGAAGTGGTTGACTATTATAATTTGTATGAATTCCCACAACAGGTATAAATATTTGGACATAACCTAATAGTAACTTATATAATAGTACATAAATATACATATAACAAACACAGAATCATCTATAAATAAAATTAAATGAAATCACTTAATTCAACATACAGAAAACAATATGAATTGTCTCTATAATTGGCCGACATCACAACATAAGGTTCTAAGTCAAGTCATTATAAACATTTATTTATAACAAACTTGTCAGACAGCCACTTATACCCACCCAATACTAAACCTTCCGAAGAAGTACAAAGTAAAGGGTCAAGATCATCGCTCCTTTTATAGAAAAACCCGAAGGAAATTTCATCAAAGGCAAAACAAGATAGATGACCAGACCACAAAGGATCACAGACAAGCTAAATTAGTTCTCACTTTGAGGGTATAAGGGTATCTCACTCATCAACCAAGTTGGATTCAGTGGCTCTTTTGAAGAGTCAAAGAGAGACGTGACCTATAGAAATGATCCTATGAAGTACGTCGACAGAGAAAAAAAAAAAAACCTCAAACGAGGGCAGAATCAACCTGTATTTATAGTTTTTGGAAACTGAGATGAGATGAGTCGTGTGAGGGTTGGATTAAAATGCGGGTAACGAAATCAGCAAAATTGAGGTTATAGTACGTGACTGTTATGTTTAAAGTCAAGGATGAATATTTTAGTAATATTGACTGTCCTAAGAAGAATTGTACATTATTGAATTGCTTATTCTGGCATGGAGGAAAAGAGGAGAAGCCTGGAAGGGAAGTCGTCAAAAATAATGATGGACATAAGAGAATACATGAAGATATAGATGAATCAAATAAGAGGGTTAAGACAGAGATAATACCGAAACCAATTCATCATATAACGATTGATACAACCAAGAGGATCGATAATATTCAAAGACTTGAAAGATTTTTTGATGAAGGAAATGAAACCACTCAAACTGATATTAAGACTAATGATGAGATTAATGATAAAGAAGACACGAACGTTACGACCAATGCCACAAAAACAACCCCTATCGACAAAGAATTTGAAATTGCCATAAAAGCTAATTCTTTAACCGAATATGATGAACTTATTGATAAGTTCATTACTAAAGATCAACTTAAAGATCCTGAACTTATACTTCCTAAACAATTAGCAAATTCGCCTGCTACCTTACCAATAAGAAAATCTAACATCGAAAACTTATATGCTATCATTAAACTTAATGAACCAATGTTGAAAACTCCAAAATTGAAAGCTATAGAAGAGGAGTACAAAATTGCGTCCACTACTTCGAAATATATCTATATGAATACGATTAAGAAGAAGATTCACGAACTTAAGAATCCTGAAAAATACAAACCAAGGACTACTGTGATTACTAACGACGACTATTATCAAGAATTATGCAAACTCGTCATTTCAGTGGAAAGATTGATCAAATATGGATATATTATGGATATACCTAAACCAATAAAACCAAGTGACGAAAGAGTTTGTAGAAGGTGTAATAAAGAATTCAAAATGTCGAATCAGTTAGAACCAATTCATTGCAGTTTCCATTCTGGCAAACTGTATAGGAAGGATAAACTGAGAGTTTATGAGTGTTGTGGGGCCATAGTTGGAGATAATGAAGCTGAACCATGTACATCCTATAACTATCATGTGTTTTATTGGAATAATGGAGGAGAAATGCACGAATTTTTACCATTCAAACCAACTAATGAAATCTTTGAAAAAAACCCAAATGCCTACAAAGCATTAGGTATTGACTGTGAAATGGGTTTCACTACCAAAGGGTTTGAATTATTAAGAATCACAGCTGTTGATTTTTTCAGTGGTAATGAAGTAATTGATATCTTAGTTAAACCTATTGGAGAAGTTATAGATTTGAATTCTAGATGGTCAGGAATAAATGAAATCTCAGAAGAAGCGGTTGAGTTTAATGAACTGATTAAGTTACTTAATTCAGTTATGGATCATGATACTATTCTAATCGGGCATGGTTTAGAGAATGATATGAATGCCATGAGGTTAATACATGATAAACTTGTTGATACTGCGATTCTTTATCCTAAACTAAAAACATCTCCAAAGTTTAGGTACAGTTTGAAATATTTAGTATTTACTTATTTAGGAAAGACTATTCAATCAGGACAACATGATAGTGGAGAAGATGCATTGGGTGCTATAGATATAGTTAAGTTCTTTATAAAGAAGGATCTTACTAGAACATGAACTTAACTGAGTTGAGCTTAGTTAGAAGAATCTCGATGATTCACCAAAGAATACATACATATATGTCAACCTCTTCATTTCTTAACTCTTTGGTTTTTCAGATCCTTGGTTAGATCCATCTTATATGCTCGATCGTACAGGGTTCAAACTCTCGTATTTTTTATCTCAAAATCTCCCCACATTCAGACTCCCCAATAATTCTCTAATTAATGACTTACAACGTTGTAATTTTAGTGGGTGGTGATAGCACAGGTACAAGGTTTAGACCATTGTCGATCAAGACTCCAAAATTATTCTATAAAGTAGCCGGTAACTCCTTAATTGGCCATATCATTGAGACCCTTGTTACTCAATTAGGTAATGAAATTGCCAATGTCTACTTGCTTGGATTTTACAAAGATCCCAGCAAATTCGAAGATTACGTTGACAAAGTTAATTCAAAGTATCCAAACATAAAGTTTCAATATTTGTCAGAAACATCATCCAAAGGTACAGCAGGAGGATTATACTATTTCAAAGATCAAATCTTTGACCCTAAATCCAAAGGCTTAATCTTTATTCATGGTGATGTTATCTGTAACTATCCCTTCAAACAATTATTAGAGTTCCACCAACAACAGAAATCAAATGTCACCATATTGGGTATCAACCCATTGTTAATATTTGAAAACTTAAAGAAATATTTAGCAGTCAAACCTAGTGATTCCGAACCTTTAGTTAAAGAAAGTATCCTTGGTAATTTTGGTACCATAATTTCCCAAACTAAAGAATCAACAATCGAGCACTATGTTGAAAAGCCTTCAAATGAGTTTACTGTGAAATTCAGTGAAAATTATGACATTCACATTAATGGAGGTATTTATATCTTTGATAATTGTCTTTTGAAATTATTACACTCCAAAGCTCATTCTAAAATACAAGAGCCAATACTCTCAGATGATGAAAGTGATTATGTTGAAACTTCAGATGATGATGTCACCATTTCCTTAGAACTTGATATCTTAAGAACTTTACCTGACTCTGATTATAACTTCTCAGTATTTAAGTATAATGAGTTTTGGTACAACTTGAAGACTCCCTTATCGGCGTTAGTTGCTAATAATTTCTTCTTGACCAAGTTTGGTAATAATGAAAACAAGTTCAATATTGGACCTAATGTTTCAATTGGTAAGAACGTTTTAATTGGTCAAGGTGTTAGAATTAAAAATGCCATTATTGGCGATAATGTTACCATAGGTGATAACACTTTGATTATGAATACAATCATAGCAAAGAATGTTAAAATTGGGCCATGGTGTAGAATTGAAGGATTAATAAGCAATAGTACTATATCAAGAGATATTATAAATACTCATTCTAATGGTATAAAGAGTTTTGATAATATTGTAGTACTTTGCGAGAATACAGTAGTTGAAGAGGATAAGTTTGTTTTCAGTTCAATTGTTTTACCTTATAAGGATTTAAGAAATGATACAAAGTATGAGATAGTTATGTAGTCTCAAGGACTATTGATATGTAGAAAAAAATGTATATTGATCTTATTAACCGGGGCCACGATCAATTCTTCAGTTCTCTAAATAATTTGTATCTTGGATTACCATATTCAGCACTTGATCTCTTACATGTACTACTCGTACCATATTTACAATAGAAGCTACCATTAATTGGCATATCAACTTCAATTACCTCCTTAAACTCACCAGGGAAATCTTTGTCAAATTTTGGAAACCCACAAGATTCAGGAATCTCATAAACTTCTCCAACTGTCATTCTTAAAACCACACCATTGAACTTAACTTGACCGATCTCTTGATAATCAATAACACATTGTAAATCATAATTCAAATCATTAAAGTCATTGAATGTCACCTTATTCAATACAGGGATTTGATAGTGTTCCAATTTATCCATCAAATTGTTCTCTAAATGTTTTATAACAGGATCAATGGTTTCAGATAAGAAGCTTTCATAGCTTATGGTAGGTCTTATAATAGCTTGATACTCATCATTCAAATTAATCCTACATTCAGAAGCTTCAAACGATTTTTCAAGAAAATCAAATTGCTCGATGTAATATTTGATTTCCATATTTTGAATGCAATCTTTGTAATTATCTGGGTTCCCCAAATACAATTTTGCTTGATTATTTAATACAGAATAAGTAGCTTGATAAGCATGCTGCAATTTGTTATAAATCAAATGTTCATCATAGTTATGACTATTGATTTTAAGAAGATATTGATCTTTTGTGTACCAAGGTAATATCGATGAATATATTAGTGGCATTAACAATATGATGAATATCATATTCTTTATGGTTGCAAAATGCGTCTTTTTCTGTGAGTCTGTTTCTGTACGATTTGCAACCACAAACGCACTTTTTGTAAGGCTAAAACTTATTCACGCAAAACGCGATTTTTGAACCGCGTATCTTAAATATCGTGAGTCTACGATTTGAATAATTCAGTTAAGATGTCACAGAAGATCAAGAAACCAATGACACCCAAACTGATAATTAACAACGATGCAAATAGCTCTGGTAAAATGAAGCAACTGTCGTTGATGTCATTTTTCAAACCAGCGAAAAAAGCACCACCTCCAACTCCTATTGCATCATCCCCTGTGAAGATAAAAGAGTCAAAAACCATACAAAAGGAAACTGATAATGATAAGGATGACGATAGCGATAAAGAGAATGATACTATGATGAATACCAGCTTAACTGATACACCAATGACATCAGAAATGGATTTGAAAAGTGACAAGATTCAATCATCACCAATTAAACTAAAGGTTGAAAGAGATCAGACTAATTCTGGTCGTCAAGTTAAGAAAGTCACATACACTGAAGCAGATGATGAGGATGAAGACGAAGAAATAGTCCCAAAAAAAAGAAGAAGAATCATTGAAAGTGATGACGATGAAGATGATTTTAAACCAGTAGACGAACAAGACGATGATGATGATATGAGTGATTTCATAGTTGATGATGTTGAATCAGAAGCTAATGTCTCTGAACCAGAAGTTTCTGATGAAGAAGAAATCAAACCAAAAAGGGCTAAAGTATCCAAATCCGAAACTAAGAGTAATACCAGTGCTAAAGTTTCATCAAGCACTAATTCTACTACTGCGGTAAAAACCTCCAGTTCAGTATCAAAATTCAACGCTAATTCGAATTACCAACCAACTACTACATCACCAAAGCCAAAATCAAATTTGGCCAAAAAACCATCATCTTTTGCCAAAGAAAATGAAGAAAGATACCAATGGTTAGTGAACATCAAAGATGGAGAGAAGAGATCAATTGATGATCCAAACTATGACCCAAGAACTTTGCATGTTCCATCTAGTGCATGGGCTAAATTTACACCATTCGAAAAGCAGTATTGGGAAATCAAGTCTCAAATGTGGGATACCGTGGTATTTTTCAAAAAAGGAAAGTTCTATGAATTATATGAAAACGATGCTATAATTGCCAACACCAAATTTGATTTAAAAATTGCTGGAGGTGGTAGAGCTAATATGAAATTAGCTGGGATCCCGGAGATGTCATTCGACTATTGGGCTAAGGAGTTCATTAGCAGTGGATATAAAGTTGCCAAAGTTGATCAAAAGGAAACTTTGTTAGCTAAAGAAATGAGAGGAGGTGGATCTAAAGAAGAGAAAGTCATCAAGAGAGAATTGACTGCAGTTTTAACTGGTGGAACTTTAACTGATTTAAATATGATAAGTGATGATATGTCAATCTACTGTTTGGCTATCAAAGAAGTCAGTCATGACCTGCATAAAACATTTGGGGTAGTTTTTGTGGATACATCAACCTCAGAATTAAATTTCATAGAATTTGATGATGATATGGAATGTACAAAGTTAGATACTTTGATTACTCAAATCAGACCAAAGGAAGTTTTGTGTGAAAAGAATGGGTTATGTTCAATAGCTGCTAAGGTTTTAAAGTTCAATAATCCTAATCAAATTTGGAACAATTTAACTCCAGGAGTCGAATTCTGGAATTACGAGAAGACTTTATATAATTTGGAGATTGGGGGCTATTACAATGATGAATCACAATCAGAAGAAGAAGAGTTAGGAGAACAAAAGCTCCCACCAACTTTAGAGGAATTAAAGAATCATAAAGTTGCATTCAATGCTTTTGGAGGGTTATTGTTTTACTTGAAATCTCTTAAATTAGATAAGAGTATCATGACGCTTCAAAACTTTAAGAAATATGAAATCACTAAGAATTCGGCTAGTCATCTTATTCTTGATGGTATAACTCTCAATAATTTAGAGATACTTAACAATAATTATGATGGTAGTGATAAAGGAACTTTACTCAAACTCATAAATAGAGCTATAACAGCTATGGGGAAAAGAAAGCTTAAGAATTGGTTGTTGCATCCATTGTTAAACATCAATGAAATCAATTCTCGATTCGATTCAATTGAGTATTTAATGAATAATTCTGAAGTTAGAACATTTATCGAATCCAAATTAATGGGATTACCAGACTTGGAGAGATTATTATCAAGAATTCATAGTGGGAACTTAAGATTTAGAGACTTTGTCAAAGTCATTGAGAGTTTTGAAAAAATCCATCAAATGATCGATGATTTGGTCAATTTGGTAGATGCTGAGTGTGGATGTTTGTACAAGTTTGTCAAGCAATTTCCTGATTTAAGTGAAATTAAACAATGGGAGAGTTCTTTCGATAGAGATGAAGGATTAAAAGATATCATTGTTCCAACTAAAGGATTTGATGAAGAATTTGATGCCTCTATAGAAAAAATGAATGAACTTGAATCTCAATTGAACACTTACTTGAAACTGTATCAAAAACAATTCAAATCCTATGATATCTGTTATAAAGATTCAGGTAAAGAGATCTTCCTTATTGAGTTACCAAATAAGATCAAGAACATTCCAAATGATTGGCAAACTATGGGATCAACATCAAAAGTCAAAAGGTATTGGTCACCAGAGGTTAAAAAGTTAGTTAGGGAATTATTGGAACAAAGGGAATTACACAAAATGATTTGTGATAATTTGAAATTGAAATTCTTCACTAAATTCGATTCAACGTATTTTACCTGGTGTAAGAGTATTGAAACTCTTAGTAGAATTGATTGTATTTTAGCATTAACCAAAGCTTCAGAAACCATTGGATACCCATCATGTAGACCACAATTTGTTGACAATACCAATGGGTTTTTAGATTTCCAAGAATTACGTAACCCTATATATTCAGGGTTGAAAGAGTTCATACCAAATGATGTCAAACTAGGTAATGAACAACCTAAATTCGGGTTATTAACTGGTGCTAATGCTGCAGGAAAATCAACTATTATGAGAACTACTGCTTTGGCTGTAATTTTGAGTCAAATTGGATGTTATATTCCATGTTCTCAAGCTACTTTAACTCCAGTTGATAGAATTATGACAAGATTAGGTGCTAATGATAATATCTTACAAGGTAAATCCACATTCTTTGTTGAATTGTCTGAAACCAAAAAAATCATCGATAACTCAACTCCAAACTCATTGATTATCTTAGACGAATTAGGAAGAGGTGGTTCTTCAAGTGATGGGTATGCCATAGCTGAAGCCGTATTATATCAATTATCAACACATATAAATTGTTTAGGATTTTTTGCAACTCATTTTAATACCTTAGGAATATCATTTGAAAACCATCCACAAATCAGACCTTTAAGAATGGGAATTATTGCTGATGCCAATTCAAGAAATATCACATTCTTATACAAGTTAGAAGAAGGAGTTGCTTCAGGATCATTTGGAATGAATGTTGCATCAATGTGTGGTATACCTAATGAGGTTGTAGAGAATGCTGAAATAGCAGCCAAGTCTTATGAAAGGACATCAAACTTGAAGAAATTGAAGGAATTCAATAAGGTCAGTTTAGGGTTACAAAGTGATTATTCTTGGTTAGTAGGAGGAAAAGAGGTTTTGAAGTTTGATAAGGAATTAGGGTTAAGAAATATTTTTGAGCAATTGACTTAGGGATAAATTCATTTTGGATCACTAAATCCTTGTTCTGGTTATAGTAATATTGTACAATATCATACATTAGTATACGATTGATTTATGCTTTCATAACCGTTCGCATCTCATATTATCTCATCTCTCCAATCTCTACACTTAGCCATCAGCAATTCACTGTTCCAACACCTACTGACTCTTCTTAGCATATGAAACTTTATCCTTATCCTCTAAAGGACTAATAGCAGGATAAACCTTAGTAATAAGGAAATAAACCAAACCTGCTGCTGTAACAAAAAATAACCCAAATTGAATAACGATTTTGGTAGTGAATTCCGGATTATCCAACAACTGTTTCATAACATAGGCATAATGAAACAAAATCAAAATGAGTACCACAAAAGTGGCTAATGCCATAGACATATCTTTGCCTAGTTCAGTCTTTATATAATTTTCAACTTTATCTAAGAATGCCATACCCGTAGTGCGGAATTTTCACCAGTTATCATGTCTATCAGATTACCATCATCATTTCAAAATCCCAACGGGGAGTATGTATACCAGCCAACCTAAGCTAATAAGGAAGATACTAACTAACAGAGATGAAATGGATGTCATTGAAAAAATGATTTTCAAATCCAAACAACAACCATTGGTTCCTATTGGTGCGTTATTAACTACGGGAGCAATTGCTTTAGCTACTAAATCTATTAGAAAGGGTGAAAGGGTTAAGACCCAAATGTACTTCAGATATCGTATAGGATTCCAATTAGCAACGATTGTAGCCTTAGTTGGAGGAGGTTATTACTTTGGTACTGAAACTTTAGAAGCTAAACAAACTAGAGAAGATCAATTAAGGGAGAAAGCTAAAGCCAGAGAAAAGTTATGGATTGAAGAATTAGAAAGAAGAGATGAAATCATTCAAGCTCGTAAGAAGAGATTAGATGATACTAAGAATGAATTGAAACAAATTGCTGAAGAAGGGTTTAATGAAGAGAGATATAAGGAATCACTTAAGAAGAAGATTCTGACTAAGGAGAATGAGGGAAGAGATGAACCTGAACTGGAACTGTCATGAGTGATCATGTATATCCATTAACTTATGAACCGAAGGGTTGAATTGTCTTTGAAACATTGAAGCCCTCTCAAAGGTTCAACAAACGATCTTTGTATGTAAATAGTAATGTAATGTCTAAAGTCTATAACAAATCTGATCACAATCCAACTCTATAGTCTTCCATTTCGGTTGGGAAAGCTCTGGTGATACTTGTAGTAATGTAAATCCTGAAAATGGCATTATTATAATATCAGCTCTTGTATCCAATCGTGTTTGAACACGATATTCCACCCATACTGTCGATTCGGGATTTAATAACCGTAAGATTTGGACACTATCATCGATTGTTTCTTTCCATTTTTCAGCCTTTAGTATTATGTGATCATATTTATTATTTTCTAATAGATCAATGTCCCATTCATCATCTTCTTTGAGTATTAGCTTGGTTTGGTTAGGTTTTATAAACTGTTCTAGAACCTTTTCTGGTATTTGACTATTTGGTCTGATCTTCATAAACCTCTCACGACCTGGACCTGTGAACTTATTCAACATCAAATGGCTTCTATTATTTGTGTAAACTTTTGGGGATATCCTATTGATAATTTCTCCCAGTAAAGGAAACTTTAATGGCTTTTGATTACTCTGGAAATCACTCTTTTCATACTTATGTCTCTCTTCTCTACCCATAAATGGAAACAGTGGTATGAATTCAGAGTCTTGTTTGTGTCTGATATGATTATGAATCATTAGAAGTCTTTCAGTCATCTCTCCTCTTTCTTATCTTATTTTTTGCAGTCTTAAATCGTTTTATCATCTCATTAATGATGAAACGTCACGTGACACATATCCACTCCTGTATAAATCCATTAATATACGAGACACTTATAATTTACTGTTCGGAGTCAGAGTTTACTTTTCAAAGTCTAATATGGCGTATATGAATTCCTATTTACATAGCTTCGTCTAACAGTGAACCTGGACAATCTTCTCCTTATGAATCAAATCTTTTCCATCTAATTCATCCCAAAGTATCATTGCCAGTAAAGTATCACCTCTATCACACCCTGTGTCTATACCTCTTGCATATTTTTTCAAGTTTAAACCTCTTCTGGCATCATGACCATAGTAAACAACCATGCTTTCATCTTTATCTAATTCCTTCTGGTGTTGATTCCAAATCTTGGACCAAGAAACTGCATTATCTTCATGAGGATCATCAGTCGATTGATTAAAATATGGTCCTAATAATGATCTCATTTCAAGAGTCTCTAAAGGTATTTGATCATATAATGATAAGTCCCATCTTAATCCACCATGAACTGCTACTCCATTTCTTGTTTTATAAGAACTTATTCCATTCTTCTTAAGTACTTGATCCCTTTCCTTTTTCTTATAATAGGGCACTTCACCTAATTTCTTTATTATTGAACATGAATTAATATATTCAATGTGGTGGGGAAGTAATTTCTTTGCTAATAAGAATTCTGGATCATCATTAAACCCAGTGGTCCTAACTCTAGTACGAGTGGTCTTAGTACCATTAATGAAACCAGGAAATTTCTTACCATGGAAGTTTGCATAGTACTGTAACACATAGTATTCATGATTACCTAAGATACAATCAATTTCATTCTCAATTAAGAAGTCCAATACTTTGATTGAATCTGGTCCTTTAGTTATAAAGTCACCTAACACTACGATATGATCTTTTTTAGGGTTGTAATTGATTTTTCTTAATAAGTTTCGGAGGTGGATATAATGACCATGAATATCACCAATAAGTATGAGTCTTTCAATTTTAGATTTTCCTGATGACTTGTCATTTTTGGTATCTGAGGGTATAACATCAGAAGGGTCCTCTATAGATGTTTCTTCATCTTCTTCGTCATCTTGCCCCACGAAATCCCACTTATAATCCTCATAAACGAATTTGTTCTTTATAGGGACCAACTGAACATTCAATTCATCTACCTTAAGAAAATTCACTAAATCTTTGGACTCTGGGATAAAATATCCTGGTAAAAAAAATGTAAAGAAATAAAGTATACCCAAGGCAAACATGGACCCCAAAGCGTACAAGCTATACTTTACAGGTGGAGGCATCCCACAGTCTTCAATTTCATATTCTTCAACTTCAATTGCATCCTTAGGGAGCAAAGCTGAACGTTCTGACATGTTAACTAAGGTAACCACTAGTGAATTGAGATGAGAACGTTTTCGCGTAGCATATGCAGGATGTTTACTGTAAGATAGACGGGAAATGATGGGACGGGAGATTTTGTCTTTGTGGTTAATGTTAGGATCTGATTAGAGACTGTTGAGTTTATGTAGTGCAGTTATTGTGAAGTGAAGGGGCGAATGGTCAAAAGAGTCGATTCTATGTTTTTGCAACCATCTCACATATTTAGTCGTTGCACATATTTGGCTTGGTCTCGCATCGTCTCAGTCCTACACAAAACATTTTTTTACCTACCCATAACTAGTCATAAACTATTCACATCTAACCACCACCAACACCTTCTGGTCTTTCCACCTCTTTTTGAATGACGATTTCTTTACTTAACAACTCCCTTAAATCAGGACTAACCTTAGTCTGATCAGCCTTATCAGTCTTTAATCCATTCTCCCTATCAATAATATCAATCATCCTTCTAAACTTCAAAAACAATAATTCACTTCTTACCAACAAGTTGTCTAAATTCATGTGCATTGATAAATCATTCATATACTTTAAGACCTCATCAAACCTCCTTAAATTTTGGATTATGATTCTTTCATTATCACTCAACACACTCATAGCAAAGAACAAATGATGTTGACTACTATAATAATCACATAACAAAACTTCCCATAACGTCAACACTTCGTCCCATTCAAATTCTCGTTTAAACCAAACTAACAACATTCTAAAGAAAAAGAACAAATCAGTCGATTCACATTTTTCTAAATGTTTAAATAATTTTGGTGACATGAACGATACTAATTGGTTTAATGTTAACATTTGTTTTTTCATACCAGACTGGTCTCTAACAAAGTTTCTTTCCATCCTATCCATAAAATGAACAAAACTCCAAAACGCTAAGGTCTCATCTTGTAAGATCACATATAAAGGTGATAACAAATCAGTCATACCTTGGACATAACCCAAATTCTCATTAAATTCATTAAATGTCAATAAAATCTCTCTCATCTTATACAAATGAGGATTTCTAATATTTGACACGTCAAATTCATCATCTTCTTCATCAGGAGTTTCAGGTGAACTCTCTCTTATAACAGGCGGAGAATTTGATCCCATGGCACTGATTGATACTCTTTTCTTATCTTTGAAAAGTGATAGGTTTCTATCGGTTCTATGAATATCCTTTTCAATTCTATGCTTTTGATCTTTCCAAAAAACTGTTGATCTCTTCTCTTCATCATTGATCCATTTAGATTTTAAATTGTTATATGATGTTTCTAAACTCTGTCTAACCACAACACGATCTTCTTGTGAACTGTCCCATGAGTATACTCCTAATAAGAATAACCAAACTTCACCTCTGATTGAACTACTAACTCCACCATGAAATATTCTATCCTTTACTTCTTGAACAGTAACACTTAATCTACCACTATAATCAAAAAATCTTCTCCATTCATTCTTGCTGAGTTCTTGTCTTCTACTAGTCTTGCTGACTTCCTCTTCCGTTAATAAATTCTCTCCCAATTCTTTATTTATGACCCTATACATATCATCGTTTACTTGAAACTTCTTTTGACTTTCTTCAGCTTCTTCTTTAACTTGTGCAGCCCATTTCGCTAAATAAACTCTAGCGCCTTCAAACTCATTACCAATTCTTTGAACTTCTGGCTTATTGATAAGTTGTTTAACTGGTAACGGTGCATGTTCATCAACTATATCAATGACTTGGTTCTTAGTCTTAGCTGAAAATGTTGCAACTGTTTCTAAAACTTTCCATTTAGCGTTGGCAATAAATTTATTAACATTAGGGAGTTGGAAATTTACAGTGGTTTCTTTAGCAGGTTTTTTAGGAGTTTTGAAAGGAGCAAAGTTTCTTAAATCGTCACTGACAGGATTAACTAAATAAACAGATGGTTCAATTGTTGATTTAACTAAATGACAGAAATTATCTAGAATCTTGATAAACTCTGATCCTCCCCATAATAAGCTACCTGACTCTTCAAATGTTTCAAAATTTTGATTTCTAGCTTTTTGTCTCAGTTTAGTTGAAGGTGATTCATCATCATGAAAGAATACAATAGGCAACTTCTCACCATCAATTGTGTTTATAACAATTGATCCATACCACATTCCAACTGATGGGTTTCTTAATTGTATAGAATAAATGAATGATACTGGGAAGCTAAAACTGTAGCCACTTAAAACTGAATTCGAAGGTTTATCAACGATTTTGAACTGTGAATCGGGTGATTTCAACTTTAACAAATCAATATCTTCAAGGTCGGCTTGCTGATACGTCTTTAATTCCGGTTTTGATAATTGGTTCTCTGTAGTGAATGATATGAGATAATCATTATTAGTTGCTTTGGGGCCTCTTGATATGGTTAAAAATCCACACACATTATCTTTTTTGGATTGACTTGGATGAATGTAACATTTAGATTTCACGTATAAAAGTTCTACCTGTCCTGATAGTAAGGATTTCTTTCTATTTGTGTTAGTTGGTGTATTTCCCATGATTCAGGGAGACTGAAAAAGATGGTGGCTGCGAAACTCAGATCTTATATGGGGTTGGTAGTCGTGTACTACTGGGAGTAGAGTTTGATGGTGATATTGATATAGGGGCAAGATGTTTGGTTTATAAATGGGCCAGATAGATTTGAAGACAGGAGAAGGTCATTATGAGTATAGGGGTCTTACTTAGGTTATAGTATGGGTTATAAGTCTGGGTCATACGTCTCTATGTACCATTCAATGTTCCCTTTAGAGACTTCAGTTATTTCTATGATTTACTAACTATTACAATTGAAACATAAACCAGTAAAACGTAGAGAGAAAGTTTACAAAAAGTTCAATGGCAGATTATGACATAACCTTCCCATGCATGTGGATAAGATGACCCATCTCGTAAATTGTACGGGCTTCGGCTTCAGACGACCAACGACTGCGGATTAAAGTAATACGAATATCTATAATTATACTACATACAGAATATAAAAAGTACAGGACTATACATGAACAGTACATCACTAACCTAACTAAAGATACAACGAACCAGCAGAAACAATATCTCTATGTACCAATTCCATAGCCTTTTCCATCTTTGCCTCTAATTCCCCATTACCAATGGTCTTTGCAGCTGAAACCAATTGCCTAATCAATTCTTCTAACCTCTTAAATGTTCTAATAATAGAACCCTCATAAACATCAGTCATCTTACAAATTTGAGTAAAGGTGGCATTTTTACACCATGCATAAGTAACTTCCATTAATTCAGCTCTGAACCCTTCGACATATTCCTTTTCAGTTATTTCAATTTTACATTCTCTTGCAGTTTTGGCAAATTTAGATGCCATGTCTTGCAATTGTTTTAAAGGTTCAGCTAATTCTGGTTTCAACCTTGGAGTTTCTTTAGCCTTTTCTTGGAATACAAAACATGATAATAAAGCTGCACATTGTTCAGGAGTTAAATCATTGAAAGTACCATTGAAAATCAATTCGGTTAATAATAATTCATCTCCTGAACTGATTTCACACGCTACTCTACCTTTTAATTCAATTATATCATTTTGAGTAGTAAATCCTAATCTTCTTAAAACTCTTTTCCTATGTTTTAAATCATCTAATTGAATCACTGCTTGGGTTTCAAGGATCTTTTCCTTGATGGTTTTGATTTCAGTTTGAATGCTGATCTTATTAGAATATTTTTCATACAAGTCATTCAAACGGACAGAACCATGAAGTGGATTAGTAGTCAATTTCGATTCCAAAACTTCGATTTTTCTAAGCAAAGTTCCAAATTCACTGTCTTCTATCTTCATACTCTTAATAGGATCAATAAGAGGAATTCCATCAGGTAATTTCTTGGGTAAATCTTTCATGGTTTTCAATAAACTTCTTTTAGCACTTGAAGATTTATAATCTTGGGGAACTTTCAACCTTACACTACTTATACTCTCAATTGAAGTTAATGTTATAGGAATATATTCAGCTCTTGCTTTTTCATTAGGTTTGACTGGTCTTATACCTTCAGGTAATTCAGGACTGAATGGTTTAATTAAATTGATTGGAGAATCAATAAACATAGAATATATAAAGACTTGAACAATATATGAATCATGATCACTGAATGTCGAGTTATGTCTTTTTGTAGCTCTTTTAGTACAAGAAGCAACCATTCCCCAACCATAATCCATATCGCCAACCTTAACTTTAATAACTCTACCACTTTGTAAAAATGGTAAAGCATGACCAGGATGGGTTATAATCTTACGGTAATCTTGTTGATATTCATCCAATTGTTTCTTAAAGTCATAATACTCTTTAACCAAATTTTCATCATCAACTTGTATGGTAGATAATTCATTTGATAATTCAACTAATTTCAGTTCCATTTTAGGTACTGATGAAGCATTTTGAAATTGGAAAAATGAACTTTCCAACATGAATTCTGGTGATATACCTTCAACTCTCATTAAATTTAGAATCATATTATATCCCAAATGGAAGGCTGAATCTAATCTATCAGCTTGACCTTTAACCATTCCTTTAGCAACTTGAGGTTCCATTTTTTCATCGATCATCATAATAACAATTCCTCTATCATCTAAACCTCTACGACCAGCTCTACCGGACATTTGAATATATTCTCCCCCACTTACCCATCTGAATCCTACTCCATCCCATTTACGTACTGATGTAAATACGACCGTTTTAGCTGGCATATTTAATCCAATGGAAAAAGTTTCAGTTGCAAATAACACTTTTAATAATCCTTCTTGGAATAAGATTTCGATGATCTCTTTTAAAATTGGTAATAATCCTGAATGATGGATTCCAATTCCTCTTCTTAACAATGGTAAGATATTCTTGATTTGTGGTAATTCTCTATCAGTATCAGGTAAAAGACTTATAGCATTATTGAAGATCTTAGTTAAAGCATCTCTTTCATCATCAGTATTGAAGTCTAATTTGGACATTTTCAACGCTAATGATTCACAATCTCTTTTAGAGAATGAAAATACAATTACAGGGTTATACCTTTTCATATAAATCATCTTGACAATTTTATAAATGTCAGATTTACCATCATTATTACCACCCTTATAAGTTTGACCTTTTTTACCTTTTGATCTATCACTTGAATTTGGATCATCTCCCATGTTATCACTAATTTGAGCCATAGCTTTTTGGAAGTTTTCTTCTCTAAATGTTCCCTTTTCATCAACTACTAAATGAATACCATCACCAGCGGCTGGGAATAAATAATGTTGTAACGGAGTTGGTCTGAAATCAGTATAAACAACATGGCATGGCTGAGCATGAATTTTTACTATCCATTCTGCAAATTCCATAGCATTTGGTATAGTAGCTGAAAGAAACACATAATGGACCTTATCAGGTAATAAGATAATGGTCTCTTCCCAAACCACCCCTCTAGATTTATCTCTCATATAATGAACTTCATCAAAGATAACCCATGCAACTTCTCTCATCATTTCTGATCCTCTATACAACATACTTCTTAAAATTTCTGTTGTCATAACAATACATCCCGCATCAGGATTGATGGTAACATCTCCAGTCATTAACCCAACATCACCAAATTCCGCTTGTAATTCTCTATACTTTTGATTACTTAAGGCTTTAATTGGTGATGTATAAATGACTCTTTGTTTATCTCTTAATGATTGAGCTATGGCATATTCAGCTACAACGGTTTTACCAGCTGATGTATGAGCTGATACCAACACTGATTCGTTTCTATCAATACATGATATCGATGTATCTTGAAATGGATCCAATGTGAATGGATATGTCCTTGCATCATTTTTCCTTTTGTGTTCACTAATTGGAATATATGGATATTGTGGTGGTATAGCAACTTGATGCCTAACTTGATGTCTTAATTTCAATTGCCCAGTTTCACTTGGTTCTGAGGTCAATCCACCAGATGCTGCAACTTCTCTCGATGCTTCTATCTCTAATGCATCTGAAACAACTGGTTTTATCTCTGGTTTTTTAGTGTCTTGTTTTTTGATAAGTTTTGTATCTTCATCATTTCTTGGTCTTTTCTTGTCACCGTTTTCATTATGCTCATTTTGTGGTTTCAGTTCCTTTTGTGGTTCTTCTTTTTGTGGTCCGTCTATGATTTGTGGAACTTCAGACGGTGTTTCATCAAATACATCAAAAAGATCATCCATATTGAAATGATTGAAATGCGATGAGGTAAATTATCGATATCGCGGCATCTTACTACTTCCATCGCACTACCACTACCAGCGTTGAAGTATTTAGGACTGTTAATGAAATTTCAGAAAGAATCCAATCAGATCATAGACCACCCAGACCATAGCACAAATCATAGAAACGCACAACACACTCAATATTAACATATCAATGTTGTTGTATTGTTCGTTTTGTGGACATGTAGGAATGTCTTGTACATAGTGTGGGTCTTCAAATGGATCTGTATCAAAGAATTCAACTTGATCTTCGGTTTCTTCAGGTTTATATAATCTTATGTATCTTACATTCATTGAAGAATTTAGAGAAGTTTAGAGATTATATATGATAAGTTTTATATGCCGGTGGTTTCCTTATACTTTCCTAGGTTCTAACTATCAACTTGATACTCATCAGTTAAGTCATCAGTAATCATATGGGTCCTACTGCCAGGAATATTCATACCTGATCCCATACATTTCCCTTGAACTGGTATATATCCTCCAGAAGTTCCTTTTGAACCACAAGCACTCGATTTATCGAGTACACTTGTACATAGCCCATTTTGATAGAGAAGTGAATGTCCAGGAGTTTCAGGTGGGACAAATGGATTGGTAACAAAATTTTGTCCCGTGATAGAATAGGTCTCCCATGGTAACAGTTTTAAGCCTCTATTACCACTAAAGTAATACTCATTTTGAGTTTGTCTGTGCATTCTTGACAGCCTTTCAGTTTTGATCTCGACTACATTATGATCACTAATATGAGATATGGCGATGTCATTATTTTCTACTAACAGGTGTTTGGTATCCTTCTTATTCCTTGAGAATAGACTCTTTGACAGGATTCTATTCTTTGTACAATAATAACACATACATATCGAATAGTCTTCTTTGTATACTGACTTGTATTTCTTACAAGTTCTTCTGAACGCATCATTTAACCGATTTTCTTCAATTTTATCATTATGACCAACCACAATCCCCGTTAACCTTACAGTGAACTGGAAGTATTCAATATGATGCAATTGATGAGTATGCCATACCAAATCAACATCAAGAGTTGGTACTAAAGAATGAGGTGAATTCTTTATTAATAGAATGAAATTCATATATCTATCAATGGCTTCGAATATAGTCAATTCAACAAATGTCGACCTTAACCAATCAAGTTCTATCATCTTATCAATAAATCTCTCTTGTCGTATAATACAAGCTACTAAATCTTCTTGAATAGTGATAGTCCATGAACTTGGAGGGATTGTGGTGAAGATTGGGTTCAGTTCAATATGGTCTCTCCATATTAAAGAATCATAAATACCGAATTGTTTAAGGTGTCTATCCATAAATGCTTGAATAGATGATTGTTGAAATTCTTTTAAGTTGTGAAGAATGAGCCTTTTTATCCGTTGATCTATATCGTCAACATTTATGTTTTTATTAGGGATGTTCAAATCTCTACGATAGTATTTGATTATTGATGGTAAAAGTTTCAGTTCTGTACATTCTTTGTAAAACTTTCTTTTGATAAGTTCTTGATGGGTTAAAGTGGCTGGGAAAGAACATTTACATTTGACTTTCATTTGGAACCTTTTATCAGCAAACCCATCATCAGTTGTATTTTTCGGATTATGTCCAGTTAAAAAATGATCACCAAGTTTAACTTCACAATTTGGACAGTAAATTGGAACAACAACATTCATATCAAATTTATAAGCATTGAATTCAACCGTTTCTGTTAACCCTACTACCTCATTGAATTCACTTACTAACCTTATGTAATTATTGATCAAATCCATGTTGGGAGCATATTCGAAAGTATCATTGGAAATAGCATCATTAATTCTCTTTATGGGAAATGGAATTGTTAAAAGATCATGAAATCCATTATATTCAAACGTATCATGATACAGTTTAGGATTCAATAAGAATGAATGCCACACCATAAGCACATCTAAAGGTGGAAGTACTTGTCCAGTCATAAACGTTTGAAGGAGCTCCAACTGATGAAATTTCATCTTTAAAGCACTAAAAAATACAATGAATCTCCTAACTGCTAATGTCAAATAACATTGCCATTTCTTTTCCGTTTCTTTATTGATATTACCCACTATCAGTAGTTTGAGAGTTCTGAATGCATGAAGAAGTTTCAAATGGGCCGCCACATGACATTTTTCAGGGAACACACCAGTTTTGAATTGATCTTGATCGACGAGTTTTGTGAATTGATACTGGGTGGGGACTTTTGGTTGTGGGAGCTTTGAATCTTTCATAGTGACTTTGTGAAACATCGTCAGGATTTACGAGAATTTCGTAGATATGCGCACGAGCCCTGGACTCCAATCTAGATCTTAATAAATTATGGGTATTAACTATATACTAAACTGTTACTAAACACTATGCAATGAACAGCACACTACCACTCAGTTGGCTGTTCTGGGTCTTTCAATAACTTCAACGTATTCCATTTCTCTCTATCATACTCCCCAATAATAGCACTAGGCACTGAACTAACTCTTGAATTATCAGATGATTTAGTACCGATGTCCCAGGACTCAAATTCGTTCTGAACTGATGGAGTCTTTACTATAGCCCGCTTAAGTAAAGTTGGTGGTGCTATTAATGATTTACTACTCAGATGATTGATATTTACATTGTTCTTAATGCTTATGCTATTCTTACGCAAGATATTCTTAATAGATCGTTTTGGTGAAACTGATCTTGATCTTGATTTAGTTGACCTTGATCTTCTTGGTGATGTGGATTTGGATGATGTCGTATAAATAGAAAATTGATTGGATATGACTGATCCATTGTGTTGATGTTGTATGTGATTACTTAAATCGACTGATTTCCTATTGAATAGTTTCTTTGGACTTTGAGTTAAGAATTTCTTGAATGGCGAAGAAGGCACTGAAGCTGATTGATGGTCTAAATCCAATTGGGCCGAATCAAGTTGTGGTGGTGGAGTGTCGTATCTGTATAAGGCAAAATCTTTAACATCAGTTCGAATACATGAATCATTAGTATCTGAAGTATTTTGAGTTTGAGATGATTTACCTGAACCATTGGAAATGTTTCTGAATGTATGTAATGATGGAGCACTTAATGATCTATTCTCATGAGTAAACAATGGCCTTATAGGTTTATCGTTACTCATATCATGATTTGGATCAGAGTCATGAATCACGCTTTGAATATCACTTAAATCATCAATATTATCAACTGTATCTATTGGTGGTAGCAAAGTATCATCATTGATCAACGTTACAGTACTGTCAAGTAGATTATGGTTACTTACAAGTCTTGTAATACCAGGAATGTTCAAATTCACCCCAGACCTTGATCTTATATTTTGATAATGTTGCTCATCACGATTCCATTCCTTCAAACTGATATGATTCATGGATTCTGCTTTGTTTAACCATTTAGGATTCTCCATCAGTTGGGGTATGGATTCAAGCCCTTTAAAACTTTGTTCATATTGGATTTCAGTCTGATC
Organism: Yamadazyma cerambycidarum; assembly: GCA_030574835.1. Lineage (NCBI taxonomy): Eukaryota > Fungi > Ascomycota > Pichiomycetes > Serinales > Debaryomycetaceae > Yamadazyma > Yamadazyma cerambycidarum. Next base: position 367,429 of record JAJMFR010000005.1, read on the forward strand.
GAAGTTTTTGAATACTTCTTGATCAACAGATTCTTCAAATTCTGAAATAAATGGGAGGTTGATTGAAGTATCAGAAGTTTCGAATTTTTCATTGAATTCGTATTTTTTCTTTTGTTTGTGTTCTATGTTTGTGGCTGGTTGTTCTGTGTTTGTATCAATATATTCTGACTCTTTGAGTTGGTGATTTGTGTCTTTTTCGCTGGTATCATTTGTCTCTATATGCTCTTGAATATTCGGTACACTATTAAATAACTGTTGACGTTTCAATGCCAAAATCGGACTCTCTCCTTTCTTCAATACCGAAGGTAATAAACTCTCATTGATTTGGGATAAAAACACTTTTTCGTTGTTCAAAGATTTGGAACTCAGTTTTTTAGTCAAGTGACTTGTAGATTTAGACCGTCTGAAATTCTTGCTCTTTTGACTAATGTCCGGTTGTTGTAATTGATTATGTAATGAATTATCAGAATTGCAATTGGAATGAAGTAATGTTTCCCTACTTTTGTTCTTAGTAGTATATAAGGAATTATGCTGATCTGATGGTGGAATAGGAATTGGATTAGATAATGGTAGATGATCTGAGATTATGGTGGTGACTTGAGGTGTATTGAAATTTGGAACACTTTTAGAATATGAATGATCTTTTAAAGGTTTTTGAAAATGACTTATATTGGTATTCATCCAATTTTCATCATTAGCTGTTGAATTCAGAAAGTTCAGTTTATTCAGACTTTGTGGATGAGTTGATGATTGTGCTTTGTGAGTGTTTGTTGACCCTACTTGTGACCCTTCCCGAGACTCTACCTGAGAGACTCTAGGTGATCCTGGCTTCAGATCACACTCTGATACGATAGTAATTGATTCACAGTCTGAATTAACTTGTTGTTGATTATAGCCAAGAATTTCAAAACACAAACTCAAAGGTATCAACATCAATTGGATAATGAATAACACTGTCAACACTAAATCAAACTTGTGGTTATGTCCTTTTACATACTTTATCAATTGGATTATGATTAGAGTAACATGAAACCCTTTAAGTATCAGACCAATAATTACTTTATATATTCTGTTGAACCTTAAAAATCTTAAAACTAACCAGCAGCTTAAGATGAAACTTGATATGATACATAATACCACGATTATGTCAAATGATGTAATTAGTACTACTATACTCAAACTACCTATAGTTATAGATATTAGTAGTACTAGTAGATTTATAATATTATGAATGATTCGTATAGAAATCATTGATTATATGGGTATGAATTCAATTATAAATTTAATGAAAACTTAAATCAATTGAAATTTTCACGGGTTTAGGAATATGAGGTTTTACGATATGAACTTAACCTGTGAACAATGATATGAAGTTCGATGCAAATGGATCTATGATAGTGTAATGAACTAATACGATAGTGTTGTTTAGTTATTTAGCCTATATTTGATAGGTATTGATTCATAAACCTATTATTTCAAGGTAAACATCCATCAGGAGTTGATAAAAGGATGTTATCAAACTCGCCTAATTGGGTAATCTTAGTACGAGAAAATTGCAACCATTCTCATCAAAACATTGCTTATTTTGAGACACAGACGAACAATAATTATTTGGTGTAATGAGGTTTTCCGGTATTGTTAAGGGGTAGTGCTAAGGTTGCAATTGGTTGAGGACTTCGTAATATTGACGATCTGATTTACAGTGTTTAGAGTTGTCAAGACGATGCTTCATGATAGTCGACAGCAGGAATCAATATCCACACGATAACAACACCAAGACCAACAGCCAATAACCAACACCATACTCTTCGAATTTTAATGCAAGACTTCTTAAACACCAACCTTAATACTTTATATACTAAGGTTTGCTCGTCCAGAATGTTCCACGTCAATGGTCCACGTCAACCGTCTCACCCAATTTCGCATCTCTGGTTTCTGCAAGTTTTATGTCTCGTAAAGCAATTATTACAGGTGCTTCAAAAGGGTTAGGTAAGCATATAGCTGAAACATTAGCCCATAAAAATATTAGCTTAACCTTAATAGCTCGTAATACCCAACTTTTACAGAATTTAACTCAAAATTTACCCAACTCACATCATCATAAGTTTATTGCCATAGATTTAGTTAATGATGATATAACCAAGTTACAACCAGAATTCAATGATTGTTCTATCCTTATAAATTGTGCTGGTATCACAAATCATTCCTTACTTCATAAAATGCCCATAACTGAGATCGAATCAACTTTAAAGTTAAATTTAATGGTACCTATGATATTATCAAAGTTTGCATATAAACCAATGCTTAAAATGAAGCAATTAAATCCAGTGATAATTAACATAAGTTCAATTCTTTCATTACCTGAATATTCTTTAGCTGGTACTTCAGTATATTCTAGTCTGAAAGCAGGACTCGATGGGTTTACAAGAGGTCTAGCTAAAGAGTTTAGAGGTAAAGTGAGAGTCAATTCTATCTTACCAGGATTAATGGATACAGATATGGGTTCTGGAGTACAGGGTGTTGATAAAGTGGATATACAGAGAGTTGTAAGAAAGGTAGAGGAAGTGATAGATGGTGATATGAACGGAGAGGCTATTGCAGTAGCTTAGACCACAGCAGCTAACACAACAGCTAGGAGAAAAAGTAGAACCCTGTAAATACACAAATACAATAACATTTATTGGGTATCAGTCTAACCTAATTAAATCCATAATCACCACCAACCCATCTATTTACCATATCCAAGGAGTTCTCTGGTTGATTGTATGGAACCATATGACCACCACCAAAGACTCTTAAGAATGTAAAGTTTTCGAAATTCTTAACATCACCAGCATGACTCTTACCATTCTTCCATTTCTTGATTTCAGCATTTTGGAAACCATCAGATTTAGAATATGCTAATCTGTCAGTCCATCCTTGATTACCTAACCAATTACAAATGAAATCTTTATCACCAGCATAGATTAAAACTGGTAAATCAGCTTCTAAGATATCAATTACTGCATCTCTGAAATCAGGTTTCATCCAATCTCCAGTGAATAAGAAGTTTCTGTTGATATCGAAATTACATCCTTGATAATCTTCAACTTCAGCACCAACAGCAGCTTTAACTTCAGGTAAGTTTAAGTATTGATCAATGTAGTCTAATTGTTCATAACATAAACTATTACCTTCACACATAGTTCTAATGTCATAAACGTTACGACCGGTCTTTTGATATGGACCCATTTGAGCATTGTTACAATAGATAGTAGCAGGTACACAAGCCCAAGCACTACCAGTTTCATAACAAGAATTGATTAAACCAAGACATCTTGGAATTGAATCAGCCATGGCTGAACATTCTTCAGGACTTAAAACTGACTCTTCACCACCTTCACCACATGCCATTGGTTGATAGTATTCATATTGAACTAAAGGATCAGTTAAACCATTACCAATTAAAACTGAAGTTAAATCGAAGTTTTTGTCTTCAGCTGCTAAAATGGTCTTAGCAATGATTGGAATATAATGACCAGCATAAGATTCACCAGCAATATGGAAATCTAATTTTGAATATTGAGGGAATTGTTTGTAGAATAATTCCAAGAATGCTAATACATCAATAGCAGCAGCCTTAGTGTTAGAAACCGATTCTGAACTATAACTGTATCCAACATTAACTGGTTGATCTAAAAAGATAACGGAAGCATTAGAGTTCCAAGAATAAGGGTTTCTGATTGGCTTTAAATCTGGACCAATTGATGAAGGTCCTAATTCAAAGAATAATCCAGTCAATGATGAACAACCTGGACCACCATTTAACCATAAAATAACAGGGTCATTTTTTGGATCGTTTCTACTTTCAAAGAACCAGTAGAAGAAATGTTTATCTTCATCTTCAACATCTAAATAACCACTGTATTGTTTAACATCATCAATATCTAAAGTTTTAGGAGTTGATTTAACCCTTAACTTATGATTGGTATATTTAGGATCTTGAACTAAAAAGTCAAATTTGTTAGTGATGGATTTTTTACCAGGAATTTTGGAATTAATAGAAGCTAAAGCATTTGGATATTTCAATAACATTTCATTCCATAAATCTTTGGTTTCTTTGTTTAATTTATCAAGGGGTTCATTTAAGAATTGACTAATCTTAGTAAATAAACCTTGTCCTTGGCCAAATTCAATCTTATCCAAGTTACCTAAACTAGGCAATTCAAAAGGATTTTGGTGATTGAAAGGGTTTGGGATAGTTAACCCATTGATGCTAGCAATTGAACTACCAATAAGTACTAAATTAGTTAATTTCATTTTTATCAGCGGTGTTACAATATGAAAATATTTCGAGGGCCAACCTTGGTCCTTTTAAACTTTAATGACTTTATGGGTAAATGTCCTGTATACAAGCGGTCGGGTCCGTACATTTATAAGGGAGCTGGCAATCTCAAAATGGATAGAAATGTTCCTAATTAGTTATAAATTACCCCAGCATATCAGATAACGGAAGAAGGTTGGATGCTGGTGTTTTTGTATGTAGAGTTTTAGGTTATTAGGAAGTTCATAAGTCGATTTTAATTGTTATAGGGGTTATTGATAACGCTTGCTGTAGAGACATTTAGTGGATTAACAATTTCTCAGTCTTGTGAGATAAGGAAATTGTAACACCGACCGTTGACGTAGTTCTCATCTAGACTCATAAGTCTGAGACTAACCCATGAAAAATGATATTTCCATATTTGATAAATTTATTAAACAATTAGGGACCGGAGTTTCAGGTGAAGTTGGTCTATATAGATCAAGATCAAAGGGTTCCGTATATGCTGTGAAATATTATACAGCTAAGGAAAAGTATGAGAGTTCTAATGACTTTAAACTTAGAGTAATGTATGAGTATAATATCCTAAAAGACTTGGACCATAGAAAAATCATTAAAGTTTATAAATTCAATACCTCAATGTTCAATACCAAGGTGTATATGTGTATGGAGTATGGTGGGGATACTTTGACGAACATAATGAAACTTCATCATCCTAAACCTTCACAGTTATTTGGTTACTATAAGCAGATTATACTAGGAGTGGAATATTTACATGAAAATGGAATTTACCATAGAGATTTGAAATTTGATAATGTTTTAGTTAACGATGGAATTATCAAATTAATTGATTTTGTCGATTGTTCCCAATCAATCAAATGTTATGGAATCGTTGGAACTGATAAATTTGTTGCACCTGAAGTCTTCACCACCTTAAGTTATGATGGAGATAAAATGGATATTTGGTCATTAGGGATTATGTTATACTATTTGGTGTTTAATAGGTATGCTTGGAAAATAGCCAAGATAGAAGATCCTAACTTCAAAACATATTCACGATCTTATGATTTATGTATAGATCCGAAGACTCCTGAAGGTATTAAGCTATGTCTAGAGAATATGTTGAAGATAGAACCACAAACAAGATGGAACATCAATGAGTTGAAAGAAAATAATTGGATCAAGAAAATCAATCATGACTTTTTCCCCTAATGACTTCTCTAATGAATTCCCTAATGACTTACAATACTGTAAATAGAATATATAATCGAAAATAAACTTCATGCCCCTATGACATATGGCACTGCAAAAAAATGACGAGTCAAAATAGAGTCAACTTTACCAAAAAATCGAGTCAAAAATCTCTTAAATGAGTCAAATTAACTATCAAACCCCAAAATTTATATAAACCACTTGAATAAACCCCACAAATGTTGTAGATTATTTAAAACATTATAAACCTTTTAAATTATACTAATAATTGGTGATTATTAAAAATAACTAAGGAAATAGCCACCTACACGACTTAGTGGACAAAAATCTATGAATCATAAATTTTCACTCAATTTTTTAACAGCCAAATATAACTATTCATCAATGCTTACATTACGTAGTTTAAAGACCAATTTGGTCAGTAAGAACTTAATTAGGACATATGCATTAAGTGCAAATGCAAAGAATTTAATTTCCAAGTCAGTTAGTGAAATTGACCCAGAAATGGCTGATATTCTTCAACAAGAAAAGGACAGACAAAAGAATAGTATTACATTAATTCCATCAGAAAACTTCACTTCCAAAGCTGTTATGGATCTTTTAGGTTCTGAAATGCAAAACAAATATAGTGAAGGGTATCCTGGTGAAAGATATTATGGAGGTAATCAAATAATTGATAAAGCTGAATCTTTATGTCAAACTAGAGCATTACAAGCTTTTAATTTAGATCCTTCACAATGGGGTGTCAATGTTCAACCATTATCAGGAGCTCCAGCTAACTTGTATGCTTATAGTGCCATTTTAGAAGTTGGTGATCGTATTATGGGACTTGATTTACCTCATGGTGGTCATTTATCTCACGGATATCAAACTCCAAGCTCCAAGATCTCTTACATCTCCAAATATTTCCAAACCATGCCTTATAGATTGAATGAACAAACTGGATTAATTGATTATGATACTTTAGAAGCCAATGCTTTATTATTTAGACCAAAAGTTATCATTGCTGGAGCTTCTGCTTATTCAAGAGTCATTGATTATAAAAGAATGAGATCAATTGCTGATAAAGTTGGTGCTTATTTATTAAGTGATATGGCTCATATCAGTGGATTAGTTAGTGCTGGTGTAACTGAATCACCATTCCCATATTCTGATATTGTTACTACTACCACTCATAAAAGTTTAAGAGGTCCAAGAGGTGCTATGATTTTCTATAGAAAGGGAGTTAGAAAAGTTACTAAAAAAGGTAAGGAAATTCTTTATGATTTAGATAAGAAAATCAACTTCTCAGTTTTTCCAGCTCATCAAGGTGGTCCTCATAATCATACCATCAGTGCATTAGCAGTTGCATTAAAACAAACTCAAAGTCCTGAATATAAGACCTACCAACAAGAAGTTGTTAAGAATGCTGCTGTGTTTGCTGATCAATTGAAAGCCAAAGGATTCGAATTAGTTAGTGATGGTACTGATACTCATTTAATCTTGGTTGATTTAAGATCTAAAAAAATCGATGGGGCAAGAGTCGAAGCTGTATTAGAAAGAATCAATATTGCTGCTAACAAAAACACCGTACCTGGTGATAAATCAGCCCTTTTCCCATCAGGTTTAAGAGTTGGTACTCCTGCTATGACCACTAGAGGTTTTGGTGAGGAAGAATTCGAAAAAGTCTCAAGCTATTTCCAAAAAGCGGTTGAAATTTCAATCGATTTGAAACTGAAGGAATCTGGAAGTTCACCAAAAGATTTATTAGCCAGTTTCAAACAATTAGCTGATGAAAGCCAAGAAATCAAGCAATTAGCTGATGAAGTTGCCAATTGGGTTGGTCAATACCCTGTTCCAGGTGATTTTTAGACGACAACCAATAGGTTGTGGTTTAGTATGTAATAAGTAAAATAATAAGATTTATATCTTCATTCGCTTCCTTCTCACCTTACACCTCGATCTCTAGAGCGACATCCTCGATTTAGTTCTCACGCACGCCATGGAGAAACTGAATAAGTCAATGCTACAACACTCCACCCAAACCATATCATGGTCAAGGAACGGATTCATAGCCTACTCCTTACCTAATAGGAAGGCAAACCTATGGCTAACTTTCTTGGAGAATATAAATGGCAAAACATGGCAATTATCCTCGCCCCAGGAAATGATTATTAAACCTAATATTGAAAATCTGATAATACCCGAATTGAATATTCTTAAATGGAGTAATTTAAGTACGGATTTAGGTATAACCGATGTATATGGGAACTTTTATATCATGTTGTCGGGGGTTCTGTTACTTGAAGATGGGAATGGGGTTAGTTCCAGTAATGGTACGCCATTAAGTAGTGGGATTAGTACCAATGGTATAAATGGGTCTAATGGGAGTTTGAGCCATGGAAACGGTAATGGAACCACCCATAATGGTACTTCACATAACGGTACTACACACAATGGAACCACACAAAATGGAAATACTCACAACGGCAACTTAAATGGTATAGGATCTCCAAATTACGAACTAACATCATACAACCACCTAGAAGTAATTTATAGAGATATAACCGTGACCCAGTTAAATCAAAAACCAAGCCCAAGTGCAAAGATTATTGATATCAGATGGTTAAGAAGTGAAAAAGCTCAAATCATTTCTAAAGAAGCAAGGTTGGGTAAAGCCGATAATGAATCATCAGGGTATAGTTATAAAGTCGGTCAATATCAACCTAAGAATGTTTGTCATCCAATATCGACCAAACAAGCATGTATTGCTGTTAGGGCCAATGGAGAGTTATTGTTATATTATCAAGGAGAACATAAAGTTGAATATTACAAATTAGCAGTGGATTTAACTTCAGAGTTTGGATATAATGTTAAGATCAAATATGCTGGGTTTGGATTCCCCAACTTGAAAGATGATGAACGGAAATATGTTTTATTAGTAACATATGATGAATTAAGTAATAAAGTAAGAACTTATAAGGTGTTCATAGATTGGGGGTTTTTAGCAGAATCAGCAGTTAAGCAAAAAGTCGATCCTCACTATAATACTCCTAAAGAATCCCAAACCCCTCCAAAATTGTCATTTGAAATCATGCATGAAATGTCACCATTATTAGACAATGAGTTTAGCGGTACAGTATATGATGATTATAAAGATAAGGACGTAAAACCTGACCTTGATATAATGGATATTGATACTAAGCCTAATATTGAAGATCGCATTCATTATAATCCGAAGTATAAGTATGGTACCATAAACTCAATCATTATCATATCACCATTAACAGAAGAGGAAGAAGATGTTGATATCTTTATAACTTATGAAAACTTTGACGAAAACTTAAAAACCACTACCACGGTGTGTAGGTATAGAATTACTAAGAATTCTAGTTTATTATCTTCTGCGTTTAAAGAGATTGGCTACCTTAGAGGAGTTGAAGATAAGAATGCTCATGTAGAGTCAAGTTTGAAATTACATGATCAAATCCTTGTGACTGATAAGATTATCCTGTTCAACACTGAATGTAATAACTTATGTATTGTACTAGATTCTGGTGATGTTTTCTCATTAGATAGAACCACAAGTCCATTAGCAGGATTTAAACATGATGAAGAAATCGAAAAAATCAGTTCTTTGGATCATTTAGGGTTTGAGTTCCCGAAGATTCCAATTAATCCATCAAATCCAGTTATTATAGGATTTTCACCACTTTTAACTGCATTAGTATACTTTGAAATAAAACAAGAAAGCCCTAATTTGAAATTGTCAGTGGCTAAGAAACAACATTACCTTGATGCTACACCCAAGGAATTATATAGAACCTCAGTTGGATTTGCATTCTATCATGCGTTGTCATGTTATTTTAATATGAATAGTGATGATATCCTTATATTAACACAATTAGAGATCGAAAGAGTTAGTAAGCTACTTGAACCAGAAAAGACCAAGCCAATAGTCGACAATTTCATCGAAACTATCATTTGTGAGAGCCACAAGGCCATAAACTTCCAATTAGATTCTTTCAATAAAGAAAGTGTTGATAAACTTTTAAGTAACCCACCATTACAGAAATTATTATCCTTACAATTGGTTTTAGGAGGGTCTGAATTCAGATTGAATAATATTAGTGAAAGTATTGCCTGGATTGTGTTAAACTTAAGAAGTACTAGTTTTGGAATCATGTTCTCGTTATCAAGTATATACAGACAGATTTCTAAGAAAAAACCAACGGATGATACTTTACAAGATTCTATATCAAGAGCTGAATCTATTATATCATTAAGTGGTAATGTTAGATGGTTGGTTGAGTTAATAATTTACTTAAATCAAGAGATTTTAGAATTATATATGGCAGAAAAGAATGGTAGACCAAGTAAAATCAATTATCATAATTCAATTGTACTTCCAATCCTTTTAAGTAAGGTTCCAAGATTATTCTTAATGTACTCCTTATCATCATTAAGCAAGACTCAAGAAGTTTTAAAGAGGTTGAATAAAGATTTAATCGATGCTAATAAATTATTCACACCAATGAAAGATGCATTAAATCGATATTTCACGTCATGTTCAAATTCTCCTTTAAACATTAACCTTTTTGAGAACTTCATAAGAGAATCCGATAGTTACATTCTTAAAGAGATGAATAATTTGAGTAGTTCGAATCCTAAAGGCTATATGTTGAAACTTGAACAACAATTAGTATGCCATGGTAAACTAGATGATGATTTATTAAAAATGGGGAAATGGGTTATTGATAAATATGCTTCATTCATAATCCGTGATTTAAAAGTTGCTGAAATGTATTATTATGACGTTGATTGGTTAAGTCTAGGCAAATCTACTACTATACCGGGTGATTATCCTATCTATACCGATAATGTAGGGCTTAAAACCATACCAAGACAAAAATACGGTAAGCATGAAGTGATTGATAGTTTAAGAAAGATTGTCATTAATATGAATGAAACAGGATTAAGAAAATGTACCAGATGTAGAAGTATTTCTTTAGTTAATGATCCATTAATATTTAATCAAGGCAATATTGGTTTATGGACCATGGTATTCCAAAGAACTTGTGTTTGTGGAGGTGCTTGGGTTAATCTTAATTAGGAGTTTATAGATACTATATGCATGTTCTCTCGGTTAACTAAATAGCCAAGACTACTCTTGTCACCCCTTAAAATCATCAGAGTGTATGTAGCATGAGATTGACTTCTGAAATTGTCGATGAAAATTTTGCGACATAAATTTGGAAGGGGGTGCTGATTCAGTATTCGGTACGTCATGATGATGTTTCTATTATCCTTTAATACGAAGAAAAGTTTAATGTATCAGGTACTGTGATACAGTAAGTCTTAGTTAGTGTAGAAGTGCAATCGAGTTGCTAACAAGGCTGGCTTCAATGCCAAGCATGTACATACCAGACCAAAACTGATCTATTTGCTTGGGCTGTATTGCAGCTTTTTGAAATGTGTCATTTCAGACCGTTAAGCCTTGAAATTAACTCGGTTTCATAGCCTAATTTAGGCTATATACTTAAAATTTTGGGTACTATAGAATGTGACCAAGAACATAAAATATCAGTACAATTTATTAAATGCTCGAACCTGTTTAAGTAGGATGTCTTCTCATGAGAGTCGAAGGAATCAGGGAGGGATTTAGGGCGAGGGAAGAAGTTAGGGCCAGGCTTTGAGTAGCTTACAGTTAAGTAATAGAGGGTGAATTTGAATAGGGCCAGGCTTGTCTTTTCCAAGAGTAATACAGGGCCCAGGACCTTATCAAAGATTCAAGTCTCATACAAACAGTCACAACTCTAACACACTTGTAACTCTAACACACTTGCAACTTTAACAAACCTGTAACTCTAACAAACCTGCATGAGCAAGAATACGTTCTACGAATTAGTTGAATTTTCGAGGTTCAAGTCCTTTTAAACCCCCTCATACAATAAACCGATGACATAGAAACTCACAATAGCCATCATCTAAACACACCAACAATAAATCCTAGATTCCAGACACCAGAAATGGATAAATTCTTACTTGAAGGAGTTACAAAATGGTTGAGAGGTGGACCAGATTTACGTGGTTATGTACCGTGTTTGATAATATGCGACTTCCATTTGAAAAGGTTTTACCGTAAACCAAAAATAATAATTTAACCGGATTTGGAAATTGAGATGTGTGTAGGATCGATGGTGCGTCAAGGCAAAAGGGATTTATAGTTGGGTAATTGTTGAGGTTGATATTTGTATAAATTTGTTGTGATAGAAGTCAGTGTATTAGAAGTCAGTGTATTATTAGAAAGTTAAGTCCATATATAGTGACTCAAAACGTAATATAGGAGATAGGGTAAGAAATAAGCTTATTATATTAGTGATATCAACTGCGTTCAAATATCATAAGAAAACCAAGATGCCCTTCAATAATAATGAACTTCAAATAGTTCAAAATATTTGGAATAAATTGGACTTTTATCATTCATCAACAAATTGTGATATTTCCAGTATAAAGTTCAAGTTCCACCAAATCACAAAATTCCAAACCATTTTCTTTCTTAATGAAAACGATGTACAAATAAAAGATATAGATTCCATAAATTATCAGTTTGACCAACTTATACAGTTATTATCATTGGTGGTAATCAATCTCAAATTCCCTCATAAATATTATGATTACCTCCTAAAATTCTCCAAAGTTAATAGCCGCATTTATGATTTGGACTTGAATGGATTTTGTCAATTATTGTTAACCACTATTTTACAATTACACAAAGTCGAAAATTATCATCAATTTGTATTTATAAAATTTTTAACATGGTTCATAGAATCCATCGATGAATTAAGTGAAGATACCATCATAGACATCACTAGTGATGATTATAGATTAAGTTATAGTGATTCAAACATGTCATCATTATCATTACACAATGATGATAATTCCATACTTACATTAGACCAGAGCACCATAGCAGAGTCTGGGTTGAACAAACATTATTTTGATCAGAATTCAACTGCTTCAATTGATATTGATCAATTATCAGATTTAGATAATGATCCAGTCACTTCTGATCATGATTCTGATGATAACACATACGATTTATTGAATAGTTTCAACCATGATTCAAAAAAGAAGAAGAAGAAATTCACTTCAAGTTTAAAGCATGTAAATAGTATAAAGAGTACCCATAGCATGAAGAATTCTAGAAAAAATACTTTAAGGACTATGACGTCTATATCAAGTACAAGATCAAAGAAACAACTGGATTGTGTTATTATGTAGTTGAGGAGTATGATGGGTTTATTGTAAATTATTGTAGTAGTCATGTAGTAACAAGTAGCATAGCAAGTTTTACCTCTAAGATTCTAACAGAGCCATAAAAACCTTTATTAACGTATAAACTCAGGCAACAATATCCACTATCCTCCTAAACCTCCACCTATGGGTGTAAACAATTTTCATTGAAACATCCAGTCACATTATCAACTGAACAATTAACACTCTTAGCATCAAAATGAGGGAAATCTCTACCAACAAATTCAGGTTGAATCGTTACACTATGGATATTAAATTTATGTAAAACTTCTCTAACTTTAGCAACTGCTATTAAGAATTTCTCTTTAGTGAAATCTTCATTGAAATCTTCAGCTAATTCAACATGTAAGGAAGCGATTAAAATGTCTTCATTCAAGTTCCAAACATGGAAATCATGAACCGATTTAATGGCATCAATTTTAACCACTTGTTCGACAATTATATTAGAATCTAAATTAGCTGGTGATGCTTGTAATAAAATCTTACTTGACCTTTTACATAATGGTAAAGCTGATGAAAAGATAATAACAGTAATCACCAATGAAATGAATGGATCACTATAATATTTCCAAGACCAGTTGGTTTTCCATATTATTAATGCTGCGATGATAACTCCAACATTACCTAAAGCGTCACCTAAAACATGTAAGAATACTCCTTCAACATTCATACTTTTAGCTTTCTTGGACTTTTCACCTTCAAATCTCTTAACTACATTTTCAGGCATATACTGAGCAAAATCACTAGTTGAATTATTATTATTTCTTAATAATGGAGCAGTTTCAGAAGCAGCATTATCTGATTTATGACTATGACTATGTTCATGAGCATGGTCATGACTATTACCTTGTTGTTGATCATCATGTTCAAAATCAATCTCTGCCCCTCCACCATGACTATGACTATGACCATGTTCATGGAATAATACCAATCCAATCAAATTACTAGCTAATCCAGCAAATCCAACTACAAGAATCAAAACTGGATTTGAAACTTCCGGTGGTGAGATAAGTCTTTGGATGGCCTCAATAACAATAGTGAAACAAAGTGCCAATAAAAACACAGCATTAATCAAGGCTCCCAATATCTCAGCTCTTTGCCATCCATAAGTATATTTGCCATCAGCTGGTTTTGTTGTTTTGACTTTGACGGCCCATAATGCGATGAAAAGGGAAATTATATCATTCAACATATGGAAAGAATCAGCAACTAAAGCCAACGAATGAACCGCATACCCGACTATTGCTTCTATCAAGAAGAAAACCGTATCTAAAGCCAAGAGACTAATGATTCTAATCTCTTTGCTCTTCATGGTGTATTTGTATTAGTATTTCCCTGGTCGCGAAGGTCGGTGTGGCTAAGGAGCATGATATTTAGTCTAAAAATAGTGCAATTACAAACCACAAAAGGAACCGAGTCACAAATGGACCAGTCACAAATGGAGCCGAGTACACAAAGACGAGGCTAGAGGTGGTGTTAATAAAGAATAGTATTCATTAAAAAAGGGTCATAAGTCATTATTTACTAGAGCTTAATAAATCATTAAATGAAATCTTTTGACCTTGATGGTTTTGAGGCGGAATTTGTTGAGGTTGGGAGTAGGGTGATTGTTGAGGTGGTTGCGGTGGTTGAGGATAGGCTTGAGGTATGTGTTGGCCTGGAGCTTGGCCTGGCACTTGACTTGGAGCTTGGCCCGGCACTTGACTTGGAGCTTGGCCTGGCACTTGACCTGGAGGACCTTGCATCTGACCTGGAGCTTGACCTGGCACCTGACCTGGCACCTGACCTGGAGAACCTACATGACCTGGAGAACCTACATGACCTGGAGAACCAACATGACCTGGAGAACCAACATGACCTGGAGAACCTACATGACCTGGCACCTGACCTGGATAATAATATGGATAATAATAATATGGAGGAATTGAACTATTATTTGGATTTGGCCCTGGATTCATCATTGGATGTCCAAGTCCTGGTCCACCATGAGGTAATGGTGGTGGATAAAATGGTGATGGATAAGATGTAACTGGATTTTGTGGAACTTGATTTAATTGATTTAATTGTTGATGTTGTTGCAACATTGTGTCCAACTTTAACTTTGGACTATTACTAAAACTTGGTTTTGGTAAATTCAATGCTTCAGGTGATGAATGAAATGATGAACCAGCATAAACATCTTTTTTATCTTTACCATTTGTCCCATTATTACTAGTGCCATTATTTTGACTTCCAGATTTGTTTCTATTAGAATTCTTATTCTTACCTCCGTTTCTTTCTTTATCTTTATCTTTATTATCAAATACAGGTTTGTTACCATTTGGCAAAGAAGGCTGAGAAAATTTCTTTTTATCCTTTTCTTTATCTTTTTCTTTATTCTTGGATTTACTCTTATTACCAAAATCTACCTTCCCACCACTCGGCAATCGTCTTTCATCTTTATGTATTGAACTAGGCAATTCGTGGGCCATCATTGTGTGTAATAATATGTAAGTGTTGAGGATGCGAATGAGAGTGATGCTTGGGCGGGGCACGACCCTTGAAGAACCCTCACATAGTTAACCTTGATAACTATACACATCTACATATATCTAATGTAAAATTGAACTAAAACCTATAATACCCATGCCCACTAAAGTCCAGAAGATTACTAAATTCAGTGATCTACCATTAAATGCAGTTGCTGACCCAAACATCGATAATGCTACTACCGTCAAGAATCCACTAGTTATGGACATGGTGATTCCAAACACAAAGTTCAAATCCTTTAAATTGTAGTCGCTATATCTTAAGAACAAAACTCCCAACAAACCTCCTAATGGTTGTGAAATGCAACCTAAACCACCACCAATTAAGATCGACTTCAATTTAGGGTATGGTGAAGTCTTTGAATTTGAAAACAGATAATAAAGTGGCAAACACATCGAGAACCCTTCAATGAAATTATGAACTAATAAACTAAAGAATATTTCTATTCCTAATCTGGAATCAGCCTCTGATGTAACGAAAGTTATGAAACCTTCTGGTAATTTATGCAAAGTTATAGCCAATGTAGTTTGAATACCAATCATTAATAATCTCGATAAAGGAGTTGAAACATGATGGTGATGATCTGATTTTGCCATTGATAGAGCCATTGAATGTGTTGATTTCAGTCTTGTAAGATCGTGGCTGTGATCGTCATCATGGTGATGTTCATGATGGTGATGTTCGTGATGTGAATCATAAGTTTCATGTGGATCATGGAAATCGATATCATTTGAATGAATATCATGAGAATGAATTGAATGAACTTCATTAGAATTTAATGTATGAGTGTCAGCTTTAATAGTGACGGGTAATTCACAAAAATGTAATTTTTTGGTATCATTTACACAAATTTCTGCACTGGAATATCCTTTACATTCCCCAAAACTTTCATTATTGAATAAATGAATTATAGAAAACTTCTTCTTAGCCTTATTTAAAACCAAAGGCGTTGTTTCTGATTGAGTCATCTCTTCTGACCTTTGATCGTCATGGGCACCATGGTCATGATTCCCATGATGATGGTGATGATCATATCCATTTTCTAAATCATGACTATGATGAATTACACTTTCACTAGTAACTAAGTGTAAAATAGTGTCTAGTATGAAATAAACGATCAACCCAAATATGAATGATCCAATCCAATATTTCTTTACCAAACTGTCTTCCAATGATGACTCTTCTAAGTACTCATTACCTTTAATAAGGAGTCTACTTAATGCTGTGAAAATCAAACATCCGCTACTAAAACTTAAGGAACAAATCAAAAACCCAAAGTTCTCTTTTAAGTCAAATGGGTGTCTTTTAACAAATGCTTTTGTGAATAATATTTTATAAATGTCATCAATAAATATTATGAGGCATCCTAGAAGACACAACAAACTAGAACATATGATCAACACCCATCCTTGTTGAATTTTGGTATCAAATGACATGGTTGTAGGGTGAAGAAAATGGTGGACTTACGATTAGTTTTGTGGTACCTTGGTGGAACTCGCGCTCATCAGTGACATGTCGTGACGACACAAATGTCAAATGTGTAGAAATGTGTTAGGAAGCTGATGAGACTTGGTTAATGCTTGGATTCATTTCTTACGAAGTTTCTAACGTGTTAAGTATGAGTCATGTTACAAATTGATTACTATAGTATGAATGATGATATTCAGGTTGATGAGAATTTTAGGATCAATGTTAAATTTAGAAGCTTAAGACTAAAGCACCCAAATAACTCCGTGAATCAGAACTAAGCTTTAACTGGCAAACATTTCTTGGTTACCTTTAAGGTTTCATTAACAAGGACTTTGTGCAACTTCCTCTAATAGCTCCCCAACAACTCAGTCCCAACAACTCCCACCACATCTCACTACTTTCTAGCTCACCAACTCATGGTCGAAATTCCCAAAATCGAAATAGCCAACCACACTAATTTTAAACCAAATAATCTCTATATACAGTAATTAGTGCAAAACTAGTAGAAAATTCTTAGTTTAGTCTGCTTCCTAACCCAAAATTAAAGCCGCAGCGGTATACCATAGTACCCCCACATTCGCAGTTCACATGCCTTTAAGTATAGAGTGAACATCATAAACTACCATAACAACAACCATGTCAGTTGAACCACCTCAAGAGATTGATGTTTACTTCGGGAGAGGGATTTCAGGAACCCTTGCCATTCCCCATTCAGTTGGTACCGAAGAAGGACTTGACGATGATTTTGCTCCAGCTACTCATAAAGTTGCCCTTATTTTACATGGACAAGGTGGACATAGAAGTTATTGCTATCAGAAGTTATTAGCTCATAGATTGGCCAAAGAGTTGGGGATCTATTCATTAAGAATCGATTTTAGAGGTTGTGGGTATTCTGCTGATAATGCTGATGCTCATGCTGGAAGGACTTTAAATCAAGACGTTGAAGATATTGAAGACCTGGCAGAATTTTTACTTGATGGGTCTAAAAATCCATTGAACATAAATTTTACATTATCATCGATCATATGTCATTCAAGAGGATCACTTCCAATGTTTTTATGGGCCTTAAAACAAGATAAAATCCTTAAAAGTGATGATCCTAGTAAAGCCATTATTGTCCCTAATTTGGTCAATTGTTCTTGTAGGTACCAATCTCATACTGTATTGGATAGATATGATTTAGACGATTTAGAAGATGATATAGTTGCTCCTATGTCGATGATGAGACACGGTAAAATACAGATGGTTAATATCATGAAACAAGAAATCTTTGATTTGGCTACGGTTGACTTGTCGGGATTGAATGATTTATCAATTGAATTTTCAGTTATGAGTATCTATGGATTACAAGATGTAATTACTCCTGTTGTTGATAGTAGTCATTATGCTAATGCTCTTAACAGAGGACCACTTTCCCATAGATTAGAGATATTACCACCGGCAGATCATAATTTCTTTGGGGTTATTCCTATCAATAATGAAGCTGATGCTGAAGAACATAATCCTTTGAATTTACCATTGAATTCTAAGAAATTTATTAACTACAACCCAGTTGTTGTTGATAAGATTCTCGATTTCTTATCACCAGCCAATGAATTAGAAAGGTTCTTACATATCAGTAAGAATATTGGTCATTTATCGAGATGGAAAAAAGTTGAAGGTGTTAGCAACTTCAGAGATGCAGGGGGTTGGAAGTTAACTCATCCAAGATTCCCATTAAAGAATGATCACTCCCCTTCTAATTATTATGTCAAACACAATTATTTATTTAGGTGTGCTAATATCGGTAATATCACTGATAATGGCTTAAGCACCATCAAAGCTTTAGGGGTTAAAGCCATTTTCGATCTTAGATCTGATGGTGAGGTTTTAAAACATGGATACCCTGAAAATGTAGGGAATTATGGTATTAAGAGATTTCATACTCCAGTGTTTCCTAAAGATGATTATTCCCCAGAATCTATCGCTATAAGGTATTCAAATTTGATGACAAGTTGGAGTACTTATGTCCATGTCTATGATGATGTTTTATCCAACGGTACCAAAGCATTTAGAGAGATTTTTGAATTCGTTAGGGATGAAAATCAACCATTCTTAATTCATTGTACTGCTGGTAAAGATCGTACAGGAGTTTTAACAATGTTGATGTTATTATTAACTGGATTGGATCATCTGACAATTGCTAAAGAGTATGAATTGACCACAGTAGGATTAAGACCCGAACATGAAAATATCAAGAAAAACTTTATAGATGGGCTTGATAGATTGAAAGCTAAATTAGGAGACTTGACTCAAATTGAAGCAGCAGTAAGTCAAGGTAGAAAGCACTTCAAACTTGAAAAACATGGGTTTAATAACTTAGTTAGTTCAAGGTATGAAGCCATGTTATCTACCATAGACTTACTTAACGATAAATTCGGTGGGGTTGTCAACTATATGAAACAATACTTGAACTTCAATGATGATGATATTTTGAAAATCTATGATAATTTAGTGATTAATGATAAACTCGGATATTTTAATGATGATAGTTTTATCCAATGGAGCCACAGGAATAATATGGGGCCTAATCTTTAACCAAGGGGTTTTTAAGTTTAAAGTTAGGTAACAAGTAGACGTATAAAATAAACATAGACTCTAGGAATTACTTAATTACTTAATTTAGGAATTGATTCTCGGTTAAGTTTTGTAAAGTTGAGACCACGGCTAACATTTGTATGGAGGCGACGGCTACGGCTAAAAATAACTTTCCGAAAACGGTTTCAACGCTTCTATCTCTAGCTAATCTTTATTTTCAACAATAATGATATCACGGTAGGAAATCATACTATCAGTTAAGAGGGTTAAAATATTAATTAACTAATTAGGAAAGTTGTTTACGTGCCCGAACCGAATGTTTGAGAAAATCCTCAAACAGGAAATGTTGCTGCAAGTCATTAATTACCTAAAAAAGGAATTAATTGTTGACTCCATAATTTAAATAATCTTTGAATCCAAATTTTAAAAATTCACAAGAAATTTCCATAATATAAAGCCATCTCATCGTTTAACAAGAATCAACGGTTAAAATGAGTGATGAAGGTTATAAAGCTATTGATGGGGTAATGCAATTACTTCGATATCAACAGAATTACCCTGCTTTAGGAACTGGTCAAGGTCCGTTAGCAGCTCAAGCCAGGAACTTATTAGGAACCATTCCCCCAGTTTTCATTGAGTATCAAACTTCCTATCAATTTAATATATTTGGTAATTATCCTTTCAAAAGAGATATTGCCCCATCTGCTGTCTTTATAGCATGGTTTGGGTTAATGTTCATATTACACACCACCATCTTCATAATTAATACTTCAAGAGGTCATCACTTTTGGATAAGTTTAACTTATATGGCATATTGTATTTTTAAAATCGCTGGATTTGCATTAAGAATCGTTTGGCAACAAAATTTAGGGATAACAGGAGTTGGTTTAAGTAGTGAGTTCTTTTTAATTATTCCATCGATTATTTTGATTTCGTTTAATTTGATCTTGGCTCAAAGGATTTTCACTTGGAGACATCCAGTTGGTGGTTCTAGAAACCTATTCTGGGCAATTATGTTAACATTTTATGGATTTGTGATATTGATTATTGCAATGACAGTGCTGGCAACTTTCTGGCCATATCTTCATTTATTATCAGAAGACATTTATACCAGATTTAAGAAAGTTGCTCAAGCTGCTTCCATCTTAATTATCTTATATACATTAACTGCTGTGGCATTAATCGGGATGGCTTATTTCTTTAAACCAACTGCTAAAGATGAAAATTTGTACACTTATCAACCATGGTGGATTGAAAGTTTCCATCCATTTTACTTTGTCAAGAAAAATGCTGCAAGAGATGCAGAAGAAACATTTATGAAAAGAAATCATAACCATCGTCATGCCATCAGAGTTATAGCCGCAACTCATCATCATTATAATATGGTCGAAGGATTAACTAATGAGAGAGGTGATTTAACTCATAATATGTCATTATGGATTTTAGTATATTCCACTTTTGTTTTATTCCTTGGTGCAGTTTGTAGAGCTATCCCATTATTCCAGAATAGATACCAAAAGGATAGTTCATCCATTTGTAATTCTATTGCCATGTATATGATCTGGGGATTTGGTGAAGGAATTCTTCTTTTGGTGTATGCTGTTGGTAGAGTTGATTTAAGGTTCTATAGACCTGACAGATTACCAAGGAAAGTCAGAAGTATTATTACTGCTGAACAATCGATTGAACATAGTGAAGCTGAAGAAACTGACGAAGAGTTTATTGATGATATGCATACTAGTGATTTCACTGATATGTCCAGTCATAATTATAGATTACCAAAATATGAAGAAGATTTCAAGAAGGAGAAAGAACATGATTCTGATAATGAGAGTGAATTCCATTTTTAGTAGTGAATACCCATGTATTATAGCCCTTCTCCTCTACTTCTAGGCCTGTCTCTACCTCTCGTCTCCCCTACCTTTACTTCTACTCTTGCTCTTTCTACTACTGTAATTTACACACTAACTATACACTAACTCTACCCTAACTGGGCACACAAGATGCACATACACAGAGACCCACGGCTTACGTCTATTGATCCGCTATAGAATTAAATAACTCTACTAACTTCTTACCATTAAAAACATGATCCTCTGGCATCCCAAAATACGACGAATTTGGCAACACTCTCAACAATTCATATATAGAATTACCAATAAATCCTTGTGTTTGTGGTTGTACTGGTATAACAGCTTCCTCTTGCTTTATCAAAGGTTTTGATGGTAAATCGATTTTAACCTTCTTCTTTGGTCTTTCATCTAAATCAACTGGCTCTTCAGTATCATCATATGGTACAGTTTTACCCAAATCATATTTTATTAAATCGATTGTATCATAAGCATACCTTGATCTTATTAATTGTAATGGATCATCTTGGGGAAAGTATGTTCTGAATCTCTTTTCAAGACTGGTGACTATTCCAAGGTCTAAAAATTTAGTTGCAAATTTCCCATAGTCTTTAATCAATTTCTTGATGAAGAATTTATGATTTTCAATGGTTTCTAAGTTTTCTTGTTTGATCCAATCAGGAGTATCTAAATCATCAACTCCTTCAGGGTTTTCAATCTCTTGTAATAAATTGGTTATAGATATTTCAAATAACACTTTAATACTTTCAATTTCATTAATCATAATCAAATAGTCCAAATATGCTAATAAGTATTTCCCATTTGTACCATATGTCTTTAACCCTAATTCAAACACTTTGGTAGCAGTTTTCTTATTATCTGAATAGTACTCCATTAATCCATTTTCTACATATAATTCATAACCTATGTGAGAGAATTTCTTAGCTTGTTTGAAAATATTACGGGACTCTTTAATTCCACTTGATCTTTTATTGGTCATCATTTGTTTAGTATAAATAAGCGTTATATTTCTTGCTAATTCTTTCTGTTGCAGTTTTAAGGTCTTAAGGGTCTTTATCTCTTCAGTAGAAAGAATTATTGGTTTCTTGGTCTCTTCTTCATCATTGTCGTTATTTACCACAGTTTTGTTATTGATCTTTTCAATATCATTGATAAGAAGTTGATGATCATTAGTTAATGACTCTATAAGACTATTTAACACTTCATTAGCTTTAGTGAGGTTATTGTCCTTTTCATACAATTCAGATAATTCAAAACTTATCAAATAACTCTTAGGGTTTAATATCAAACTTTGACCCAACACTTCAAAATTGGCAGTCAAACTTCCACCTTCTTCTGAATCATGTTTATTCAATAAATATTGATTGTATCTGTACCATAACTCCGGTACAAATGGTAAAGAAATAATAGCTTGCTTGTAAACATACTCGATTCTCTTTTGTAGCAAATTTTCGTCTTTTATATTCAAATTATTCTTTTGTTCAAATTCAATCCATTTATACCATAATTTAATTTGGTCTTGTACCAAAACGTTATGTTCTTCATCATGTAATCCATAAGGAACAATATCTCTTATTAACAGCTTATTAGTGATATTATGCCATTCAATATTCCAAGATCTTGCTTCCATAAACTCTGATGATTTATCAGCAATAAATCTACTTGAAGTTGAACTATTAATTTCATTCTCCCATTTAGTATAAACTGACCATAAATTTTCGATTTTTTCAGTAGGAATTACTAATAATTTCTTATAAACTTTCCTCATTAAATCAATTTTTTGTTGTTGTTCCCATGATGCACTTGGAGTCCAAGATTTTAGAAATTCTAAATAATCATTCCATAAATCTCCACTTTTGATATCCAAACCAACTCTATTCACTGAAAATTCAAATGCTTGAATCACAACTCCTCTAGCTTTTTCTCCTCCGGTGATAACATCATTGACTCTACGAACATATGATACGTATAATCTGAATAACTCCACATTATCAACAGTAGTAATACACTTGGAAAATAACTCTTCGACTTTCTTATCATCACCTCTACCAATTTCAAACGTTATATAGCTACACCATTGTTTCCCATCCAATTTGAAGATGTTTAAGTATCGATTAAATACTGATCTTATTTGTCCTTCTTTATCTTTAGCTATCACTTGTTTTATAAGCTTATTCCATTTATTATAATCACGTGGACTGCTATTTAGTTCATCTTCTAATTGACCTATGACGTCCAATTTCTTTTTCTCGATGAATGAACTCATAAGGTTTAATGAATGAAGTTATGTGTGATAGTATGAGTTACTGGTACGGTCTGAGATGAACTTGGACTGCGAACTTTGTGAGAACCTGAGCCATTTGACAATTGAGCATCATGGAATTACATATATGGGGAACTGACCACACATCATTGATTTCGCCCGAATCTTTAGCTTGTGTATGGCTAGTAAGTCTTATAGATCATCAGGTAAGGATTGTGGCTTCCAATAATACAAATTTATCCAAATCAGGTAAATTACCTGTACTTATAACTAGTACTGATCAATATGAAGGTTATTTACCTATTACCACATATTTATCACAATTTGCCAATGATTGTGATTTAATACCCACCACATCATTAACTAAAAGCCAACAATTATTTGATAGAAGTTTAATCACTTACATAGATAATAAAATCCATTATATAAATCAATATAACCTTTATATTAGCAGTACAAACTATGAAAAATACACCAGAAAACTATTCAAACATTACTTACCATTCCCAATGATGTATAATCAACCATTAAAGTTCTATAACGTTGCTCAGCAGGAAGTTCAACTCATAGGTATAGGGAAAACTACCAGAAGTTTACTTGGTTTTGGTGAAGAAGTTGATGATGATCTTGATACAACTGCTCCAATCAGTAAATTACATGAGAGAACCATGTTAGCAAGCAATAAGAAGAAATTATCTATAAGAGAGTCTAAGAATGCTCTTAGAGCAATGAACTTATTACATGAATACGTCGAAGAAATCACTCAATTTTACAAAGAGATTAATAAAGAGTTTCTGTTAGTGCCTGGTAAGTTTACCAGTAGTGAATTATTACTTCTAGCTTACTTTAAATCCATTTATAGTGAAGAATTACCTGACCAAATCTTACACCAAACCATCGAACAAAATCATCCACAATTCCACAAATTCTCAACCCAAGCCATAACTGAGTTAGATGGTCGTATAAAAAAATTCAGTAACCCTCAATATGACCAATTGCCAACGTTATATAATGAAATAAAGCATCAATTAAGTCAGTGGTACCCTCAATAGTTTTGCAACCGATGGAGCCCGACCTAGACAGGCCGACTTAAATACAACCAGCGCGACTGAAAATTTTTCACATACTTAATATATACTACAGTTGTAACATGTACCTAAACCTCTTCATGGCAAACTCAGCATAGTTTCATTTCTTACAGCCCATGTATTTAATGATGGAATTCAATTGCCAAAGAACAACAAATCCACAATAGTTGATATCAGCTTCTGTCAATAGAAGTTGAACTTTACTATTAACTATTACCGGATTTCACATCAATAATAGAGCCCTATAACCTTATAAGCTGCTTGTAAGCTTATAAGCCTATTATTCATTCCTATAAGCCTATAAGCTCCTCCTAAAAACCTACCCCTTAACCCTAGAAGTCACCCTGCATTATACACCTACAAAGATTGGATCACAATAAATGCCGCGTTGTTTGAAACTTACCGCGTTAACCATGAACCTCATCTTCTTGTATTTATTAACTACTGCCATTTGTGCAATAGTCTCAACAAATGAACCGGTAATCACATCACCACCAGACCCACAATTGGTTAAAAGAATAGATGCCGATTATATCGAAAAACAATTGAAGATTTTAGAAGATGCTGAAGCTAAAGCTCATGGATCAATGTCTAGTACTACTGATGTCCCAAGACCATGGAGAAGAACCATTTATGGTAGTATAGTTGAAATTGTTAAGCCAACCGTTATTCAAGGTGTTACATTAAGTGCTAAACCTCCAACTCAAACTAATGGGTTAGAACCTTGGATTTCTTTGAAGAAAGATGGTAGTCCTCAAACTATTAAGCCAGAATTAAAGAATGGTCATACCAAAAAACCATCACCAACTTATGGTACTTGGTTTGCCACTCCAACCACAGTAAGGTTCACAAAAGAACAATTGAAAGCCCATAATATGGCAGACGATGAAGTCCATGAAGAAGTAGAATTTATTGAAGAAGATCAAACTTATCATATGTTAAATCCAATCATAAGATGTACTCCAGATTCTTATTTTAAGAAAGGTATCAACAAGAATGTGTTATCTGAACCATTTTGTTTCCCTAAAGATAACTCAGTTATGAAATTAGGCAGATCATACTTCTTTACTTGGTATTCCAAGTTTTTCGATGTTGAAAAGGTTAAGTTTCATTTATCAGCAGTTAAGGTTGGATACAAAGATGCTGGGTTAAAGAAAAGATCAGCTATAATGGAAAATGGTGGTAAAATCCAAGAACAATCATTTTGGAGCTCAGAATGGATTGATAATGAATCTGGAATGTTCCCCTTAGAAATCGTTGAAGACTTCTTTACCTCAGCTGATCAAATGGAAAGAGTTGTGCTTTTATCAATTCAACCCGATAATGTTGAACTTGAGGATTTCGACTACTTAAGGAATTCTTTAATTTTGAAATTCATAAGACCTGGTAAAGTCTATAAAGACCATAATGAAGATTTGAAATTGTTGGACCAAAAACAAAAGTTACAACACTTACAAGTTGAATTCGAAGAAGGATTGGATTATGCATTTTGGTTTACCATCTTAGGAATTCCAAGTGCTGTGTTATTCATAGCATTTGGTATGTATATATTTGTATGGGTCAATAAGGTTGACTTGAGTAATTTAAAACATAAAAGAGCCAGAGGTAAAGATCATCGTCATAGAAGAATTCCGTTTGTGTCAAAGAAGACAGTTTTGCCACAACACAATTCTGATATACCATTAAATGATTTGAAGCATGATTAGGTGTGTAGTTAATAGACAGTTGTATGAGTCCGGCTCGTCATGTAGTCTCGTCCTAGGGTCTCGTCCTAGGGTATGATCTCACCCATCTAGCACGAGATAGTCGCATTTCTCACAGTAAGACATGGATAGAGATGCTTATACCAAACTTGGTAAACGGTTGGACAAACAACACTCAGATCAACTCCTCACCCAATTGTCAGTTTTTCAATCAGCTCTTATAAATTTCGCCGATGATCATGGCGATGAGATCAAATCAAATAAAGAATTCAGATTAAAGTTCACGGAGATATGTCAACTGATAGGACTTGATCCTGTAGAGTTAATGCTACATTCCAGTTCTAAGGCCAAACCAAAGGATTTCTACGTAACCTTGTCCATAAAGGTAGTTGAAGTATGTCAAGAAACAAGAGACTTGAATGGGGGTCTAATATCATTCAAAGAGTTACTACCAAGGCTCCAAAACAATGTTAACTTAGTGTCAGATATAACAGAATCTGATTTGATCAAGAGTCTTGAAATATTGAATAACCTTGGTGAAGGATTTGAAGTTTTGACGATCAATAATAAGAAATGGTTGAAATCAACCATAGTGTCTACAACATCAGAGATTACTACAGATCAACGGAAAGTCTATGAAGTTTGTACATTTATGGGAGGTTATGTCACCGGTAGGTTGTTAATGGATAATTATGGCTGGGATAAGGTTAGGTGTAAGAATGTTGTTGATGATATGATAATGAATGGGTTTTTATGGATTGACCAGGGTGATGGTGAAACTAAGTACTGGGAGCCTTCATGGATAAGTAACTAGAATGGATAATGAATTTATGTATTAATGTTAGTTTGGGTTCCTTTACGACTGTAGCTCATCCTTAATGGTAGCTGCTGCTTTCTTCTTCCTATACCTCTCATTAACCACCTCAAACGTCTCCCCAAATTCTCTCTTCATTATAGGCACATAATTCTTGAAATTCCTGCCTCTACCATCACCCAAGTTTATGTACTTGTCTCTTTCTTCAAGTAATGATTCATCCTTCATAACTATATCTTTCATTATGTTACTAATATGACATTTGAGTTGATAGTCCATCACATACCCTTTCAACTTACTGAACTCTTTTGGATACTTATGAAACCCTTGTAGGTCTTTAGGGTATAACCATTCCATTTCATCAAAAACACAGCCATAAAGAATTAAAGGAATTTCATTGGCCATCTCGTAATTAGGTCTACTAGGATATTTCTCCACATTTAACAAATCCTCTATAAGGGTTATTGGTTCATGTTTCTGTCCTATAGCTAATAAAACTGCTACCATACACCTCACTTGATGCCATAAGAAAGCTGACCCTTTTAAGTCAAAAATATAAAACTCATCATCCAATGGTATTAATTTAGCATCATGGACTTCTCTCATATAATTATTGATTTGTTTAGATCCATCAAGCTTGCAAAAATTACGGAAATCATGAACTCCAATATACTGTTGAGCAGCGTTATTCATAAGGTCTAAATCCAAACCTTCTTTATGGATCAAATATCGATAATGTCTATACTTACAACTGAACCTAGCATCGAAATTAGGTGGTGGCCTGAGACATATGGACGTTATTCTAATATCTGAAGGTAATATGGAATTTAGTATTGTCATATATGGAAGTTCCTTATTATCGCATTGATTATCTTGTTGTTGTTCTTTGGACAAAGATGATCTAACATTAAGGGATATGACTTGATTCATGGCACTGACACCTTTATCAGTTCTACCACATCTACTGAAGTTACAGCTGGAAGGATCAGGTTCACTTATAAGTTTAGTCTTTGCAAGAGCTTGTAAGATTTCTTCTTCAACAGTAGGCAAAGGAGTTGGTTCATACTGAAATGCTAACCCATTATAATTCCATCCTAAATATGCAAACCTTATAGCTATGAATCTCGACAGGTGTTGTGAAAAATCGAATTTCTTCTTCTTTTTAGGAGTTTTGTCCTCTATATCATTAGTTGAGGATTCTTCTTGTACTACACCATTCTGAGGCGGTGGACTGGTCGATTGTTCTAATACCTTTATTCTATCGATTAATTGTTGTTTTGTCCAAGACTCATAGTCATGTGATATTTTAGGAGTTTCTTTCCAAAATGTTTGGACCATTCTTTTCATCATTAGAGCTGCTTAGTGCGGGACAAACTCATCGCATAGGCTCATCTCATTAGGACCCGATCTAAATTCACCTCAATAGAGTCAATAACAACCTAAACATGTCCAAAGTACAAAAAGGTTCATTAGACTGGGAGAACTTAAAATGTGACTTACATCCCTGGTTAAAAGATGCTATAGCATCCCTTGGATTCCCTACTATGACTCCAGTCCAAGCATCAACTATTCCATTGTTAACTGGCTCAAAAGATGTCATTGTTGAGTCTGTAACTGGTTCAGGTAAAACATTAGCATTCGTCATACCCATTCTTCAGAAATTATCGAAACGATTATACATAGATAAAGAACCACTTCCTAAAAATCACATGTTCAGTATTGTGTTATGTCCCACAAGAGAATTAGCTAAACAAATCCAACTAGTATTTAACAGTATAATAGAATATTTACCTGAAGATTTAACACCTATAAAGACCCAATTGTTAGTAGGATCGTTAGGTGGTGTAAGAGAAGATTTACAAGCGTTCAGTACGAATAAACCTCAAATTTTAATTGCAACTCCTGGTAGAGTTTTGGATTTCTTATCATCCAATATTGTTAAGACCAAATCATTAGAAATTGTCATATTGGATGAAGCTGATAAATTATTAGATATTTCATTCAGTCAAGATGTCATAAATATTCTTCAAAGATTACCTAAACAAAGGAGAACGGGATTATTCTCAGCAACGTTATCATCAGCTGGTGACTCTATATTTAGAACTGGTATAACAAATCCAGTCAAAGTCACCGTCAAAGGTAAAACCATTGATCATACGGCCCCAAAATCCTTGAATATCAGCTACATGATGGTTGAACCCCAACAGAAATTAACCACACTTTTGAAATTGGTTTCTGATTATAAGTTTAAGAAAGCCATTGTATATTTCCCTACTTGTACATCAGTGAAATACTTCTATTCGGTGTTTAAGGAATTATTACCGGAATTCAATTGTCAGTTTCACTCCTTATATGGACAATTGACTACTAAATCAAGGTTAAAGACTTTAGAAGCATTTATGACAGCTGGTACTTGGGATTATAAGCAAGTACTAATGACCACTGATGTAGCAGCAAGAGGTATAGATATCCCAGACGTTGACCTAGTTGTACAATTAGAACCACCCAGTGACCCTGATATGTTCTTACATAGATGTGGAAGAACTGGTAGAGCCAATAAAGTCGGACAAGCCATAACGTTGTTGAATGATAATAGTATGGAAGAAGAATATATAGAGTTCATGAGAGTCAAAGGGGTGATTATGAATCAAATGGATCCTATCCAAGTTGATAACCAACAACAGTTTCAAACCAAATTACGCAAATTCATATTAGAAGATAGAGCACGTCATGATTTGGCTATCAAGTCCTATGTTGGGTTTGTACGATCTTATACCAAGCATATAGCATCGTCAATATTCAGAGTCTCATTATTGGATTACATTGGAATAGCTAAAATGTATGGGTTATTAAGATTACCCAAGATGCCAGAAGCTAGGCATATCGCTAATGATAAGATGCCAGAACACGGGTGGTTAGGTGAAGAGATTGATATGGATAAGTATGAGTATGCTGATCAGGACAAAGAAGCATCAAGAGTCGAGAATCTTGAATCTGATAAGTTGAAGAAGATCAATGATGCTAAGAAGAGAAAAGAGCTAAAGGTTAAGAATGAAGCATGGTCACAGAAAGTTGATAAGAAGGAGGGAAAGCAAGAGAGAAGAGAAAAGATGAAGAGAAAGAGAGAAGCCATTGAGAAGCAGATAAATGAAGAATCAAGTGATGAGGAAACAGAAGTTGATTGGAAAGAAATGGTCAGAGAGAGTAAGAAGAAGAAGGGTGTTATGCAAGGAAGTTTTGATGATCTATAGTTGCATATTTTTATACCTTATATTAATATTCCTTGTACCTATACTCTATACCGTGTTCATACCTTATACTTCGTAGTAATAGACCGTATACCATCAAATATAAACAAGTTATCTAATGGTATGTATTGATTAGTGGATAACTTTAAGGCTTCTTGAGCTGCTATACCACCTATAAAGCTGGAAACGTTATGATAATTCGTTGAATTATGACAACAGATTTCCTGGAAGGTCTTAACGACTGAATTAGGTAAGGAATTGACTCCAAACTGCTTGAACAATTCAATGAATTGTGGTAAATCTTCATTAGTAGGAATTCTATTATAAACCAGTTGAAACTTATTGAATGTTAGTAATCCATAATATATAGCCAATAGATTAAAATCCTCAGTATCGTGTTCTTGATTATTATCAAGATGACTTGATAATTCTGGTGATGTCAAGTCTACTGAACCATTAGCCACATATAAGAAATGACAGTTCTTTACGAAAACGTTAATGATCTCTAACTCTTGTTCATTTAAAGGTTCTTGCCTTCCTAAACCGGTTAAAATGTTAATAGTCTCATCAACAAACAATTGCCTATCTTTTAATGCCTTTTCTCTATATAACTTCTGTAACGTTATATAATTGGTAGTATCTGAAGCCATATCCGGCAAAACCCCTGCCAACGGTAATTGGTGATTATTTAGTGTCACGAAATTTCTTAAAGCTCCAACCAATATCCAAAACAATGGAGAGTTTAGGCTAAGATTGTTAATATGATCATTATGGAATAAATTCACTAAATATTGAGGAATCTCTGTTTTCTGTAAAGCTCTATGAATTGAATTTGAAGCTTCAATGAAATTCGTTTCAAAGTTAATGTTCCTTGATAGTGATTCAATGAATGCTTTGAATTGTTTCTTTTCCTTATAGTTCAAGGGAGGATTATCATTATGATCATTTTTCCAGATTTGTAGAGCTTTTATGAAAATTATGACATACGGAACATGAGCGTGGTCTGTGTCATCTAAACTATCAATGTCAAAACTATTAGCATATTCTAACAATTCAGGCCATGGTTGATCGATTCTTAAGTCGTATAATTTAGATGATGTATGAGTCTCTATCACGGTAATTTCATTAGCTATCAAATTCAAAGTTCCATAGAAGCCAGCAGTGTTGGTAAGGAGTAAGGGAGTGCCTTTTGTGAAGAGAAATTGTTTCAATTCTGTTAATACCTTAGGATCTATGTAATCATTGATTATTACTATAGTGAACCTATCCCATATATTATCATTTAAATTGGGTATTTCTGTTAATGAGTGTCCCTTAGAATCTTCATTCAATTCATTAAGTAACCTACACATTTCCTGTGACTTGGATTTACCAATACTTTGCTTAGTTAGGAAGAAATTCCCGTGTATATCATCATTACTAACTATGCTTGAGTCAATGATTGTGAAGTCCCCAATTCCGGGTAAAATAAGGTTTTTAAGAATTTCTGAGCCTGTAGTAGTGGCATTTATCACACATATGTGACTGCTCTGGAGACTGTTTTGACCGGTTGATGCCCATAGTCTTAATTGTCTGTCATATTTGTAGGATTTATCCATGTAGACTGAGGTAGTGAGAAGTGAGCGTCTCAGGTCTGCGCCAGTGAGAGAGAGGATCAGAATTCTGGGGAGAAGATCTCATATTAATACATTACTCTACTCTATCATCTATCATTAACACCTAGCAAATCACACACTTACTATCACCAGTCATTTCATTATACCTCTCCTTTTGTCTCTCCTTCAACTTAGCCTTGGTTTCAGCTGGGAAATACTTAACCATCTTCATAGCCAATTCATGATCTATATTAGACAGATCCGCCATTTCTACCACTTTTGGCAGTTTACAGAATGGACATTCATCATGCCCTGCTTGCATATGTTTAATCAAACATCTAACACAGAAAACATGACCACATCCTAATCTAATTGGTTTATAAGCAATATCAGCACATATTGGACATAAATAATCATCCAATTGGGGAACTATGGTTAATACTTGATTTTGAATGATTGAACATATAGTTCTGGCAATTGAACTACCATTCATAAATATATGGTCTGGTGTTATCATATTAGGAACTTTGGCTTTAATATTAAGTGATGTTCTCTTGTCAAACTTCTTTAAAATCTTGGTCAAGGCTTGAGAATTAATAGTTTGAAATTTAAGAATCTTTAACAACGTTTCATTTATGATTAAAAATTGATTGAATGCATTCAATGATTTCTTGTTCTTAAATGTTGTCAAGATCTTGGTACTCTCTAAATTAGTCTTAAACTTATTCAAACGCTCTTCAACTTTATCAGTACTATTTTGGAAACTTTTGACTTCACTGTTATTCAACCTAAAGTAAACTTCATTATCAAGAAACATCTTGAAAACCTCTCTCCATTTGTAAACATCATTCTTCTTGACCAGCTCAATTGATGATATGTTGGTGATAGCATCCCCTACATGTTGAATATCACTGATCAATTTTTGTTCTTCACTTATTCTTAACTTGTCGAGATTATCTAATTCTTGGTTCAACATATGAAAGAACTTTGCATCTGATTTTAATCTTATACTAATTTCATACTTCTTATCAAACCCTGGAACTTTTTCAACCAAGGTCCTTGGTTCTGTATCAGAATTATAACTTTGGGTGGATTTCGTAGTATCCTTAGTTTTAGAAGTCTCAATAGATTTTTCACTTTCAGCTGAATGATGACTTCTGAAACTTTCTTGATCACTTTCATGTCCTTTAATAGTATGATCATCATCTTCTTCATTCAAGCTTTCAGAGAAGATTTCACTCTCACTGGTTGATCCATTAACTATAGCCTCTAATTTGCTACGCAACACTCCAAGACTAGCAGTAATATCATCTTCACTAGAATTTTGATTATAGTCAACGGTTATCTTTAAATTAGGGACGATTTCATGATGATTTCTGGTCTTTTTCAATACATATTGGGCTACTATTGGGTTATTAGCAGTGGTATCCTCTTCATTGACTTCAATATTATTCAATAACAACTTCAAAGTGTTCTGTTCAAGACCAACAACGCTCAATTCTTTAACAACTTTACCAATACATTTCTTTAGCGCCTTGTACTGGATAGCGGCTTCTATCCAATCTTCAGGTATATCATCTTCGACTAAAGACTTTTCGAATTGCTTAGCGAATTTCATTATACTTATCTACTTTTATGTGGCTTAGTTGTATTTGTGGCTTTGTGTTATATTATAACTAACATAACAAGTTGAAGATGTGTTTACAATTTAAAGTTGGAGTCAATGATGACTTTATAATTTGAGAGATGGATGTCGGATGTCGTGTCACTCATTTCTTTTTTGAGGCAGCCTTGCCTTCAGTGACTTATTGACGTCACGTACTTAGAGGAATTTGTGTCTTTGGCTAGTGTAAGGCATATTGCAGGAACTTCAGATTATGCAGAAACTTCACATCACGTAGTTATATTGCCTAAGAGTTCTTCTAATGTAAAACTGAATCTAAAGAAAATCACGCATCACGGATTTAAGTTTGAGTGTCTCACTTGCCTGTCAAATTAAGTCGTGAGGTGCCAGCTCATAGTGCGTTGTTGTTTACCGATATTTTATGGTGAATTGTCGCATATTTAATTGTTGGGAAGAAGGCAGCAAAGGCAAGCACTTGTAGTTGAGTATTGTTTTAAGGGAAATGTTGTTTATAGGTTCGTACTGTTCTGTATCCGAAGGAATCGATTCGCAGCCTCTTTGGTTCTTTAACTAGGTCTTCCTTTGAAGAGGTTCTCATAGAATTTGCATCAAATACAAATGGGACATTAATCCACTCCATACCATCGATTTACCTCGTTCCACTGTATGCATTAAAACGCTGTGGTACTTATTGAACTCACTTACAAAGTGCTAGTTCAGTAATAAAAGCCAAACACACACTTAACCTAAACGATGTTATATCATCCTTAGAAGAGATTAATATGGTCATGATTGACATGGCACGATGATAGAGTCAAGTAAGTGCTTATTCATGATGCACTCACCACTCCATCAATTCCAAAACTCCATGAAACGATTTGTAGCGAAAGTACTAGTACTCTACTGTCTGGTACTCTAATGCACCACCAAGTACTGGGCATATGCTTCGCGACAAATCTCCCACGATATTGCCTCTAGCGCACTTGAATTAATTGTACGCTCGCTTCTAGAAACTTCATGGACTTTGAATTAGAACCTACATTAGAATCTATCGTAAACCAAGATTCACTCAAGTGGATTTTTGTTGGTGGTAAAGGTGGTGTTGGTAAGACCACAACCTCATCATCTATTGCAGTCCAATTAGCATTAAAATACCCCGACAATCAATTCCTTTTGATTAGTACTGATCCAGCTCATAATTTAAGTGATGCATTTTGCCAAAAATTCGGTAAAGATGCTAGACCAGTTGAAGGATTAAGTAATTTGTCATGTATGGAAATTGATCCAGAAGCCGCCATGTCGGATTTACAACAACAAGCAAATCAATTTAATAATGATCCAAATGATCCATTGAAATCAATGATGTCAGATATGACTGGTTCAATCCCTGGTATTGATGAAGCTTTATCATTTATGGAAGTTTTAAAACACATCAAGAATCAAAAAGTTGATGAAAACGATAATCCCAATAAAATTAGTTATAAAACTATTATCTTTGATACAGCACCAACTGGTCATACTTTAAGGTTTTTACAATTACCTGCAACATTAGAAAAACTTTTAACAAAATTCCAAAGTTTAAGTGGTAAATTAGGACCTATGATGTCGATGTTAGGTGGGGGTGGACAACAGAAAGAAGATATTTTTGCTAAGTTAAATGAAATCCAAAAAAATGTTACTGAAGTTAACGAACAATTTACTAATCCTGATTTGACCACTTTTGTTTGTGTTTGTATATCCGAATTCTTATCATTATACGAAACTGAAAGAATGATTCAAGAATTAATGAGTTATAATATGGATGTGAACTCTATAGTTGTAAATCAATTGTTATTTGCTGATGGTGATGATAACTGTAAAAGATGTGAATCAAGATGGAAAATGCAAAAGAAATACTTAGATCAAATGGGAGAATTATATGAAGACTATCATTTAGTTAAGATGCCATTATTAGGTACTGAAATCAGGGGAGTTGAAAATTTAAAGAAATTTTCTAAGTATTTATTAACACCATATGATCCAAAAGTCAATGGTGGACTAGTTTATGATTTAGAAGAACGTTAATAGGTTAATAAAATTGTAATTAGCTACTTGTGTGTTTGTGTCTCTATTTGTGTGTTTGTGTGTGTATATGTGTTTGTGTGTGTATTTGTGTTTGTGTGTGTATTTGTGTTTGTGTGTGTATTTGTGTTTGTGTCTCTCTGTGTGTGTCTATTTCTGATTTTTGTGTGTGTGCTTGTGTCTCTCTGTGTGATGTCCGATCTCAGCACCCTCACTCGACTCTCAACTCCCAAATCACTGTCTGTGCCTCCATAACACCATGGCTAGAGGTAACCAAAGAGATTTAGCAAGAGCTAAGAACCAAAAGAAACAACAAGATCAACAAAAGGCTCAAAAGAAACAAGGTGACCCAAAGAAAAGAATGGAAAGCGATGCTGACATTTTAAGACAAAAGCAAGCTGCTGGTATGTACACCTTTTTTCTCGTGGACAATAGACAAACTATGATCTCACCATACTAACATATTAGCTAATGCAAGGAAAGAAGCAGCCGCCGGTGGCGGCGGTAAATCATGATCAGCATGTCGGTTGTCTAGAAATTTATATAGAATTATAAATCTGTAAATTAGGAGTTAATATATATCCAAAATTCAATCACCGTCTCGTCTCCTATAAAGTCCCCAATCAGGCTCTCCAATGAGCGTCTCCAATTACCGTATCCAATTATCGTCTCCGTCTCCAAATCCAATTCCTTCGTAATTCCATACCCGAATTTTTTCCCACTTGTTCATAACATTTTTATAACTTAGAACTATGTTGATCGAAGAATCTTATCATGACGTTAAAACTTCTTATGGTACTACCATGAGATTGTTTGTATACCATCCAAAAATTAACAATTACCCAAAAGCTAAATTCCCTGGGGTAATTGTTTATAGTGAAATTTATCAAGTTACTGGTCCAGTCACTAGAATTGCTAAAGATATCGCTGGTCAAGGATTTATTGTTGTTTGTCCATCAATTTATCATAATTTTGAATCTCATGAAGCTTTAGCTTATGATGATGAAGGTACTGATAAAGGAAATTTGTATAAAATCACCAAACCTTTGAAATCTTATGATGAAGATAATTCACTTGCAATTGAATATTTATTATCATTACCAACTTGTAATGGTAAGATTGGTGCTACTGGTATGTGTCTTGGTGGACATTTAGCATTCAGATCATCACTTGACCCAAGAGTTAGTGCTGCTGTTTGTTTCTTTGCTACTGATATTCATAAACATGCTTTAGGTGAAGGTCAAAATGATGATTCCTTAAAAAGATGTGCTGAAATTAAGGGTGAAATCATTATGATCTTTGGTTGTAAAGATAACCATGTTCCTTTAGAAGGTCGTGACTTGATCAGAGCTGAATTAAGAAAGAACAATGTTGCTATGACATTCATTGAAATTAATGATGCTCAACATGCTTTCGTTAGAGATGAAATGTCTAAAGGAAGATACGATCCTGCCATCACTAAAAATTGTACTGAATGGTTATTTGAATTATTCAATAGAAAATTGAAATTAGAATATGGTGAACATGATGGATTAGCTGAAAAAATCGAAGATGTTTGTTAGGGTCGATAGACCTTTTAAGAATTGAATTGTTTGAATACAATTTTTTTACTTAGTTCTTTCTCTCCATGTTCTCTGAGAAATGGCCATGATCGCGGTCCAAGGTCTCGCTACTAGTTCACGAAAAATCATCAAAAAATTTTCACAATGAGACCTATCAAATTAATGGGACATGAACGTTCCCTTACTCAAGTCAAATACAATAGGGAAGGTGATTTAATATTCTCTGTATCTAAGGATAATTCTGCATCAATTTGGTATTCTTCAAACGGTGAAAGATTAGGTACTTTAGAAGGTCATAGAGGTACACTTTGGTCTATTGATGTAGATTCAGAATCAATCTTATGTGTC
This sequence comes from Yamadazyma cerambycidarum, assembly GCA_030574835.1. Classification (NCBI taxonomy): domain Eukaryota; kingdom Fungi; phylum Ascomycota; class Pichiomycetes; order Serinales; family Debaryomycetaceae; genus Yamadazyma; species Yamadazyma cerambycidarum. The sequence goes on from JAJMFR010000005.1 coordinate 404,993, forward strand.
ACTGGAAGTGCTGATTTAACAGTTAAACTTTGGAAAGTTGAAAATGGTGAATGTGTATTTACTTATACCATGAAATCACCAGTTAGAAGAGTTGCATTTTCTCCTGATAATTCAAAATTACTCGTTGTCACTGATAAAGTTATGGGTCAACCAGGTACCATAACTGTATTCGATATTAATTACAATGGTGACTTATCTAATCAATCAAGTGAACCTTCACTTGTTATTAATACCAGATCCGATGCTACTAAGATAACTGTTGCTGGTTGGTCTCATAATGGTGAATATATTATAGGTGGACATGATGATGGATTTGTTTCAAAATATCATGGTAAAACTGGTGAATTCATACAAACTGTTAAAGCACATGGTATTCATAATGAAGAAAATATTGTTACTGTCACTGATATACAATTTGCTCCAGAAGATAGATCATACTTCATTACATCATCAAAGGATAAATGCTCAACATTAATTGATGTTGAATCTTTTGAAGTATTAAAAGTTTTCAAAGCTGATGCTCCAATGAATACTGCTGCTATAACCCCAATAAAAGATTTCGTTATCTTAGGTGGAGGTCAAGAAGCTAGAAATGTTACAACTACTGCCGAATCCCAAGGTAAATTCGAAGCTAGATTTTATCATAAGATTTTTGTTGATGAAATTGGTAGAGTTAAAGGTCATTTCGGTCCTTTAAATTCAATTGCAGTTCATCCTGATGGTACTGGGTATGCCAGTGGAGGAGAAGATGGGTTTATTAGAGTTCATAACTTTGATAAATCTTACTTTGATTTTGAATATGATGCTGAAAGAACTGAAAGAGCTATTGCTTCTGGGGCTACTTAGTGTATATTAATGAACATATTAAAAGACGTTGTTAGTTCTCTATTGGCTATATCTGTCTTATGACGTAGGTGTGTATATTGCTATGTATGGAACTGCGTATGCCGCATTCAGTAAAGTAATTGCGCATCTCATAACTTATCTTATCATTAGTCATCTGGCCATAATTGAAATTTTGCTGAAAAGACGTTAATTACCCGTAGTAACAATGCCATCAAGCCAAGAAGTTGATCCCGATTTGGAAGGAGGGTTTATAGTTGATGATAACGATTTTGCTTCAAATAAAAGAAGGAAAAGTAAGAGAGTTAAGCCAGACACGTCGTATAAAGAGGATAGTGATTTAGAGGCAGACAACGATCAACATGAAGAAAAGACTAATGGAAATTTTTCTAAGAAGCGTAAGACGCGTGTCAAGACAGTAAAATCGAAGAAACCCGTTCTGGACGATGATAATGATGAAGCTGATCAAGAGTATACTATAGAAGATAATGAAGAAGAAGACGATGATGACTTGGAAATCCTCGGTACTTCATTTATTGAACGTTCAGGTAATAACAAAGACGATGCTATAAGTTTAAGCGAAGACGATTTACCATTAGGTGAAATCACCCCACCATCATCACCAAAGGCAAATGGTAAGAAAGCTAAACCAAAGAAGACACCTAAGAAAAGAACTCCAAAGAAACCTAAAATCAAAGTTCCTTATTTCACAAGAGTCACCAATAAATTATATGAAAACCATCCGTATTTGAAAGATGTGTTTCCTTATTTGGAAACTTTACCCATTATTAAGCCGGAAAGAGCACCCCAACCTCCAGGTATGACGATTAAATTATTACCATTTCAATTAGAAGGGTTGAACTGGCTTATCAAGCAAGAAGACGGAGAGTTTGGTGGTGGTATTTTAGCGGACGAAATGGGAATGGGTAAAACCATTCAAACCATTGCTCTTTTCATGCAAGATACTTCTAAGAAACCTAATTTAGTAGTTGGACCCACAGTTGCATTAATGCAATGGAAGCATGAAATCGAAGCTCACACCAACAATGCCTTATCTACAGTGTTGTTCCATGGAGCTAATAGATCAGGCAATGTCGAAGAATTAAGTAAGTATGATGTAATCTTAACATCATATTCAGTTCTAGAATCAGTTTATCGTAAAGAGAACTATGGGTTTAAACGTAAAGCAGGTTTGGTTAAAGAAAAGTCGCCCTTACATGGAATTGATTTCTATAGAGTTATCTTAGATGAAGCTCATAACATTAAAGACAGAACTAGTGGTACTGCTAAAGCTGCTAATAATTTAAAAACTCAAAAAAGGTGGTGTTTGACGGGTACACCTTTACAAAACAAAATCGGAGAAATGTATTCATTAATCAGGTTTTTAAAGCTTAAACCATTCCATGAGTATTTCTGTACTAAATGTGACTGTCACAGTACCGAATGGTCATTTAGTGATTGGAGACATTGTGATACGTGTGGACATACACCAATGTTGCATACGAATTTCTTCAATCATTTCATGTTAAAGAATATTCAGAAATTTGGAGTTGCAGGTGATGGGTTACAGAGTTTTATGCAGATCCAATTATTATTAAGGAACATCATGTTAAGAAGGACCAAACTAGAAAGAGCTGATGATTTAGGGTTACCACCCAGAATCGTTGAAATTAGACACGATTCGTTCAATAAGGAAGAAAAGGATTTATATGTATCCTTATATAGTGATAGTAAGCGTAAATTCAATGACTATGTTGCCGAAGGGGTAGTTTTGAATAATTATGCTAATATCTTTACTTTAATTACTAGAATGAGACAATTAGCTGATCATCCGGATTTGGTATTGAAAAAAGCCGGTAATAATCCCTTGGCTAGTATTTCAGGAGTTATAGTTTGTCAAATTTGTGATGATGAAGCAGAAGAACCAATTGAATCAAAATGTCACCATAAGTTCTGTAGAATGTGTATCCAAGAATACTGTGAGTCATTTATGGGCGATGAAAAACAATTGCAATGTCCAGTTTGTCATATTGGGTTGTCAATTGATTTACAGCAACCATCGTTAGAAGTTGATGAGCAAGAGTTTTCCAAGGCATCGATTGTTAATAGGATTCAATTGGGTACTCATGGGAATGAATGGAAGTCATCCACCAAGATTGAAGCGTTAGTGGAAGAGCTCTATAAGCTCAGGTCCGACAAACATACGTTGAAATCGATTGTGTTTTCCCAATTCACATCGATGTTGGATTTAATCGAATGGAGATTGAAAAGAGGAGGGTTTTCTACTGTCAAATTACAAGGATCCATGTCACCTCAACAAAGAGATAACACTATAAAGTATTTCATGGAGAACACTCAAGTGGAAGTGTTTTTGGTGTCATTAAAAGCAGGAGGGGTTGCATTGAATCTTTGTGAAGCATCCCAAGTGTTCTTAATGGATCCATGGTGGAATCCAAGTGTTGAATGGCAATCTATGGATAGAGTACATAGAATTGGACAAAAGAGGCCAATTAAAATCACCAGGTTTTGTATCAAGGATAGTATAGAGCTGAAGATCATTGAATTACAAGAGAAGAAGGCTAATATGATTCATGCTACCATTAATCATGATGATGCTGCTATCAATAGGTTAACACCTCAAGATTTACAGTTTCTTTTTACGAATTGATAGAGTTTGGTATAGGATAGATGAAGGATTTGTTTGTGTGGAATTTCTAGAAAACTCTGGTGTAGGTCTGTGGCGGTGGATTGGCGGTGGATTGGCGATAGACTGTGATAGACTGGTGGCCCTACAGTCTCAGTGACTCATTGACATTCTCACGACATCGACATTGAGTCAAATCAATCTCAGTCTCACAATTCTCACCACTACTACTACTACTACTATGACATACTGGTTAGAATATCTTGATAACCCAACATTGTCAATTTTCCCCTTCGACTACTTAAGACCTTCAAATAACAAATCTGTCGAAAGTACTCATGAAGTGGAACTACCAAAAACTGATTATTTAAAAGCTTTAACCACCTTTATAGCATTGATCTATAGATTAACTGGTGATGAAGATATTGTAATTGCCACCAACACTAAAGAAAATCCAAGTAAAGAAGTCATTATTAGGTTGAACATCAGTCCAAATTTGACCTTCACCCAGCTTTATAATAGTGTTAAACAACAGTACACCCATAATATCGAACAATCATCAAGTTATGAATCATTAGATGAAATTGCTGAACAAATTAAACAAAAGAAGAATAGTGATGAGTATCCTAACTTGTTTAGATTATCATTTGAATATTCGTATGCAAATCAACAATTATCATCCTCAGTTAAAGGTTCAATCCGTGATTTAGCTGTATTCTTTAATGATGATAAATTGGTCATTTACTACAATGGGTTACTATTCAAACAAGAAAGGATCATTATGTTTGGACAACAGTTCGTTGAATTCATTAAAACCATTGAGACCTCCCAAGATATTGAAATTACCAAAGTCAACCTTATAACAGAATCTCAAAGACAATTCTTACCGGACCCAACCATTGACTTAGATTGGTCAGGTTATAGAGGTTCAATTCAAGATATCTTCACTGCAAATGCTTTGAAACATCCTGATAGAACATGTGTAGTTGAAACCAAGTCATTCTTAAACCCTGAATCTAAAACTAGAGTGTTCAGTTATAAACAAATTAATCAAGCTTCTAATATAGTTGGGAACTATTTGGTTAAAACTGGAATCAAAAAAGGTGATATTGTTATGATATATGCCTATAGAGGAGTAGATTTAATGATTGCAGTTATGGGAGTCTTAAAAGCTGGGGCTACATTCTCAGTCATTGATCCTGCTTATCCTCCAGCAAGACAAAATATTTATCTTTCGGTTGCTAAACCAAAAGGATTAATTGGATTAGAAAAAGCTGGGGTTTTAGACTCTTTAGTTGTTGATTATGTTAAGGACGAATTGGATGTCATTACATCAATACCTCAATTAAAGGTCAATGATGATGGCAGTTTAAATGGTGGAGTATTACCAAACTCTCAAACCGATTGCTTACAAGATTATCAACAATTTGCAGACCAATCCACTGGAGTTATCGTTGGACCAGATTCAAACCCAACCCTTTCATTCACTTCGGGTTCTGAAGGTATACCAAAAGGAGTTTTAGGACGTCATTACTCTTTAGCTTATTATTTCCCATGGATGTCCCAAAGATTTGGTTTAAGTGAAAATGATAAATTTACGATGTTATCAGGAATTGCTCATGATCCTATTCAAAGAGATATGTTTACTCCGTTATTCTTGGGTGCACAATTATTAATTCCAACTAGTGATGATATTGGTACTCCTGGTAAATTAGCAGAATGGATGGCTGAATATGGTGCAACTGTAACTCATTTGACTCCAGCTATGGGACAATTATTAAGTGCTCAAGCTACAACTCCATTCCCCAACTTACATCATGCATTTTTCGTTGGTGATATCTTAACTAAAAGAGATTGTTTGAGATTACAATCATTAGCTGAAAATGTATTTATTGTTAATATGTACGGTACTACTGAGACCCAAAGGGCCGTATCATATTTTGAAATCAAGAGCTCAAAATCGGATCCAACTTACTTAAAAGCGTTAAAAGATGTTATGCCTGCTGGTACTGGAATGTATAATGTTCAATTGTTAATTGTAAATAGAAATGATAGAAGTCAAACCTGTGGGATTGGTGAAGTTGGAGAAATTTATGTTAGAGCTGCTGGGTTAAGTGAAGGTTATAGAGGATTACCTGATTTAAATGCCGAAAAATTCATTACTAATTGGTATGTTGATAGTAACAAATGGATCGAAAATGATAAAGCCATCAGCAAAGGTGAAGATTGGAGACAACAAGGTTGGATTGGTCCAAGAGACAGATTATATAGAACCGGGGATTTAGGGAGATATTTACCTGATGGTAATGTTGAATGTTGTGGTAGAGCAGATGATCAAGTTAAAATCAGAGGGTTCAGAATTGAATTAGGTGAAATTGATACTCACTTATCTCAACATAGATTAGTTAGAGAAAACATCACTTTAGTTAAAAGAGACAAAGATGAAGAACCAACATTGATTTCTTATATAGTACCAAAAGATTGTGAGGAATTGACTAACTTCAGAGCTGATGTTAATATTGAACTTGAAGATGATGAAATAGTCAAAGGATTAGTTCAATATCGTGAATTAATTAAAGACATCAAAGGTTATTTGAAAAAACGTTTAGCCAGTTATGCTATACCAACCTTAATCGTACCATTAGTTAAATTACCATTAAATCCAAACGGTAAAGTTGATAAACCAAAATTGCCATTCCCAGACACTGCCCAATTAGCAGCAGTTGCCAGCATCTCAAACACTGGTGAAGAAAACGAATCATTCAATGAAATTGAAAATTTGGTACGTGATTTGTGGATTGACGTTTTACCTAATAGACCAGCCACTATTTCAAAGTCTGATTCATTCTTTGATTTAGGAGGACATTCAATTTTAGCTACGAGAATGATTTTTGAATTAAGAAAGAAAGTTCATGTGGATATTCCATTAGGAATCATTTTCAGTAATCCAACTATTGAAGGGTTCTCTCAACAAGTTGATAAGTTTATTAAAGGTGATGATTTCGAATTAGCTGGTGGACAACAACAAGTGACTAAAACTGATGAGATTTCTTATAGTGAAGATGCTAAGCAATTAGCTAAGACCATTTTATTGGACAAATATCCAACTTTAACCGATTTAGACACTTTAAAACCTTTGAATATCTTTGTTACTGGAGTTACTGGATTCCTTGGATCTTTCATCTTGAAGGAATTGTTTGAAAATGATAATTTACAAGTTAAGGTATTTGCTCATGTTAGAGCTAAAGATCAAACTTCAGGTTTAGATAGAATCCGTAAAGCTTGTAAAACGTTTGGAGTTTGGAATGAAGCATGGGCTAATAAAATTGAAGTCGTTATAGGAGATTTAGCTAAATCCCAAATCGGATTGAATGATGAACAATGGAATGATTTAGGATCAAAAGTTGATGTTATAATTCATAATGGAGCCTTTGTTCATTGGGTTTATCCATATTCCCAATTAAGAGATGCCAATGTTATAAGTTCAATCAATTTAATGAATTTGTGTGGTATTGGTAAACCTAAATATTATGCATTTGTATCATCAACATCAACTCTTGATACTGACTACTATATAAGATTATCCGACAAATTGACTAGTGAAGGTAAATTAGGAATTTCTGAAGATGATGATTTACAAGGTTCAAGTACTGGTTTAGGTAATGGATATGGACAAAGTAAATGGTCAGCCGAATACTTAATCAGAGAAGCTGGTAAAAGAGGATTAAGAGGTAGTATTATAAGAGCTGGTTATGTTACAGGTAGTTCTAAAACTGGTGCTAGTAATACTGATGATTTCTTATTAAGAATGTTAAAAGGATGTGCCGAATTAGGAGTTTATCCTGAAATTAATAATAATGTTAATATGGTACCAGTTGATCATGTTGCTAAGATAACAGTAGCTACCGCATTATTTCCTAAATCAGGTAATTTATCAGTTTGTCAAGTCACAGCTCATCCAAGAATATCATTCAATGATTTTATTGGGGAATTAAATAATTATGGTTATGGTTTGAAACTTCAAGATTACCCACTTTGGAAATCAGATTTAGAGAACTTCGTAGTTAACAAATCAAAGGAATCAGCTTTATTCCCATTATTACATTTTGTATTAGATGATTTACCTCAAAACACCAAAGCTCCAGAATTAGATGATTCAAATACCGAAACTTCTTTAGGGTTATATAACACCAATAGTGAAACACCAAAGGGAGTTGAGTCTGATTTGATCGGGATTTACATTAGTTATTTGATTAAGATTGGGTTCTTGCCAAAGCCTCAAGGTGAAGGAAAGCAATTACCAGAGGTTGAAGTTTCAAAAGAGTCATTAGATTTGATTAGTTCTGGGTCTGGTGCTCGTTCCCTGGCTGCCAAGTAGTAGGTAATAAGATTAGTTAGGTTGGTACCGTGTGTAGAACGAAAATGTAGAACGAAAATGTTGAACGAAAATGTAGAGCGAGCTATGAAGCACGACTGGTACGACTGGTACTAGTGAACTCCGATCTTTAACAGTGCGAAGCCATATGACCTCAACCCCAGATAACTCAAGAAGACGAAGAAATGCCTCTTCCCCTTCAATAGACCTTAAGAAAACTTTAGGGAACCCTATCCTAGAAAAAGACCTCCTCAACACTTTAAGGAAAGAATTGTACGAAAGAGGATCACCTAATGAATCACCATTACTTGATACTAAGAGACATGGAGCATCAGAAACCAATTTAACAGATCATTATTTCCATTCATCTTCAGGTACTAACCTAAAGAGTAGGGTATCCCATGAAAGAACTCCATCCAAGGTCACAAGTCCCAAGTTAAATAAACGATACCATCGGAACTCATCGAATTTAAGTTTATCCACCATGATTGGATCCAATGGACATGGACCTGGATCGCCTGGAGGAGTAGACCCAAGGACAGATTTAAGGTCTAGCTTAGGTCTGGAAATAGCAGGGTTGAATATTGATACCAAAACTGACTATTTTGATAAAGGTAGACTTGAAGCAAAAGATGATTATTTAACACCAGTGAGTGGACAATCAACAGCTCAAACCCCCATTCAAACCCCACAACCTTTATTGGCCCAAGGTCCTATTACGAATTTACCACCAAGCAGCGATCGTAAGACTTTGGTTGATCAATTCTATTCCATCAATGAATCCAAACCAATTAAACAAGACGCATTAAAAGATTTAGACTTCACACCTTTAGAGTCGCATATTGAAATAGATGATAACATAGTCAAACAACTTTTGAATATTGATACCATAATCCAAGAGAATGACGATCAAGATGATTTGACGACGCTTCTACTGATTTTGAATCCTCTTAAGTCCATGAACCAAACCATAAATCACCAAAGTCTCAATCGAGAAATCACTAATGTTGAAGAAGTGAATAAGTTGATTGAAAATGTCCAGACATTTGGTAAATCTATCCAACAATTGAATCAAGTGTTAATTGATAGTAGTAAACGACTTACGGAGAAGTATAAACCAGAGATTAACAATACAGTCAATAAATTGAATGATCTTTTATTGACGCTTGAGAATTTGGAATTCAGGTTGAATAAGACAAGAACATTAATAGGGGAATGTAAAGAAATCATTTCTAATGATATTTACAATACTATTGAAACTTTGGAGTATGTGGAAAACAAATTTGCAGAGTATTCAAAACAAACAAGGAAAACACGGTTTAAACAGTTGAATATCAGTTTGACGTTGATTATAATTTTATTAGGAGTTTATTTGAGTTTTTATGGTAAGTAATAGACGGGATATTAAACAGCGACTCCCTATTTTCTGCGGATTTTACGGTTTTAACATGTCTTTCTCTTTATTACTATGGACTGGTTTTCTGGAGTGAATTACATAAACGTCACAAAGTATCATCTCTCTCGTAGTTACAGAATCCCATCCACCTATTGGTTAACTCTTTTCAACTTACGAATGGTCACTTTTCCGTAACCAGCATTGTACAACACATCAAACGGAATTTCCAGTATGCGCTGTTACTATCACCGAAACCACCACTGAAAGGTTTTAACTAACCCTTAAATTTCTACCACCTCCTAACCTTTACACCGTGCCTCCACTTTCATTCCCACCCCGAATTTGTCACTTGACCCACTAACCAATTTTAACGGAACTTAATCCAAAATGGGCTTCTAATCTTATAAACCCGATCGAATGTCGTGTCCTCGCAAAACCGTTGAAATTTAGAATCAGGCACAGAAAAAAAAAGTGAGAAAAAAACCACAAAATCATTCATCTAGGGTTTAGTTAAACATCTTGTATATATAGGTTGGTTTAAGCGATAACTAACGATAATTTGATAGTAAGGTTTTGTGTAAGGAACATAGACATATTTGGTGTGTTATACAACGAAGTTCATAAGAGTATCAACGACTTTTTAAGGGTTTCAAATTAATCGTGATACATCTGATTATATCGTCTAATTCAGATATTAAGTAATAAGGAATATAAGAATAACAAAAGTACGGAAGGAGATTAGGGGAAGTTGGTAAAAATCATCAGAATTCAATCAAACTGAAACAACAGCCAAATTAGCATCTATTAGCATGACAGAAGTTATAATATATTCCCAAACTAAAATATCGATAGATCTTCAACAACATGAAAATCAACATATCACCAATTTCCATGATATTCTTTGCAAACTATTTCAAAAGAGTAATCAAGAATATGATACTGATCATGTAACGGTAATAATCATAGATGAAAATAATCAAGGCAATAATTCTAAATTAGATAATTTGGAATTCAAAGATAAAGAAATATTATTAAAATATTATTTCAATCATTTGAATCTTATAGTGCTTGATTTGAACAACTTAAATGATGAAATTACTGTTGATGAAATCAATACATCAATTACCAAGATCAATAATTTGATAAATGATAGAATATCAAGAGTTGAAACTTGGACAGGCTGTGGATTAAATTGTAATCGTAGCTCATATAATTATAAGGAGCAAGTTTGTGAAATCATTGAAACCATGTCAAGTACCATAAATTCTGCTACCAATAAATCAAGACCCACAATAGCCAAAATAATTCAACTTAAAGATTTAATAATTGAGGAAATTGATTTTAAATCACTCTTATCAAATAATAATATAAGCCATTTATCAAAATTATGTAATTTAGTTGGTCATTGGTCATTTCCAGCTCATGAATTAACTAATGATGATTTAATTTATTGTGTTTATTTGATATTGAAATATTGTTTGTCACAATTAAAAGATGATAATATAAATTTATCACAAAATGAATTACTAGCTATGATTTTCATGATTAGAGATAGTTATAAAAATGGTAATCCATTCCATAATTTCAGACATGCAGTTGATGTTTTACAAGCATGTTTCCATTATGTGATAAGATTAGGATATTTACCAAGTTTTACTCAATTTCAAACTGATCCAAAAGCTGATGAATTAATTTGTTTAAATCTGCAAAAATTTGGTAATGCCATTGAATTAATTCCAATGACAAAATTATCAAATTCAAAAGATGAAACCAATTTGAATTTATATCAAACCTTAGCTTTATTATTAGCAGCAATTGGTCATGATGTTGGACATCCTGGTGTAACTAATGCTTTTATGATTAAATATAATACACCTGCATCATTACTATATAATGAAAGATCAGTTTTAGAACTGTTTCATTCATCAGTTTATATCAATAAGATTTTAGTAATAAATTGGCCAAATTTATTATCATTAGTTACTGATGATACCACAAAATTAACTATTAAAGATTTGATTATTACCAGTATATTGGCAACGGATATGGCGGAACATTTCGAATATATTGATAAATTAACTCATTTTTCTAATAATTCATCAAAAGTAATTAATAGAATAAAATTAATAAGTTGTTTATTAATTAAATGTGCAGATATTTCTAATGTTACAAGACCATTAAGAGTTTCAGCTCAATGGGCAAGTGTTTTATCAAGGGAATTTGATGAAGTTTCAAAATTAGAATCAAAAATTGCTGATGAAAACTTGGGTAAGAATCTTAAATTTGAAATTAAGTACGATAAAATTCCAACAGATTTACAACAAGTTTTATCAACTAATCCAAATTTACATAAAGGTCAAATTTTCTTCATAAATACATTTGCTGAAAATTTGTTTAATAACATTGTTGAATTATTACCACAATTGAAATTTACGGGTGATATCGTCAAAGAGAATAAAGATTTTTGGTTAAATAGGCAAGCTGGAAAATAATTACGTCAGACAAGTATCAACAAGGAATAGCTAAACATAGCTAAAAAATACCACAGAGGGTGCATTATATGTAGATAAATACATAGGAGTTATAGTTCCAGGTTCATTAAATTTCTCTTAGATTTACCCCCGTCCACCTGTACATTGGCCATGAGCCGATTACCGTGTCTTAACCGATAAAACCGTTGATGTGAAAAAATGAGAAAAAAAAATTACTGTCAAATTTACCCTAGACAATCAAGGTCAAGAAACCTTAACTTTAAATCCGAAGATCTCAATAATTAATCACTACATCCCAAGGGACCCTTCAAATGGAACCAAGAGAAAGCTCACCATTTCAAGGTAGACCAATTATGTTGTCACCACCTCCATTAAACTCATCTCGTGCATCGGAAGCATTTCATAGTAGAAGACAACAAAGTGTTGGCTATAACTTACAGCATGAGTTTGAGACTTTAAATGCTGATCTAGATTTAGACTTGAAGGATGATCATGCCATTCAGGGCCAATCACAAGGGACAGGACCCCAAATTGTTAATGTTCCAGTCAGTCATAGTTTACCAGGGACTGGTGATATTGGTAATGGCTTAGGACAAAATTTGGGTAGTATAAGTGCACCAGCAATAAATATGAATTCCCAATCAAATTCTGGTAATAATCAATCACCATCAAATCCACAATCACAACCACATTCACAATTTGTAAATACCATATCACCAATTCCTACAAATGTTAATGCATCCCAAGCTGGGCTTGGATCATTATTAAATCAAAGATTTGTACCATCAATGAATCTACCAAACAGATCACCATCTGTTGATGATTATAACTTATTTCATAATCACGGGAATCATGGACAATCACAACCACAACCACCACTGTCAAATCAAATTCAATCACCAACTAATTCAGCTCAGGGACCTGAATATGGTAATGAATTTAGTCAGACAGGTTCTGAATCTGACTCAACCAATTTCTATTCAGAATTAATGAGGTTTACCAACTGGATTGCAAATTTAAATCCTCAAGATAATTCTATTATGGTAGATTATTTATGTAATAATTTATCATATGATATTTTAATAAATTTTAGATCAAAACTTGATCAACATTTAGGTCAATCACAACCCCAAGGACAAAACCAATTTGGTTATGGACATCAATCTCATCCACAATCTCAACCTTATTCAACGTTATCATCATATAATTATGATTTAAATGATTTAGAATATTTGAACTTGAATGGTGATAGAATTTTACATCAACCTAAACCAAAACAAGATATGAGACATTTGATTCCAGCTAATGTTTATCAACAAGCCACCAAATCAAGACCTAGATCTGCTGATCCAAGTAGTATGCATAAGAATCCAAATTATCAATATTTAGATAGAGCTAAATCCCCAACTAATCATTTATTTGAAAAGACCAATTTCTTAAAACTAGCAGCTGCTAGATCACCAGGGTTAGGGCCAAGTTCAGATGATGGTTTGGTTGATATGGCTCAAAAATTAGGAGCATTACAAACGATTAATTCAAGAGTGGTTTTGGATTCTAATAAGAAGATTCATCATCAACATTATTATGATCCGAGTGGAAGAGCACTTAACTCCAATTCAGTACCATTAGGTAATCAAACTCATAAAAATTTTAAATCTCCACCAAATTTCAAGGTCCAACAAGCAAATAGAAAAATGACCAGTTCACCAATTTCTAATAAACCCGAAACTCCAGTATCATCAAATAGTTCTATGCCACCGGATATTACTAATGTTGAATTATTGAATAATATTCCTGGTTGGTTGAAGTTATTAAGGTTACATAAGTACACTGATTGTTTGAAAGATATACCATGGAAGCAATTGATAGAGCTTGATGATAGTCAATTAGAAGAGAAAGGGGTTAAAGCTTTAGGGGCCAGAAGAAAGTTATTGAAAGCATTTGACGTTATAAAGAATTCGAATATTTTATAGATTAATAAACAATCGCCTACAGATCTAAATCAATCACCATTTAGTCACAATGGTACAACCCATGGCACTACCACGGCACTCACATAATTATACAACACGAATTGGTCTTCTTAGCTTGTTTATAGAACATTCTTGATGATGATGATAATGCTTCAGATTTATCAACTAAACTATCCAACTTCTCACCTCTTTGTAAGACATTCTCAATAGTTTTATGTAGAACAATTTTAGTTTCATCCAATTCTTGTTGGACCTTCATGATTGAATCAGCTTGACTTGGATCTTGATACTTGCTTAAATATTGTTCTAAGCTGTCAAAGTGTAATGAAGAATTAGTTTGTTCTAAATTCTTCCATTCTGATGATGGATGTAATGATAAATATTCTTCTAATATTTTATTGATTAAAGTATAAGCAGGTCTAACTGGATATTCTTTGTCACTGATGATAACACATGCTAACCCTTCCAGTCTAACATAAGTATGACCGATATAATTTCCTTCTTCAACACTTTGTCTTTGACCTGCCTTAGTTCTTTGAGAAACGGTTTCTGAAAAGAATGTCATGAACTGACTAACCCCGGATCTTTCAAAAAATGAAAATTGGCTTAAATCCTTGGCTGATGTCAACTCGACTGATTTGTCTCCGATTTTCAATATTCCAATATAATAAAGTTTCATAGTATGTTCGATATCTGAGCTTCGTTTAACCCTCAGCAATGTCAAGAAAACGCGACTAACGATTTCTTTTTTATTGCTGTAGATACCGAGTACTTAGACGATAAATGACCATATGGACATCCCAACTTTCAAAGTAGTTTTATTAGGGGATCTGGGAGTTGGCAAAACATGTATACGATCACAATTTGTTCATCATATTTTCACAAATGCTTATAAGGCGACAATTGGTGGGGATTATTTGACTACTAGTATAGAGATAGATGCATTGATAAAGGCTGACAATGAACCCACACCGTCAACAGCTTCAACAGCTTCAGCAACTCCATCATCTTCAGCAACGTCTCCTACTAGTGTGAATCTACAGATTTGGGATACTGCAGGTCAAGAAAGGTTTAACTCAATATCACAGGCATTTTATAGAGGTACTGATATCGTCATATTGATTTATGATGTCACTAATTATGAGAGCGTTTTAAGTTTAAGAAATTGGTTCAAAACTTTCATAGAGCATTGTCATGTAAACAGTCCAGGTGTTGTAATAGTTGGTAATAAGACCGACAAAGAAAAATGTGTTGATCTAGAAGAAATTCAAGAAATTATAACTACTAATGTTGATATTAGTGTGGAGAATTATATAGTAGACTGGGATAAAGATTTAATGGAAATCTGTAGTAAGAATTTAACACAAGTTAATGAAGTTTTTAAAAGAGTTGCCCAATTAGGTCTACAATTAATGAATGATGATATACCCCGGAAAATAATAGGTTTTGATAGCATAGATCTTAACCAAACTAATAGAAAAACCAATTGTTTTTGCTAACTTTTTAATATATACAAGTATTTACAATCTATTTTGAGGTTTCATTGGTTTCAACAACTACTGAATCGTTTGATTCACCAGATTGGTGAATCTTTTCTTGGTGAGCTGCTTCTAATTCTTCTTCATCAAGTAATTGTTCTTTATAATGTTCAGGATATTGTCTAAAACAAGTTCTCATAGCTTCGAATTTCTTGATACAATCGATACCTTTTGGTTCGGTTTCTGAATAAACAAAGCAAGCAAATGCTTCTTTGAATTCTTCACCACATGGTCCATGAGCCATACCACCTAAACAAGGACAGTCCCAGTTGATTTCTCCGGTGATTGGGTTATAAGCAGCCCCTTCGTAATCTTCTGAAGTTGGTTCTCTTTCTTCTGAGTTTGGTTCGGAGTCTGTAGGTTCAGAGTCTGGTTTTGGCTCAGAGTCTGATTCTGAAGCAGTCTTTGGTTCAGCTTCTGGATCAGCTACTGGCTCAGCTCTACCATCAGTCTCTTTTGATTCTACTTCTTTTGAAACATCCTCGGATTCCTTAGGTTTGACAGCCTTTGGCTTCTTTGCTTTTACCTTTTCCTCAGTAGTGCCATCATTTGTGCCATCATTTGAAATTCCATTATAAATGAATGGAAACATCAATAATGAAATACCAACCCCAGTATACACAGCATAAGGTCTAACCGGTCTAATGGTTCTAGTAGAATAAGATCTAATGTTATGTCTAAGAATATTGGCTCTGATGTTAGTCTTTAATATTTGTCTAAACATGTTATTTGTAATCCAAATTTTTCAGTCGCTGCGATGTTATATGGCCGGAAGAGTGATGTGAGACTGACCGCCATCATGGCCCCAATTGAAGCGAAGTGAAAGCGAAATGAACTCAACCATAAATTAATAGTAAGAGACTTTAAGAGTGGATTCCAATTTCCTCGAAATTCCTTTGGTGTCATCTGCTGGACTTTGATACTTCACGTCAATTATATATACAAGACTCGTTAATCATCTCTTACATCCTTCTTTAAGTCAGTTATGATTTCCTCCTTCCTAGGTGGTTGATCTATAAACGAACTTGCCCAAAACAACAGGCACAAAACCACGATTATGGAAATACCTCCCATTTTTCTAACAACATTTAAAGCAACTGTTGATTCTTTAGATCCTTCTCTACCAATATTTTCAAATCTTTGGTTAGCATTTCTAAGTTTGGTTTGAATTGAGTATGGTCTTATGAGCATGAGACGATTACTTATCATTGGTTTTATTATATTATTCATGTTTGGTAGGTGATAATGTTATGAGCTTACAGTTTAAGCTCAATGGAAAATGGTGAGATTTGTCTCGCAAATCAGTGAATGAAGTAGAGCTACGAGAATTGGGGGTTTGGGGTAAGGTGTTTTGAAGTGAGGGTGTTTCTTTGGTTCATTGTGTCATGTAAGATCAATGGTTTCTAGTGTGAGGTTGGATGTTTCGCTGAATTCCACTGATATTTTACTGGTATTTTACTGGTATATTTGACTGATATATTTGACTGATATATTTGACTGATAACCTCATCATAGTCAAATTTAAGTATCCGAGGGAAATTCCCGATCACACAGTCATCTATGCCTTGCTATGTACTCTTAGTTGTAACGATACCCCCGATCATTGTGAATGTGGGTTGACTAAAATGCAGCGATCATCAGATTCAGACACGTTACGATACACTGGTTCTTTTGGGGCATTGTTCAGGACCAGAAATCTATGATTTACGGTTGAATATATTGAATAGGTCAAGGATCGTTGGACTATGTACTAAAGTGAACTATATAGGATATTCACCTTTAGATTGAACGTTTTCCTAGTTCCATACCTAATGAGTAGAGCACACTGTTTCCTCTTAGTTCACCTTCTATGACCCTGCTTCATCACATATGTGGCATACAAACATGTACACCTTGTACATACCCTGCATTTATTATCGTACTTTTATTGTTTGCCAAATTAAGCTAGACCCCCGTTGTGAATGAAACATGAAACATCAGCTCCGCCGCACCAAATTTACCACATCTCTAACCTAAAGAGGAATAGTAATTATTATGCACTTAAACCATCTTCAAGCACCATGACTAAAGTTAAAGTCATCTACAGACCTACACAAGTCCAGAACAGTAGTCCTACAAGAAAAGAACTCTAATCAAACATAAAAATAATGGGTAGAACGAGACAATAATTTACGATCTTATCTTGCATAAATGGTTACGATAATCCTTGGTAATCGATTGTGTGGGACTTTTACTTCTGTGTAGGATTTTTGTGGATTTGTGTGATCCTTTTTGTGTTAAACTTTTTAGACACATTAAAGTATGTGTGGGGGTCCATTTCTTGTTCTTTTTCTTCTATTTAATCCCTTGGATTTTCCTTTATCTTTTTTTCTTTATCCTTGATTTTCCTTAGCTTAGATTTCCTTATCCTTTATTATATCCATATCCTTTATTATATCCATATCCTTTATTATATCCATATCCTTTATTATATCCATATCCTTTATTATATCTTAATATCCTAAATGTTTGAATCAAGATCAAGATCAAAGCTTAATAAGAAAATTAAAAGTTCATTTAAGAAAACCTTTGGTACTGTAAGAACTCCACCACAACCACCAACTAAAGGATTAATTTTTCCAACATGTTTAAGTCCAATGTCAACTATTGAGACCCCACAATTCGATAGTAGTCCAACCCCAACTACCTTGTCATTATCATCTTTTAATTCCTTTGACTCTCCAGACAAAGGGTTGGAAGGTAGAAGTGAAAGAAGCATATTTGAAAGAAACAAAGGTGATTATTTCGATAGGAGAGGTCCTAAGATTGAGCCATACTTTTATACCCAATCCAATCAGTTCCAATACTCCAAGATTAACAAGAACATCGGTGAACAGAAATGTTTCGTTTGTGATGAATTGATACAAAATAAATTAAGTAATGAAGTGATTCTAGAATTGAAATGTGGATGGTTTATTCATGAACAATGCTTTAGTATAAAATTGAATTATAATTTAGAAAAGTTGTTCAGGAATGGTAATTTTACTGCTAATAGACAAGAGCTTAGTAACTTGTTATTACCAAATTGTCAATGCCATAAATGTAATGGAGCAGAAAAGTGTAATTTGATTGATAATTCTTATATGGACAATGTTGTTCATAATGCTATATTGAGATCTATTGAACATGATAAGTTGGAAATTGATACGTTCAAGACAAAGACTCCTTTGAAAAGAGAAACAAGGAGAATCAGTACATTGAGAGATTCAATATTCAGTCAAGTTTCATCCATAAGATCATCATCACCACCCAATACCAGTTCTATTGATAACATTTCAATCATTAATCATATAAATATTCCTATGGAAGTTCTAAAAGACAAATTCATATCCAATTTAGTCAATGGTCTGAACCTTAGTTTATACACTTTAGTAAAATTGGGTAATCTTAGATTAGCTGATACGTTACTTATAAGAAAAGGGGAATGGGTCCCTTATAATTGTTACTTGTTTGATAATTATTTGCTTATTGATATGAGTGAAATCAAACTTGTGGATCTTCATAATTCAACATTCGATGTTAATCATGATACTATAATAATCAATAGAGACTTATTTATCAAATCCAATAACTCCAATGTGATTGAAAAATGGTGTATAGGGCTACTGGATTATTCGTTTACATTTCCTGTGGAGGTCATATCGTCGACCTTGTGTGTAATTGGAGACGAGGATGAAATAGAGCCATTACACTTTAAGAAGGGTGATGCAAATGCTGCAAATTATGAGACAAAAGCTGTAACTGACTTTAACATAACTATTGAACCAACTCAGCTTGAAGATGAAAACCAAACCATTATACTAGCCCTGTCACCTGCAGATCAACCTATAGATATCATAAAGCAAATAGTGGAAATTGATACTCTACATCTTTCTGGTCTAGGCATAAATATTGAAGATTTTGGGGTTTTTAAAGTAGCACCAACTGATGGTTCAGATGATGATGATTATGATGATTATGATGATTATGATGATTATGATTCTGATCAGGATCAAATCAATTTATTACTAAATAACAAATGGGAGGATATGGTAAATTTAGAGAATGATTATTAATATATATTACGCCAGCGTAACTATGCAGTTCCCCATTAATTAGCTCTCAATTCTCATATAACCTGGTATACCTATCAATCTCAGCATATATCCTATTAACCCATAAATCTCTTTCTTGTCTTGATCTAGTCATAAATACCATACTTGTCCCAGTGATTCCTAATCTCTTAATCAATCTCAAAATCCCTGGATTATTTGGTTCATCTTGTCTTTTACTTATATACCGTTTCTTACCAAACCATAATGTAAAACATCTCATTGATTCTTCTTCACTTGATTTCCAACCATCACTATAGATTCGTGGTAATGACTTATCAGTTGGATTAGAACTAATATAATCCTTATTACGTTCTATTAAATCAAAACTAGTCTGATCTCCTGAATATATATAACATTGTTTGATTGGTATAGTTAAATTATGTTGATAATAGCTTGATCTTTTCCATTCACCTGTAATCTTAGATCTTTGATATAATGAATATAATACTAAACTTCCTGAACTTAGAGTCACAAAAAATTGGCTAAAATTGGAATGTTTCTTATACTTTTGATATAAATATCCATTGACCATTAAACTGTTACCTAATGATATATAGTCAATAGTATTCAAATAAATGTTAGCAATTGAATTATTGATCTCTAAATTATTACAATGATGATTTATATTGGAATCAATTAATTCATCAATGTTTAATCTCAGTATATTTATAGATCTAACTTTCTTGATATTCTCAAGTTCTAATAACTTACGAGTTTTCCAATAATTCATGATTTCAGTCAACTTTTCGATCCATAGATCTCTTACGACTCTATTTGGGGCTTGTAATTTAATTTTACTTTGATTGGATATGGTCAATTCGAAAATTGAATCAAGTAATTCTTCATCATCAATATTATTATTACCATACCATATAACACCAAATAAAAACTTTTGATTGATTTTTAAATCTTCAAAATCTACGGGCTTTATACTAATGATTTGACTTAAATCTATAACATTATCAGCTTTAAGAATCAATTGACTTTTCCTTTCAAACTCTTTGAAAGCTAACTTATCATTAGTTTTAAAATCATCCTTAAACCAAGGTACATGATCATTACAATCCAAATCATATGATCCATATGTAAACATTTGACCTTGTTGGTGTTGTAAAATCGATGAATCTGGTAATAATGCTTTATAGTATCTAGTGAAATATAACAAATTATCACAGGTATAGAAATACAGTAATTTATAATAATGATTCATAGTTTTGAGTCCTTTTTCAATCCCATTTATATCAGTTAATCTTGATAAAAATCCTTCAATTGGTAAAGGAGTTGAAACCTTATTCACCACTTTTAAAAGACGTTTATAATTAACCATATCTCTTATTTCTAGCACAAAATTATTCTTGAAAACTTGGTTTTGAATATAAAATAATTCTCCATCATCTATGATCCATTCTAATCTGTCATAAAATCTAAAACAAAACCATGGTCTTATTGTAGAATTTAACCAATCAATTAACTGTTGATTCTTACTGTCTAAAATCTGTTGTTTGATCTTATCAAGTAAATATTGAATCACTGTACTATGTTCGACGTCGTATTGTTTGTCAAGTTCTTTAACTTTTAATTTCGAAGATTTATGAATCATTGTAATCAAAATATCATCTGGTATATTTACTTTCAATTGAACATCAATATCAGGGACTATGATATTAAACACATTATCTAATTTATTACCTAACACTTGCTTAATGAAATATAACCATCTTACACTTTTCATTTGATCATGAAACTTAATAATATGAATTATTGACCAATGGTCTTTAGGTACTAATAAACATAACGATTTATCTAGAAGATTATATAGATTTATAATTATTGGCTCTTGTAATTCATAATGATACTCTGCTACATCATGATCATCTTCTACACGAATGAATTGGATAGTAACCATATTATTATCGGTCTTCCTTAATAATAATTTGTATTCTTTCCATCGTTCATATATTCTGGTATCACATGGTTCATTTTCTTCGAATTTTGAAAATCTTGAGGTATTATAAGTTTCTTTAGTTAACACTAAAACTATTTCCTTTAAGATAACTTCTCCAATTTTAAAATTCCCTATAATGGTTTTAAGTACTCTATACCGTATATCATTAGTAGTATCCCAAGCTTTACCTGTTGAGAATCTTGCAAAGTTCTTTAACCTCTTCCTGAATTGATGATGTTCCTTTTCATCCACTAATTCCTCAGTCAACCCTTGAATCTCTGACATAGGTTCTGGTTTTTCAATAGTTATCTTCTTCTTTTGACTATTTTGGAAATGAACTTTTGGTTTTCCTTTACTTTGATTGGTATTAGTAACCTTAAGATCATTCTGTTGAGCAATTGATCTCTCTTTCCTTTCAATTAGTTTACTAGACGTTATACTTTCATCTGAGAATAATGTGGAGCTTGGTCTACTTTCATCAGTTTCGGTGTCTACATCATGCAATTCTTGAATTATCTCTTCGATTGATTTGTTATTATTAAGTCTGAATGAGTCACTCATAATGTTCCTATCATCTTTCAAAACATGAGCTTTTACATTACTATCAAACCTGGATCTAGCATTGGTTTTAGCTTTATGGATTATTGAATGGATTAACCCTTTTCTTTCTTCATTGCCATAAATAAACGGCACTGCTCCTAACACTACAGTTTTAGAAGTTTCTGCTATTTCTTTGATTTCAAGGTACGTTAATCGAAATGCAGTGAATGAGTTTTTAGGTATTTGAAATTCATTCATGTGCTTACACAAATGCGATGCGAAATTGTTATCTTGCTATAGATAATAATGAGTGATAACTATACATTACTACAAAGATATCAACTGCTTTCTTCAGAGCAAAGTTTCTAAACAAGGCTTCTGGAAGCTTCTAAACAATGTCTTCTTCTTGTCCAATGCTGATTCCTTCGGTTTGCATATTTTCTGGTGGGGAAATACTTGGAACTGCTTCTAATCCAATATAAATTAACCCAATTACGAATACAATTATACTTGATAAGGTGGAAAAGAATCCATTGGAATTTATAAGAATCCCAATCAATGTATAGAACACTCCTCTTCCAATAAATGAGAACAAAAATGAACCATAATTATAAGCTTCTGATGGTACACTATACTCTAATAAACCAATTATACCACCAAATGCTATGATATAAAGACCACTTAAGAATCCATGACTGTTGTTAGTATTTGTAATTAACTGATTATTTTGGTTATTTACCATCGATCTGCTCTAACTCCCTTAGTCTTCAAAGGGTCCTAAAGATTGAATTCATAGTAATTCAATGTCTATACATACAATCCACTAAACAATTGAGTTAACCCTGCTAAAACCTGACTGTTAGTATTCAATGATTTTACTGGTGAATGGCTATATACGTACACTAAGACCTGCAACTGCAAAGTTAGCAATCTTAAAAGCTCCGTTAAGATCTTGACTATTCATGTTGAAGATACGCGAATTCTTTAGGTGTTGCAACTGTCAACTAAACAATCGTATCTCAAATAATTGTGTGTTTATGTTCAACTCATAGAATGATTGTGTTTGTATTAACGGTGTAATAACATTTTGTGTACTTTATTAATTCCATTATAACGTTGAAATATTCAATTTTCTCCCTTTTCACAAATAATAATCATATATTTGCTTTAACTGCGGTGTACCGGTGTAATAAGGACATACATTCACAGTAACAAACACTTTCGCAACTCTCGTAAATAGCGGATTTAGCTCAGTTGGGAGAGCGTCAGACTGAAGTTCACTTTAGTCCTAGTTATCTGAAGGTCCTGTGTTCGATCCACAGAATTCGCATTTTTTTTCTTATTTTTACTCTTTTATCCACTTAATCTGGTTACCTAATATATGTCTTAAACAGCTACAAGTCAAACTGTGTTGAAAAATATTCTATGACTTTTTTTTTATTTATTTAAAATTTATAAAATATTCACAAAAGTAAATAATTGTGAATTTTGCAATTTATGTAAGAAAAACAAATTCTATCAAAAATTTCTATTCACCAATCTTTAATTAACAAAAGATGACACTGCTATTACTAATCCAACTAATAACATTCCTCTCTTATTTCAATCAAAAAAGCCACCTTAACCACCATAAAGCATTCCCCATATCTCTACTCTATATACCAAACCGACCCAGTGACTTCCGCACCGTTTGTCACGAGCGAATTTACCTATACCATGAGTAATGAAGAACTTGATGGAATATTACTCGAAAGAGGTAAAAGGTTTGAAGAGTTGTTTTACCTTCTAAATGATCCTTTACTTCAAACGATTGATAGGTATAAGTCTTCTTCCAAGTTTGGTACCAAACAACTCAATGATAAGTCTTTAGATAAAGTTGTTGATTTTTCAATCTTTGGTAAAACTAAAGATGATATAATCAAATTAATGGATACTAAAATTGAAAACAGTTTATTCGTTGGTAGGAAACGTAAGTTTGATAATGCCAATATTAATAATTCCAAAAGATTGAAACTTGTGGAAGAAATTTCAAATTCAGTTGAACAAACCAATGAAAACTTACTAAACCAACCTTTACAAGATTTAAACATCTTATCATTACCTCAACATTATCCTACTGTGCCACATAATGTTTCTTCATTGGCTGAATTATACTATTTGTCACAAACTTTGCCATTATTTAAGTTATTGCCTGGATCTCATAAGGCATTATCAACAGAAAGTTATGAACTGGCATTGTTAGAAGGTAAAATTGCAGTGTTATATTCCAGGATTGAAGAATTGAAACGTCAAGGGAAATGGTCCTTACGTCAACCTATGAAGTTTTCAGATCCTCTCTTGACTAAGAAATTACATTGGGATAATATTGTAAGAGAGAGTAAATGGATGAGTACTGATTTTAAGGAACAGACAAAATTCAAGAAGGCTTGTTGTGTTGGGATTGCCCAAGCCGTACAAGACTATTGGGATGGTAAAGATGTTTGTATAAAGTTTAAACCAATTGTTCATTTAGAAATCAAGGACATAGAGGAGTCAGAACCAGTACCATCGGAACAAGTAGAGGGAGTAGAACAAGTTGAACAAGCAGACGCTGAACAACAAGTCGCTATACCAGAACCAAGTGATGACAACGAAGAGATAGCAGACGATGAAAAACTAGATATACCCGTATCAGAAGATGTCGAAATGGAAGATGCTGAGAATAAACCAGTGGAGGAAACTGAAATAAAAGATCCTCAATCAGAGACTGCACAACCAATATCTGCACCTGCACCATCCATAAATCCATCAGATCTTGTTAAACCTGAAGATGCAAAAATCGAAGAAATCGTCGTACCACCTGAACCAGAAGTTTTCTTACCACCTATCATTCCAAAAGTTGAAGATAAATCAAGTGTTTTCAAGACTCATATAGACTTAAATGATCTTGCCAAGTTAGATCAATCCATTATACGAAACTTACCAAAATTCACAGCATTTGATTATGAAGAAACTGAAGAAACTGAAAAATTAGGTTCTAAACCTTTAGATCCAGTAAATCACGATATAGTACCAATTTCAAAATTATTATATCCACCAGAAGATGAAGAAGGCTTCTATAAATTAGTATTGAAGGAGACTAAAAAAGTTGAAACCAAACTGATCCCACAATTTCAAAAAGGGTTGTTTGGTACTCAAAACCATCGTAAGTTCAATTACCTAAAACCTCCACAACCACCATTAATTAAAAACATAGAATATAGATCACCAACCATATGGTTACCAAGGGATGATAAGTTGTTAATTAGGTATGTAGCTGAATTTTGTTTCAATTGGGATTTAATATCTGAACATTTAACATCAACTGTTCAAAGTATGAAACGTTATGAGTCAAACATTGAAAGAAGAACACCATGGCAATGTTTTGAAAGATACATTCAATTGAATGAGAAGTTCCAATTCAGTGACATGAAAGGTCCTTACTCTTATAATGCTCAACAATGGTTAGAACAAGCTCATAGAGCTCAATCTACTACTAAAAGAAGAATTTCACCATTGGGGGTTGGCAATGAATCTATTCAAAGAGGTCATAGAAGGTTAAGATGGGCATCAATGTTTGATGCAATTAGAAAATGCATGAAGAAAAGAGAAAATCAATTGGCTAAATTAAATAGTAGAAGAGCAACTGATTATACTCAACAAAACCCTGCAAAAACTGACAAAGTTCCAACTCCTTCTGAATTATCAAGATTAAAATATGAACGTGATAAATCAGTTCAAGAAGCTTATATGAATCAACAAGCTACTAGAAATAGAATGATGGCAGCCGTAGCTCAACAACAACAAAAGCAACAACAAACCCAGTCATCACAAAGCCCACCACCACCAGATCAAAGTTCTCCTGTTGGTCAAGGAAGTCCTAGCTTACCAAATGCTACAATGCCAACAAGAAATACGGGATCATCATCAAGCTCATCAGGACAAGGCCAAGGACAAGGCCCATTACAAAATCAACCTCAAGGACCAGGAAGTATTGCTCAACCTAAACCTAAGGGAGTGTCACCAACTAATTCGCTTCGTAATCAACCTCAAGGAAATCAAGTACTTTTACAACAAGCATTACAAAGTTTACCTCATGATGCAAATGGAAGACCTTTAACACCTAATGGAACACCATATACCAGGGAACAACTTCAAAGGTTAATTGAAATTCAGAAACAAAGAAAAATGATGCAATATCAACAAAGACAAGCCCAAGCTGCTGATCAATCAAATTCTGGAGCCAGTGCCAACCAAGGACAAAATCCAGGGCAAATACCAGGATCTAATAACCCAGCAAATTCAGGTGGTCGTATGATGGGAACAAGAGCAGGTAAAATGGTTGGATCTTCACAACAAGTTCCACCAAGTAATGGAACCAATAAACCAAGAATTCAATTTGCTCCTGCTCAAGTATCAGCTATTATCAATTCCATACAAACCAAAAATCCTAATTTGACTAAAGAACAAGTTACCAAGTTAGCAGCATCGTATTTAGCCAATCTTCAACAACAACAACAAAATAAGTTACGAGAACAACAACAACAACAAAATTTCTCCAACAGAAGTGGCCAGGGACAAGGACAAAACCAAGGGCAATCACAAGGACCAATAAGCCCTAATATGAATATGAATATGAATCAAATGAGAAATCAAAAACAATTGACTCCACAGGAGAGGATGCAAATTCAAATGATGAAAGCAAATAGTAATGCTCAAATCCAACAAGCTCAACAAGTACAAAAGCCTGATGGTAGTCCCCAATTGAATAATACCAATTTGTCAAAGTTGGATTATGAGCAAAGAAAGAGATTACTCATTCAAAGAAAACAACAGAATGATCAACGTTGATGATATGTATATTAGTTGATAGTCTATAGTATAATATAGGATAGGAGTAGAAAGTGCCTAGACAATTATGGTAAACACACGACGGCAAAATATAAACTGCGGCTTACCTAAACTAACTGATCGCATAAACCCACCACATACATAAATTATAGAACACATGGAAGCAGAGTCTCCACAACTACGGTTGACTTTTGAACCTACTAATAGGGAGAGGTCGACTAGGCTCATATCATATGTGACTCGACTAAATACCACCACCACTGAAATTGGTCCTCAACTCCCATCGTTTAATTTACCTAGAAGATTATTTAGATGGGTTTATTCAGTATCATTGTTTATACTTGTGACGATAATGTTTGCACTCATATCCGCCACACCAATCGACGTCATTGTTCAGACAGCATCAGCTTCATTCGGAGGAGTTAAGTTATTCATTGTCATTGTTGTTTGTGTAGTATTCTTAATTTCATGTTTCATTTTATACTTTTCAAGAGTTTATCAACATAGAGTTTCCATGAATGATATACCAAATCACACGGTCTATGCATTACAAAAGAACGATCTTCCTAAAAGATTTTATAAGAACATTGAACAAAGACTTGGACAATGTCAAGAAATTCTGAAAAAGGCTGAACCTATAACTAAAAACTGTACTATTAATTTTCCAGGGATGTCACCACCAGAATATATCCAGAAGAGAAATACAGGTAAGCAAGGGAACTTATTACCACCACATTTACATTATGATGATGTAATAAGAAGTTTTAGTGATAAGTTTACTATTTTAGATAATTTTACATCAACAATAAACCCTCCAAAAAATGCAACATTTAAAGACATCGCTGAAGGATTAATTGGTGAATTGTTTGAAACAGGGAGAATAACAACAGGTCAAGGACCTGAAATGAACAAATTCTTGACATTATACGAGAAATTGAGGTTTGGGCCAGGTCTTATTAAAGAGCATGAAATGGTGGAATTCTTAATTGAATGTACTAAATTTGCAAATACAGTTTTGTCTCATCATGGTACAGTATTTGCAGTCAGAAGGAAGAAATATCAAGAAATTCCAGAACAGCTGGATAATAGTTATCTTAGAAATTATTCGAATACTAGATCTGATTTTTATTCAGTTCCTTCTGAATATTCTCAAGGGTATTCAGCACCATCACAATCTCCTCATGAAGTTGACTATAGAACTCAGAATTATTTTCCACAGGATAAGAATCATCCATCAATCTACCATCAGGAAAGCGGTTCTTTTGAGTCAGTTTTAAAGAGTCAACAAAGATTGAGAAGGAGAAGTTCTAACAGTAGTGGACTTTCTGTCATTAAGCAAGGATTGGCAATACCTTTTGGTGCAAAAAGACCCTCAACGGTGATGTTTGATCTTGCTGGTACTAATGAAAAGTACAAGTCCAATCCTTTCAAGAGTTCGTTTAGTGAATATGGCAGTGATCAAGAACGAGAAGGACAATCAGAATCAGAGGGAGGTGATGAAGAATATGAGGATGATGCAGGAATCTATAACTTCCGAAGATTTAGAGGACAATCACAAGAGATTCCAGTATTTAATCTCGAAGCACCAAAGTCAGACCAAAATAGTCCGACCAAATCGGGGCTGTCGTCACCTTTCAAGTCTAGACTGTCATCACCTATAAAATCTAGACTGTCATCACCTATAAAATCTAGACTGTCATCACCTATTAAGTCTAGACTGTCGTCACCACAAAAACTATTAGATTTGGAAATAAAAACTCTGAAAACTAAAAAACCCAGAAAAGGGTTCTCAAGTAGCTTGAGTTTTTCAGAGAAAGACAATTCAGATTAAGCATAAGGTGTTTACGAGAGCAAACGCGGAGTTAAAGCGTAAATAGAGCAAATGAAAGGTACCATCTGGAGTTTCATCAAAGTATGGCTATCAGAGCAATATAAATAAAGTTTCAATATGTGTCAATTTGATAGAACAAATGGTTATGAATTAATGAGAAAAAGATCGAGAGGTTTTATATAGAGTTCAAAGGTTAGGAACAGCATAATTAGTCGATCATCGTTTAATAAGGTTTTAATATATATTATATCATACGTCATGAATGTGCTAATTATTTCGGGCCTCAAATGTATAGCGTCTGTTAGTACTTCTAGATGTGTCTAATTCTGCCTTGGTTTGACGACTCCATCATGAATAAAGTAATACACTATGGTAGAATCATCATCGACCAAAGCAATAGTAATTCGTTTGGGTCGTTCATAACCGAGTTTTTCAATTTGTTCAAACCACGAATTTATTTGATAGATTTGTAAATCATCTTGTGATTTAATGTTCGGGATAATCCATTCTAACTGGTGATCACTATCAGAGGAATCGAGTTTTTGGGGTGGAATACCTGAAAGTATATTATCATAAACCCTTACATTGTGCCATAAGTTTTGTAATTCAAGATTTGTCTTGACTTTTTGAATTATACCCATAATCAAAATCTAAGTCGATGCTCATCGTCTGTCAGTTCGCAAAAATGTGAGTCAAAGTCAGTATGTGCCCAGTAGAGGTATTAAGATTTGCCACCGTATTACTATTGTGAACTCAGAAACTTTCACAGGTTAATTCTAGAATTAAGCCAAAACCGTTATTTCAATTAGGGGTAGATATTAACGTTCGCCTTTTGCTTTTTGCAGTACTGCATTACAGCCTTGATTATATAAGCCATCGCAAATTTCCGAATTTTACTTCTAGACTTGCTTATTACCTAATAAAACCGTTTAATGTGAATTCCATTTCCAGTAAGTTAATAAGATCGATCTTATGAGCGTTTACCATTCCGAGCTTATTCCAGTTTTCCGATAGCCTCGCTTCTATTGTAGTTTTAGAGGTTCCTGGCAGATGAGATTCGAGATATGAATTATCACCTTACTATTTTAAAACCTCATTATTTGTCAACAGATTTTAAAATTAATGGAACCCCTATTCAGAGACCCTTTACCTAAAACCCCAGCATTCCACATTATGGCTTAAAACCCCAAACAGTCAATATAACCGCTCGTACACATCTATCATCAGATACCCAGGGCCTGCATATAATCAAACGATACAAACCATTTTTGAAATTGAAAAATTTTCAACCTCTGTATTTACCAAATCTGGTAAATTAATTGAAAAATATTAACTTAGGCTAATGCAAGATTTTAGTGGGGGCACATAAACTCCCACATAAATTCTAGAACTACTTTCTTTTCCTAACAAATTGACGTCGACCGATTGGTTTTCACTACGATGTTGCAAAAATTCATAGCTGCAAAAAGGAAAATTTTTTTTTTGTCCCATACATCTTCAAGAATATAAATATGGAGGCTAATCCATGATTGAAAACGGTATCACATTCTTTTATTATACATTCATTTTATTAAGGTCACTTAATTTTAACGATCCATACATATACACATTCTTTTAATAATATGTACTTTTCAATCTTTTTATACGCATTAACAGTTTTAAGTGCACCTTTAGAACCAAGAGGTGGTAATACCTGTAAATTCCCAACCGACAAAAATTTAGTTGCTGTCACTAAAGATAAGTCAAATGGAGGATGGGCTATGTCTCCAGATCAACAATGTACTGGAGGATCATATTGTCCATATGCTTGTCCACCAGGACAATTAATGTCCCAATGGGATAAATCCGCCACTTCATATAGTGTTGGATCATCAATGAACGGTGGTGTTTATTGTAATGACGATGGTACTATTTCATTACCACAAGGTGGTGATAAATATTGTCAAGATGGTGAAGGAACTTTAACCGCTACTAACAAAGCCGATAAAAACGTTGCATTTTGTCAAACCGTTTTACCAGGTAATGAAGCTATGTTAATTCCTACTGATGTTGACGGTAATGGTCATAATGACTTAGCAGTTCCAGGTCCAGATTACTATGCCGGTACTGCTGCTCATTATTATATCAATGCTCCAGGAGTTTCTGCTGATGATGGTTGTGTTTGGGGTACCAAAGATAAAGATCAAGGAAATTGGGCCCCATACGTTGCTGGTGCCAACATGGATGATAGTGGTAACACTTATATCAAAATCGGATGGAATCCAAAATATGTTGAAGATTTCTCAAACCAAAAACCTTCATTTGGTATTAGAGTTACTTGTGATGATGATAGTCAATGTAACGGATTAGAAT
Organism: Yamadazyma cerambycidarum; assembly: GCA_030574835.1. Classification (NCBI taxonomy): domain Eukaryota; kingdom Fungi; phylum Ascomycota; class Pichiomycetes; order Serinales; family Debaryomycetaceae; genus Yamadazyma; species Yamadazyma cerambycidarum. Next base: position 435,924 of record JAJMFR010000005.1, read on the forward strand.
GTGAAATTGATCCATCCAAATCTGGATTCAATGGAGTTTCTGGTTCAAGTGAAAAATCATTAGGTGCTTCATACTGTGTTGTCACTGCTTCAAATAAGTCTAAAGCTTCCATTGAAGTTTTTAGTGTTTAGTGTATTTTAATTGTATTTAGTTGTATTTATAGAATAGATTTAGTTTAGGACTTTCTGGTTGTCTCTCCTAATTTGGGATTGTCTAAATTGGCGTTGTATAGACCATGATGGCTTCATGATCAGGTACAGAATCCATTGGACCAGCATACATCAACTCCTAGGTATACATGTGAATATGAAGCGATCCGGATATATGTAACTTAAGATCGATCACAAATTTTCCACAAGTCGCACTAACCACGATCATGTCAGATAAGCCTAAACCATTAAAAGTCTTTGGTAGAAGTCACTATGCCTGTAGTCGATGTAAGGCTTCCAAGATAAAATGTTCTGGAGAGACTCCATGTGCTACTTGTAAGAACAATAAAGCGGAATGTATCTATTTGCCGAGGAATAGAAAGATCATGATAATGGAAGGAGATTTGAATCAATTACACGATAAAGTTAAATATTTGGAAGATTTGGTTCAACAGCAATCCCAGCAGCTAAATGGGAGTGGAACAAGTAAAGTGATACCTCAAGCCACCAACAGTCAACAAATTATAGGTGGTACATCATCTGTTCAAGAAAGGAAGAATCCTGACACGCAAGAGTTTCTATTTAATCATTCAGGGTTAGAAGATTTCTTAGTAAGTGATAATGCTAATGATTTAATCAAATGGAAATTGGTCGAGTTGATTGATAATAAACTTCCAACTAAAAGTGTCGCTATCCAGCTAGTGCAGAATGTTATTGATAACTATGCTTATGAATTTTATTTGATTGATTACAAGAGTTTCTTGAGACAACTTGACACGTTGTATTTATATTTTGATAGTATAAGGAACAATAATACTGAATTGGCTGTTAAGTTAAATAAGCAAATCAAGAGATCGTTGTTGTGTTATTATTTCATTCTAATAGCATATGGTGAACAAATCACTAATAAAACAGTTAAAGGTAAAGATGAAGTACCCGGGATTCAATTTTATTTGATGGCTACTGAATTATTTAATTTAACTCAAGAAGAGATCAGTTTTGAATTTGTTCAAGCTGCAACATTATTAGCATTATATTCAGCCAATTTAAATCGTTATAATACCGTATATAATTATTTTGGAGTTGCAGTTAGAAGTGCCATATGTCAAGGATTCCATCGTCAAATGTTGGTTAATGAGAGTGATAATGAAGCCATCATATATCGAGAAAAGGCTAAAAGATTATGGTGGACTATATTTGTAACTGATGGGACATGGACATCCAAAATGAATATGCCAGCTCAAATCGATTATACTGAAACTGATGTTGATTTACCATGTGAAAATTCCGTTGATCTTTATGATTCATTCGATGTGAATATGTTAGAATTGAATGTTCAATTGGCTAAATTTATTTCCAAATCGGTTCAAAAAATTTATGGTGCTAATAAGCGAACCTTTTCGGTGAACTATATAAATACCGATCAATTCAACCAAAAAGAATTAATTAAAAATGTTTTAAATTGCTATAGAGAGTTGATACTTTATTTCGAAACTCCTTATTTGCTTAGATATAAAAATTGTAATATAATTGAACCAAGTGGTAGAAAAATCATAAATTTATTTCTTAGATTTAACTTGTTAATAGCCACCTTAACTAAACCATTAATATCACTTATTTTCAAACAAACTGATGTCAATATCTTTGAGGATCCAGCTGAAGTTAGTGAAACCATTAATAAGACTATAACTACCGCAACTGCTACATTTAATATGATATTTAAATTGTATGAGATGGATAGATTGTTCATTATAGGATTCTATGATGGTGAATATTTATATACTGCGATAGTTACAATGATAATGACATCAATAACCGATCCAAAATGTCTTCATTCTGTTGATAGAGGAGTTGCATTATTGAAATATATGGCCAATAATGGTAATATAAATGCTAAGAATTGTATGAAGAAATTATTACAAGTTAATGATTATTTATCGAAAACTCCAGAAATTCAATTCAGAATTAATTTCGAATCCAATATTGAAGATTTAATTCAAATCAAGCCCTTTAACTATGAGGATCATTATTTTAATCCTTATGAAAAAAGTACAAATTCCAGTGTATCTGAATTTAAGATCTTTAAGAACAGTCAAGGGAAGAAGATCATACAACCGCAAAGTTATAATGGGATGACAGATTTACAAACGTCAATAATGGATCCACCTGTTGATATAGGAGGATTAGTCAATGCCCCAACCAGTACTGATTCTCAACTTTTCAACCAAGGATATTTGCAAGATACTAACAATAGGGTTTGGAATTTATCAGGGTCGTCGCAGAATACATTACATTCGATGATGAACAATTTGTATCATTGGGACGATTATAAGAATCTTCCTTTGTAGATCTTTTTATGGGGGTCTTTTGAGGGTCTTTGTAGGACGATAAAGAGTTGGAGGGATGTTTGTGGATTGTAAGGTAGGACCTTAAATAAAGGATATGATGGGAAAACGGTTAGAATATGTATTTTACGTAAATGTATGATTTTGTTGTTCTCTGGTAGTCTGGCAGTAGCCTCGTAGTAGTATGGTCGTATTCTGGTAGTAGCCGGTCCCAGCTAGCACCGTCTATATCTATAAAGCACTGTTAAAATCAAACTCATTAGAATTTAATTGCTGTTCAATCATTTCAGTCCATGGCCCCACGAAATCTAACCCAACATTTCTATTATTTATAAACCATTCCATTACTTCACTATCACCAATGATATTCTGTATAGGCGTAGATAATTCAGTTGAATCTTCGGTATTGGTCTTATCATCATCTCCAGGTTTGGCTACGTCTTGAGGTAAATTATAATCATAAGGCTTAATATCAAAATCAACTGGATCATTTAATGACTTGGAATTAGCTTTCATTTCTGAACACAAGTACATCAAAACATTAGAATATCTCGTACACAAATGCAATTCATCAGGTGAACAATCTCTTAAGGTTATAGCAGCTCTTTGAATACTTGATAAAATCTCATCAACTGGAATTAAACTTAATGATAATACAGTAGCATCATAATTTTCAAAAGTATTAGACACCAATTGAGACTTTGACAGCTTTTTATGGGCGGAAATCGTTAAATAACATTTAACAATAAAGGCCACAGCTCTAACAATTCTTGTTACCCATCTCACTGGCATAAACCTTAATAGCTTCAACTTATGGACTCTATGAGCTACTGATAACATTTCGTTGGCAGAAAAGAATGCTTGTTCAATATACTTGGCAGATTTGGATATTTCATCTAATTTCAAATTGATTTTTTGCTTTTTGTGTTTCTTGGTTTCAGATTGTTCGGTTTTAGGTGATGATGATAATGCCAATGAGAAGATGTATAATTTGGCATAATTATATTCGAATATGAAACTTTCAAACTCTATACATTCAAATAATTCTTTTGAAAGTTTAGAACCTTGGTCTAGAAGTAAATTTGAATTGGTATTAAGGTTATAGTTCTTAGCAATTGAAGGTTTCATTAAATGATGATATTTCTTCCCCCAGTTTATTAATAAAGGACTTATAATGTTTAAAATTGCTAAGTTCTGTCTTGGAGTTAATGTACCTAGTTGAGCTTTATACCCATAAAGTGATTCATGACTTAAAGACATGATTTGTAATAATTCAATTTTAGCTCTTTGTCGTTCACTAAATTTCAAAGGATTCTGTAGAGAGTATTGTTTGATCTCTTCTTCATTCATTTCTAGAAGTTTAAAGTCATCATCATAATTTTCTTCAATATCCACATCATCATCAATTTCGATTTCACTTAATGAATGTGATAACATTGATCTTCTACTGATATTCATAACACTATTGATTTCACTTATATGGGTCGCTAAAAACGTCTTAGGACTAACTTCCAGAAACCCCATATCTTGAGATAATCTAACTGCTGATCCAATCAACATCCATGCCATTCTATAACTTCTTCTCATTGCTCCTAAACCTGCTAAATTATCACCACCATTTTGAATATCTACCTTGGATTCTTCTGGAACGTTAGCATAATCACTCCATCTCCAATGAATTGCTCTTGGATTCCATTCGGTTAATAATAAAAATGCAAATATAGTCCCAATGGATCTAGTACTAGCTTCAGCCCAAACCGTCTGACTGATTAATCTTTGAACATAAAGCCATAACTTATCATGGATTTCAATATTCCTCGGTACTCCTTCCACATTCCCTGTGGTGATATTATTAGGCTGATCATCTAAGGAATGATACCTTGAAGCTATGGTTAATATGGCACATAACAAGATAGGATATCCGGCTAAGACTTGAGGTTTATGAAGGAAATTTGGGATATGTGGGAAGTATGGATACATGGTAGTAAAGAATAAGTTAATTAACATTTCAGCTTCAAATTCCGTCAATAATCCATTTTCTCCTATATAATCGATATTTGAAAGTCGACTTGAACTTCTGGGCCTTATAGAAAACTCATGAGTTATGGGGATACTTAAATAGTTGGATTGATCTTGAATATGCTTAGGAATTTTGGTTTGTTGTTCTGTTAATAAATTTTTGTATTTGGTTGAATCTTGTTGAAGGTTTTGCTCTAATTGTTGATGTCTTTTATTAGCATCGATATTATCACGTTCATCAGGTTTGGCAATAGTTCCTGCTGCTTTGGCTAAATAAACTAAAGCCCCTTCCATGGTTGAAAAATGATTTGATTCTTTAGGAGGCTCTGTAGGTTGTTGTCTTTCATTATCAAGGTATCTATCATTATTAGGAGGATAAGACTGATATGGTTGTGGTTTTAAAATATTTGAAACTGATGGTAATTGATAATTCTCTTCATCTTCTTTCTTACGTTTACCATTAACGACATTAGTATGGCCACCTCTTTTACTTTCAACAAATATACAATCCTTTCTTTCTCTTTTACATCTTGCACATTTTCCATCATTAGGATTATCAACTGATCCTAAATCACATTTAACTTTACGAACTCTACAATTCAAACATGCCTTATAATTTCTCTTATACTTTTTCTCCATCCTTAACCACCTGAACCAGTTTTTGTTAAATGATGGGTATAGATATTAGAAGGAGGCTCAAAGTTCTCGGTAATTGAAAAATACCCGTGAATAACCGATGAAGATCTATAATAAGATCAACCGCACTACAATACAACGTTACATATAACTATACAACTATACAACTAATCCTCTACAGCTATCTCTTACTGATTTGCAATTTCTTAACTTGTTCCTCTAATGTCTTTAATTTCAGTTGTAAATCTTCTAAATCTTGATTCAATCTATTTCTTTCATTAACAATATTAGTCTCCCATTGTTTGAATCTTTGTTCTTCAGCTTTAACTTGTTCAGTGAAATATTTCTTTAAAGCATCTTCTTCTTCTTTAAATTTAGGATTATGGAATCTTCTTGGTTTTTTGATTGAACTCTTCTTAATGATTTCTCCTTGTTCATTAATAATCTCATCATTATTATCATCATTACCTAATTTCAAAGATCTAAAAGTTTCAAAATGTAATTCATTAGTGGATAAAATTAAATCTAACATATTAGTTCTTAATAATAAACTTCTTAATTTTTTGAAATCACAATGATTTTCATTTTCGACTTCAACAAACCCCCATGGATATTTTCTACCCTTAACAAAATTACCTTTAGAAATTTCATATTCTTGTTCACTACCAATAATAGCAAATGGCATACTCTCAATTAATTGCTTGGAATGTTCAGCGCTGGCTGGATCATCAAGATCTAATGGTGGAGTATAAATGTTAATATCTTGAGATTCAATAATGTCTCTTATTCTTGATTTAAATTGATCTAATTCACTTGGATTTAAGGTATCACTTTTGGCAATTACTGGAATTAAATTAACTCTAGTACTTAACCTTTTCATAATTTCAATATCCAAAGGTTTTAAACTATGACCAGTTGGTCTAATAAAATACAAACACGCATGAACTCTTAAATCTTTCTTTTCATGTCTAGTTGGTTGTTGTTCTTGTTTCATATAATTCTCATGTTGATCATCAATAAAATCAACAATAGGAGTCCAAGAATCATGATTATTAACATTTTGTCCGAACCCGGGGGTATCAATGATATTCAATCTAATCTTAAAACTCTTCTCTTCTAAAACTGCTCTTATAATATCAATATCAACGGTTTGATGTGAATTGTTTGATTTATTATGTCTTTCATTAGGATCTAAATGAGGTTTTAAACTACTTTGGAAAAGGGTATTAATGAAGGTGGTCTTACCTAATCCACTTTCCCCGGCAACCATCAAGGTGAAGGTTGCTCCTTGTTTGGAGATAATTTTATACCTTTGATTTGGTAAGTTTGCAATTCCAACTGGTTCTACCATAGTTACTATCGACACAAATGTTGACGATTTGATTTAGCGCGTTAGTCGTGGGTGGTGAATTTTGGTGAAAACACATACCACTTTGAAGCGAATATAAAGCTCTAAGTTTACTATGGTGTCAAGACATGTCGTGATCTAAGTGATAATTACGGTCTGGTTATAAGTAGAGATATGTAAAATTTAGAATCTATGGAATTCAAATTTGATGCCTACACAGCCTCGATTGAATCCATAACATGTCAAACCCTCACATATTGAATCCTTTATATTCATAATATACTACGTATATATAATAAAATAACAATCTTAATCATTCATTCACAAATTACAACTATGAATAAACAATAAAGAATAAATAAACTAAACATAAAGGCTTACACTAGATCTAATTCATTTATTCTTCATCATTTTTAAAATCACCTTGTTGTTCTTCATTTTGAGGTGGAGCTTCAGATAAATCAGTCCATAAAGTTAAGTTATCTTTTAATAATTGCATGATTAAGGTAGAATCTTTATAAGAATCTTCAGATAAAGTTTCTAAATCAGCAACGGCATCATCAAAAGCTTGTTTAGCTAAATGACAAGCTCTATCAGGACTATTTAAAATTTCATAATAAAATACCGAGAAATTTAAAGCTAAACCTAATCTAATTGGATGAGTTGGACTTAATTCAGTGACGGCAACATCAGAAGCAGCTTTATAACTTTCTAATGATAAATCAGCAGCTTCTTTTCTCTTTTCACTAATGGTGAATTCAGCTAAATAACGATGATAATCACCTTTCATTTTATAGTAGAAAACTTTTGATTCACCAGTTTGAGCTGAATTAATTAAATGGTTAGTTAAAACATCTAAAATATCTTCACAAATTTTGGATAATTCAGCTTCAATATTAGTTCTATATTCTCTAATTAAAGTAACTTGAGATTTATTACCTTTAGCTTCTTCTTTTTGTTCGATTGAACTTACAATTCTCCATGAAGCTCTTCTAGCACCAATTACGTTTTTATAAGCAACTGATAATAAGTTTCTTTCTTCAACACTTAATTCTTGACCTGAACAAGCAACCGCTTTCATATTTTCAACCATTTCTTCATATCTTTCAGCTTGTTCAGCTAATTTAGCTAAATAGACAGAATCTTCACGTGATGTTGACATTTTCTAAAATATTGTTAGTATTGATGGTCTAAATAGTTTAAGCAATTTTAATTGACACTCCTAAATCACCGAAAAACAATCACCATGACTGCGCACGACTCAAGTTCGACGAAAAAAATATCAGCCATTTTGAGGTTGAGGTGAACCCTAATACAATAGGCGATTTGATTTATGGTAAACATCCATTGAGGATCAATCAATAAATTTACATATATTGACATTTAACCTTGATAAGAAATTGTTGATTTAATTGGAAAATTTCATCATCAATTGAATCATTTACAACGTGAATGACTCGCACTCCTTGCCTCTATAGTGATAGGTTGGTAGTCGATGATAAACTTTCCAGACAATGCAATAGTAAACGATGAATGAAATTCTCGGATTGATTTTATTAGGAAGTGATTAATTCATTGATATTTTGATAAGTTCATACATACTTAAAATAAAATAGTTTTGAGTTTCTTTGTTGATTTGAAAACAGGGAGGAAAATTTTGTTGTTGCGCACAATTTTACAATTGAAAAATGAGGGTGTGAGAGGATTACGTAAGAAACTCCCATCCAATCGAGGGAATTAGTACCAGTACAAAGTATAAGTAGCACCTGATATCAACATGATGAACGTGCATTAATCTAATTCCATTTGTTCTTTAATAACCATAGCATTAACTTTCTTAACCTTTATCCCAAATTGTTTATCTTGTAACAAGTTAAATAATTTTTCAACTACGGGTTCATTGATTTTGAAATTGGATTGGACATAAATTGGCTCAAAGTTATTGGATAATTGAATCAATTCATTATTTAAATTATTAACCAAAACCGTGGTTGATTCAATTGATTTAGCATCAATGACTTTACTATGTTTAATCAATTTATCCTTATTGACATTTTCGGAAATCAAGGAATGATTTTCAAGTAAGGATTTGTATGATAAGAATTTAAGAATCTTTATTGGTTTGGAGTTCACTAAATTATGATTTAAAATTTCATTCAATCCTAATTTATTATCAAGTAATGTGGATTTCACTTTTTCAATTTCTTGAACGGAATTATGGGCTAACGGGAAGTCATCACTAAGATAATTCAATTTAAATGGATAAATTGAAAATTTCTTATCAATTTTACCTAATAAACTTCTACTAGCTTTTAATTTCAATTGGTAATTCATTATGAAATCTCTAACAAAAATCGTTGGTTTCATTTTGAATTCTCCAACTTTATTATTGACTCCAGTATAATGATTTATAGTTTCAGTGGTGATGATCCCAATCTCTTGACAATCATTAATTGAACCAATCTTCAAATCAATTTGGTAAATATTACCAGATTTGATTGTAAATGATTTATCAGCTTGTTGTCTTGATGTCAAATTTTCAGCAAAAATCGATTCAAGGTCTTGATCGAATTGATTTAAGATTTGCAATTCTTGATCGAATTCATCCCATTTTAATCCACTGTATCCCTTTTCTTGTAATAATTCATTTTGTCCACTTAAAAATCTTCTAATCTGTCTGATTTCACTACCCGGTAAAATTCTACAGTTAAATTGCTTAACTATAGTATTACATAAATCTTTGATTAATAATCCATTGATGTTTCCATAGGATTTTAATTCAGCTGGTAACTTTTCAGGAGAATTACTTATACCTAATAATGAGATGATGGTTTTAGTACATAAGTAATTAGCAATTATACAATCAGCTTTGTTACCTAATAATGGTCCAATAGGCTTATCACCTGGTGGGTATATACAAATGGTATGACTGACATTTGAACTGTATCCATCAATTTGTACTCCTAAATTTATGGTTATAATATCACCTTCTTGAAAGTAATAGTCATTACTATCATCTAATTCTGGTGAAAAATTACTAATGATTTCATTCACATTGAAACTGGTAGGTATAGTAATGGATTTTTCACATTTGACATAAACCTTGTTCAACAGTTGACTTAATAAACTATCGATCATAATACAAAGTTGAGCCATAGTTAATGGAGATCTGGTTTTAAAATGATAGATCTGATTGATTAAATCAATAGCATATTGTAAACCGGTTTCTGTGATTTGTCCTGCTGTACGATATTTGTCTATTACGGCCTCATTAAGGATATTCTTATCGTGCAATAAGATATTTGCATCTTCTTTTCTTATAGCTAATTGATTCATGTAGAATTTTTTGCGATGAGATGCCTCGCAGTTTAAATTTGAAGACTCACTATTTTGTGAGTTGTGGGTTAGGCTTGAACTGAGTTAGAGAAGAGTTTTACGTCGTGGAGCACAGCCAAGGTTATGTTATGTACTCTGTTATTCTATGTATGTAGTTGTGCTATGTACTCTATTGCATCGTATACTTTATTGTTTCATATCTCTGTCGTGTCATATACTCGTCGAGTGTTATATGTTCTATTACACCTAATATGTACAACACGCCTAGTATAACAAACTGATTTATTATTGGAGACCTATAATAAATGCAACTGCTCAATAAAGCAACTATATACGATTGATCACATCGAACTCCATATTAAGAGAATGATATTTTGAGAGAGCTCGCTATCCAAGGTGGACCGAAATTCTGTCAGCTATGAAGTATTAAAACTTCAACATATCTTTAACAAACACACTACCCGAGTATACACTAACATACGTTTAGGAGTAAAGTTAAGACTTATACTGCTAGATAAAACTGCCAAAAGATGTATCTAATACACTAGAAATCAAAATCCACGAATAATTTCGAGACTTGTTGGTCCGACGCTTATTGAGAGTCCTAATTTACACACGACCCCACCGATATATATAGGCATCATTTCCAATGATGTTGATTAGGTCTATAGGTAAATATATACTACACGATACATATTCTCCATAGTCCTACTGTCAAGCCATGCTCGAACTTAGCATGTGAGTTCGTATCTGTCTTTTGGGGGCAGTTACCGTCTCTTTTGTTCTGTCCTAGCTATTAGAGTTGTACCACCGTGCCTGTTGATGTTATCCCAATGATCATTTCATTAATATAAATATATTATATTATGCTACATGCTCTATTAATTTACAATACCTATAATTCTCTGTTATCTAAAAAGAAATAATTACCAGCAGATTTTTGTTCTTTATCCATTTGTGAATCCAATTTATTGATTCTTGGTCTATAAGAATTTGGATCTCTTCTAAATGTCACATTTAAATTCTTCAAGAATCTATTACATCCAGTTAATAAAGATTCTGGAGCTTTTGCAAATGTCCTTTTAGATGGTTCACCTTCAAAAACAATAACTCTATCAGCTAAATAAGTTGCCATTATAAAATCATGCTCAACAATAAATGCGGTTTTCTTGGAATGTAAAATAAATCTTCTTATAACTTTGGAACAAATAATACGTTGTTCCGAATCCAAATAAGCTGATGGTTCATCAATTAAATAAATATCGGCCGGTACCCCTAATGCTAAAACAATAGCAACTCTTTGTAATTCTCCTCCTGATAATGTTTGGACTTCTTGATCAATGATATTATCAATTTTTAATGGTTTTACAACATCAGTTTGAAATTGTGGATGTAAAAATGATGCTCTAATTTTTTTAAAGAAAAGTTGACGTACAGTACCTGGGAATTTTGGTGCAATTTTTTGAGGTTTTAAACTAACATTTAATTTTGGAATTTCTTTATTATCATCAGGTTTTGATAACCCAGCTAATAATTTACAGAATGTAGTTTTACCAGTACCATTTTCTCCCATCATCACTAAAATTTCACTATTAGTAAAATCACCTTGTTCAACTTCTAAACTAAAATCACCTTGAGTCTTTTTCATGGTTGGATATTCCATAGCATTAGATTTATCTAAGATTAAACCTTCTGCAGCATCTGCCAATCTAAACTGTAAACTTTCTTCTCTGAATTTCATATTTTCTGCTGGTAAGTAACCATCCAAGAAAATATTTATACCTTCTCTAACTGAACTTGGTAATGTAACAACTCCATAAACTGATGGTGCTCCATATAATATACATATAAAATCAGATAAATAATCCAAGACTGATAAATCATGTTCCACACAAATAACATAAGTAACTGGATCTAATAAACTTCTTATAATTTCCGCAGCTCTTAATCTTTGTTTAACATCTAAATATGATGAAGGTTCATCAAACATATAAACGTTAGCCTTTTGGACACAGGTCATACCAAGAGCAAATCTTTGTAATTCACCCCCGGATAAATTTTCAACTTCTCTTTGTAAAACTCCCTTTAATTCTAAAACTCTCAAAATATAATCATATTGGTCCGGTCTTTCTAATCTTGCTTTTAAGATTCCTTCAACATGTTTAACTGGAGATTTGGCTAAAGCTTTTGGGATATTATCAACGTATTGAGGCTTTATAATAGCTTTTATGTCATCTTCTAAGATTTTAGTAAAATAATTTTGTAATTCAGAACCTCTGAAATATTTTAAGATATCTTGCCAATCTGGAGGATTATCATATTTACCTAAATTAGGTTTTTGTTTACCAGCTAAGATTTTTAATGCTGTTGATTTACCAATACCATTAGTACCAACTAACCCTAAAACTTGACCAGGTCTTGGAGTTGGTAATCTATGTAATTTGAATGAATTTGCGGAATATCTATGAGTGGTTTCTCCATCCAAATTAGTTGGTAAATTGATAATATTAATAGCATCAAATGGACATTTCTTAACACAAATACCACACCCAATACATAAATTTTCACTAATAAAAGCGATTTTAGAAGCTGGTGTTACTTCAATACATAATTTCCCGGTTTTGACAACTGGACACGATTTCCTACATTCTTGTTTACATTTCTTAGGTTTGCACTTATCCGTAGATACAATGGCAATTCTTGTACTTTTGGAATTACTCTTGGAATTTTTATCAGGCATTATTTATTAAGTACACTATACAAATTTTCACTAGGATCCATCTCTGGTTCGCGTTAAAAAATTTTCAAAATAATCATAGGGATGAGATTTACTTAGGAGGTGGTAGGGGTTGGGGAGTCTGTGGGTAAACTGTGTACTGAGAATTACAAATTTGATTTACTAGGGATTCTATTGGTTGGAGACCTATGGTGAAAACTGATAATTGACAAAATTACGAAAAAGTCACGGGGTTAGGATTTTTGTGTGATGTGTACTGAACCGGATCTGCTATTATGGGGTTACCCTTGACTAAGTAAACACTACCTTGTTTTATACGTAAATTACATGAATAACAATAAATGTCTAATGACGCGTTAGGGTTCTCCGACATCCTTCTATGGAAAAAACCTGTAAGCGACACTGCCTGATTAACCGACACAAGCCCACTCCTCATTCTCAGTCGACGAAAATTTTCTCAAGGATATTTCCAACAATTGTTTATAATGAATTAGATTGTTAGCTATTGATGAGTTTAATGATAAATTCGAACATTTGAGTTTCGGAAATGGTTTAACTAGTACTTAGTATACTAGGGTCCTTTTTTTTCTGAGAAAAATCCTTCGTTTTACGTATTTTCCGTATACTACCTTACTTTAGCCATGGCTCATATTAGAGAAATCCATCACAGTACTAGATTATCATTGTTTTTGAAGATTATAATGTTTGGTTTATCAGACTATATAATTCAACAGATAATAGGTACTTGGATCATGGTTTCTTGGCTTGGTCTATTGGATTTCATACTAAGGACTCGGTGTATACGAAATTAAGGTGGACCAGAACATGAAAATTCAAAATCTTTTAAGTCAGAATTATTAGATTTATGATCTGTTTACTTAAATAGGTTCACTGAAGTATTTGAAGCTTAATTGGTTTAAAGCACATTTATCTTTAAATTCAATTATGAATAATTGGATCATAACCTAGACATACTTAACTAGGTCAAATTTTAAAGTGAGAAAAATGCAGTGAAAATACATTCAAATCAATCGATTATTTAACCATATATCAACTCAATGGATTATTTCCTAACAATCCAAAAAGGGTCACATTTGAATAATTGGATCTGATAATATGAATGGCTGCAAAAAACCATGCACGTCCAAGAATTACATCAATCTTGTGCTAAACCTTCAAATTGACCTAATTTCCACCTCTATTGCCTGATCATATGATATACCCAGCCTCAATATATCATTAAATCAATCATTTAACCTTTAATCAACTGACTTCAAACACTTGTAAATCTGATTAAACCGTTGAAAATCATCGATTAAACCCTTATATATCGCCTAATGCCCCTTTCTCTTCCATTAGTGACGTCTGCAACCGTCTGACTATGTCCCAAACCAATCCCGAACACTTTTTCCGTTGTTGTTGGTGGTCGTTGTTGAGAATTTTTTTCCTAAAAGTTTCAGACAGAATTATAACAAACGGTTATAACCACACATATAATTTCTACATCAAAACGCTTTAGGTAATATCATAACAAGGTACACGTAACTATGGCCAAAGATATTATTCCTGATGCAGAATTGTATCCTGAATTATATGGGTTAAGAAGAAGTGGTAGAGAGAGGAGAAATCCTATTGTACTTGAGGAAAGTGAAAAAGAAGAGGAGGAAGAAGATTTTGTGGATGATGGGATGGATATTGACGATGAAGATGATGAAGATGAATTCGAAATAGCCCCTAAGAAGAAACCTACCAGAGTCAAATTGGGTAAGAAGACGAAATCAGCCAAGAAGGCTAAATCTAAAGATCCAATAGTTAATGAGATAAGATTCAGTAGTAGAAATAGTAAGACTGTTAATTATGTAGTTGACGATGAAAACGATGACGATTTGATGGAAAGTGGTGAAGAAGATTGGGATCAACAAGGACAATATTATTATGGAGATTATGAAGAGCCGGAACAGGAAGAAGTTGCAATTGATTTAGTACTTGATCATAAATTAAACACTGAAGATCCCGAAACCGGCAAGACTGTTGTTACTGGAGATATCAAAAAAGATTATATGTTCAAGATTAAATGGACTAAGACCAGTCATATCCATAATACTTGGGAGAATTATGAACAGTTAAGGAAATATAAAGGGTTTAGAAAATTAGATAACTACATCAAACAGTTCATCATAGTTGATCAGGAGATTAGACAAGATCCGTTCACTACCAAAGAAGATATTGAAAGTATGGATATCGAAAGAGAACGTAAAAGAGATGAACAAGAAGAATATTGTAAAGTTGAAAGAATTGTTGATAGTGAAAGAGTTGAAGATGAAGATGGAGTTCAAAGGTTAAAATATTTTGTTAAATGGAAAAGACTTTATTATGATGAAAATACATGGGAAGATGCTGAAGAGATTGCTCAGATTTCACCAGAACTGGTTAGTAAGTACCAACAAAGACTAAAACTGAAGATCTTACCAAATTTATCAGCTACGTATCCTAATAAGGAAAGACCGAGATTCGAAAAATTGACCAAACAACCATTATTCATCAAAAACGGAGAATTAAGAGATTTCCAATTGACAGGGTTGAATTGGATGGCTTTCTTATGGTCAAGAAATGAAAACGGAATTTTAGCAGATGAAATGGGGTTAGGTAAAACTGTTCAAACCGTTGGATTCTTATCATGGTTGATTTATGCTCGTAGACAGAACGGTCCACATTTAGTAGTAGTACCACTTTCAACGATACCAGCATGGCAAGAAACGTTTGAGAAATGGTCCCCTGATTTGAATTGTATTTACTATTTAGGTAATTCCGAAAGTCGTAAGACTATAAGAGACTATGAGTTTTATAATGGGAACAAATTGAAATTCAATATTTTGTTGACCACTTATGAATATATTTTAAAGGACCGTAATGAATTAGGATCAATAAAATGGCAATTTTTAGCAGTGGATGAAGCTCATAGATTGAAAAATGCCAGTAGTTCATTATATGAATCATTGGCCAGTTTCAAAGTTACTAATAGATTATTGATCACCGGTACACCCTTACAAAACAATATCAAAGAATTAAGTGCATTATGTAATTTCCTTATGCCAGGGAAATTCAATATCGAACAAGAAATTGATTTCGAAACTCCTAATGATGAACAAGAACAGTACATTAAAGATTTACAAAAAGACATTAAGCCATTCATATTGAGAAGATTAAAGAAGGATGTTGAAAAATCATTACCATCAAAGACAGAAAGAATTTTGAGAGTGGAATTATCCGATATTCAAACTGAATATTACCGTAATATCATCACTAAGAATTATAGTGCATTGAATAATGGTAATAAAGGGGCTCAAATAAGTTTATTGAATGTTATGAGTGAATTGAAAAAGGCATCCAACCATCCATATCTCTTCGATGGAGCTGAAGACCGAGTCTTGGCCAATTATAATGCCAATAGTCGTGAACACATCTTAAGAGGAATGATCATGTCAAGTGGTAAGATGGTTTTATTGGAACAGTTATTGACTAGGTTGAAAAAGGAGGGCCATAGAGTATTAATTTTCTCACAAATGGTAAGGATTTTGGATATAATTGGAGATTATCTCCTGATAAAAGGGTACCAATTCCAAAGACTTGATGGTGGTATACCATCAGCCCAAAGAAAGATTTCCATTGATCATTTCAATGCCCCAGATTCTAAAGATTTTGTATTTTTATTAAGTACTAGAGCTGGTGGATTGGGTATTAACTTAATGACGGCTGATACTGTTATTATCTTTGATAGTGATTGGAATCCCCAAGCAGATTTACAAGCTATGGCAAGAGCTCATAGAATTGGTCAAACCAAGCATGTTTCAGTCTATAGATTTGTTAGTAAGGATACGGTTGAGGAAGAAATCTTAGAAAGAGCTAGAAAGAAGATGATTTTAGAATATGCTATTATATCATTGGGAGTCACTGATCCTGATTTAGAAAAGAAGAATAAGTCCAAAGAACCAACCACCAATGAATTAAGTCAAATCTTGAAGTTTGGAGCTGGTAATATGTTCAAACCAAATGATAACCAAAAGAAATTAGAAGATTTGAATTTAGATGATGTTTTAAATAATGCTCAAGATCATATAACAACTCCAGATTTAGGTGAAAGTAATTTAGGGTCTGAAGAATTCTTAAAACAATTCGAAGTTACAGATTTGAAACCCGAATTAGCTTGGGATGATATTATTCCAGTTGAAGAGCTCTCGAAATTGAAAGATGAAGAAAAGAAGAAAGCTGATGAAGAGTTCTTACAACAACAAATTGAAATGTACTCTAAAAGAAGAGCTGCAGTTAAACTGTTAACTGATCATGAAGAACATTTAGACCAAGAATCTGACGGTACTCCAGGACCATCAACTAGGAAACTGAACCATGAGTTAAGTGAAAAAGAGTATAGAGGGATCTATAGATCAATACTTAAATCAGGAGATTTGAATAATAAATGGGAACAATTATTTGAAGAAGGTAGTATAAGTAATAAGAACCCAGTATTGATAAAACATGCATATCATGAGATTCTTGAAATTAGTGAAAGATTAGTTAAACAAGAAGAAGAAAGAAGACAAAAGGCAATTGAAGAGTTAGAGAAACAAGCCAAACTTCTAAATAACAATTCCAAACTAAGTGATGGTACTCCATTATGGGTTGCCATTAAGAAGGAGAAAAAAGCAGTTTTATTCGAATATAGAGGTGTTAAGAACATTAATGCTGAATTAGTATTGAATCGTCCTAAAGAAATGCAAATTTTAGAAGATTTAATACCTAAGGAGAATTCTAATAGTTTTGAAATTCCTAAAGTTCCAAAACCTGTAAGTTCATGGGATTGTGAATGGACAATTAAAGATGATTCAATGTTATTATTAGGAGTTCATAAATTTGGTTATGGGTCATGGCAACAAATTAGAGATGATCCTTTGTTAGGATTACAAACTAAGTTGTATTTGGATACTCCTAAAGAAAAGGAAGATGCTAAGAAAGTACCAGGGCTGATTCATTTAGGTAGAAGAGTTGATTACTTATTTTCATTATTAATGGATGAAGGTGGTGAAAAAGTTGGTAGAAAACGTAAATTACCAACTAACGGTACTAAGAAGGCTAAACCCGTGTCAAGAAATGGAACCCCAGAACTTAAACGTCAAAAATCTGATAAACCTGATAAGACCAAGAAACCAACTGATAAGACTAAAAAGCCAATTGATAAGACCAAGAAACCACTTATCAAGAAGGAGAAACCTAAAGACAAATCAATGAAGATTGTCAAGGAAGAAAATAAAGAAGACGATTATGAATTAGAATATGCTAGTATGGATGAAGAATATTGTAAGCAATGTTTAAAGCCAGTATCCAAATCATTAGTCAAACTACACAAGGGCCAAAAAGGAGTTGAAAAGTCTGAATTCAAGCGTCTTTTGAAGACCGAATTAGTCAATGTTGGTGAGTTCATTGATAAGTTCATTAAAGAGAATAAGCACGATGAGAAGTTATCTAAACATTTATGGGGATATGCCAGTTTGTATTGGCCAGCCAAAGTGCCTAGTAAGAAGATCAATGAGATGTATACTAGGATAAAACAGTCACAGAAGCAGAATTGATTGTGTATTATAAATTTATGAGGATTGTATTGTATGATCTTGAGCCAGTCGGTCACAGTCTCGTGCCGTCTGGTCCCACTGAGACTGTCTCTACCCACCATGTCTTACCTGTGTCTCACCGTCCAACCTCTCCGGGTAACAACGCGTTTGTGTAAAAATTTTCAACTCTTCGCAAAAAATTTTCAAGGAACTTCAATTACAACTTATCTTATATTGAAATTATAGTGATTAATTTGATCATTTCATCCTTAAGAAAAATATAAAAAAAACCAAAAAAATTAGAAAGACCTAATTTATATATATACTTTCCTAACCCAGTTATTATATATATTTACATCTTTCCAAACTTAAAAACATAAAAAAGACTTAATCCAAAGATGTCAGATCAAATCCAAGAATCTTTAGAAAAATTAAATCTTGAATCTAAACCAGAAGTCAGTGAATCAACTGAACCAACTTCAAGTGAACAAACCACTAAAGAAGATGATGTTACTGAAACTTCAGCATCATTATATGTTGGTGAATTAAATCCTTCAGTTAATGAAGCTTTATTATTCGAAATCTTTTCACCAATTGGTCAAGTTTCATCTATTAGAGTTTGTCGTGATGCTATCACCAAGAAATCTTTAGGTTATGCTTATGTTAATTTCAACAAGTTAGATGATGGTGAAAAAGCTATTGAAGACTTAAACTATAGTTTGATTGATGGTAGACCATGTAGAATTATGTGGTCTCAAAGAGATCCAGCTTTAAGAAGAAATGGTGAAGGTAACATTTTCATCAAGAACTTACATCCAGCTATTGACAACAAAGCTTTACATGATACATTCTCAGCTTTCGGTAGAATTTTATCATGTAAAGTTGCCACTGATGAATTAGGTAATTCCAAATGTTTTGGATTTGTTCATTATGAAACTGCTGAAGCTGCTGAAGCTGCTATTGAAAATGTTAATGGTATGTTATTAAATGACCACGAAGTTTTCGTTGGTAAACATATCAGTAAGAAAGATAGAGAAAGTAAATTCGAAGAAATGAAAGCCAATTTCACCAATGTTTTCGTTAAGAATTTATCAGTTGAATATTCTGAAGATGAATTAACTAAATTATTCACCCCATATGGTAAAATCACTTCTTTATACTTAGAAAAAGATCAAGATGGTAAATCAAAAGGTTTTGGTTTCGTTAATTTCGAAAATCATGAAGATGCCTTAAAAGCTGTTGAAGAATTAAACGATAAAGAAATCAATGGTCAACCAGTATATGTTGGTAGAGCTCAAAAGAAGAGAGAAAGATTAGAAGAATTAAAGAAACAATATGAAACCACCAGATTAGAAAGATTAAGTAAATATCAAGGGGTTAATTTATTCGTTAAAAACTTGGACGATTCCGTTGATAGTGAAAAATTAGAACAAGAATTCAAACCATTTGGTACCATTACTTCAGCTAGAGTTATGGTTGATGAAACTGGAAAATCAAAAGGATTTGGATTTGTTTGTTTCTCAAGTCCTGAAGAAGCTACCAAAGCTATTACTGAAATGAATCAAAGAATGATTGAAGGTAAACCATTATATGTTGCTTTAGCTCAAAGAAAAGATGTTAGAAGATCACAATTAGAACAACAAATTCAAGCTAGAAACCAAATGAGAATGCAAAATTCTGCTGCCGCTGGTGGATTACCAGGACAATTCATGTCACCAATGTTTTATGGTCAACAACCAGGATTTTTCCCACCAAATGGTAGACAAAATGGTCAACAACCATTCCCAGGTGCTCCAAACCCTCAAATGATGATGAGAGGTGGTCAAGTTCCACCACCACAAGCTTTTAATGGACAAGTTCCACCAGGAGCTAATGGTGTACCAAATGCTCCAGGTCAAGGACCAAGAGGACCAAATGGTCAACCATTACCAGTTTATGGTATGCCACCAGTTTATGGACAACAACAAGGTGGTCCAAGACCAGGATTCTTCCCACCAAATGGTAGACAACCAACTAAATCAAGAAGAGATTTAACTGCTATCTTATCAAGTGTTCCAATTGAACAACAAAAGAGAATTTTAGGTGAAGAATTATATCCAAAAGTTGTTAGTACCGGTAAAGCTAATGAACCAGAAGCTGCTGGTAAAATCACCGGAATGATGTTAGATTTAGATAATCAAGAAATTTTATCATTATTAGAAAATGATGAATTATTCAACAATCATTTTGAAGATGCTTTAACTGCTTATGAAGAATATAAAAAATCTTCTGAAGATGCTTAATTTGTTTACTGATATTATATATATGATGTAATATAATTAATGGTATATGGGTTTTAGGAATTATATATATAAACTGAAAAAATAAATGTTTAAATTGTATTGGTTTGGCTCTGGTGGGGCTATCGCGGAAAGCAGGGCGAGACCCTTGAGAGTCGTATGACTAGAGTCGTATGAGCATTTAGTATTAGCGTAGTAAGCTCTTCTTTACCATTGACAGTAGTCAATTAGTTCGGTAGTTCCTATACGTAGGGTCCAATGCAGATAAGACAGAATCAAACCTTATAGGTCACAAGACTGTGAGAAATAAATTAAGTTGGAGTTCCATTTATCCCGTATCATCATGTGATGCATTCCTAAACCTCTAACCACCTTAACCTCTCCTAAATTCGAGTCAAATCCTATTGGACAATACAATCTACCCCTATACACCTAACCTACCACCATACCTGCCACAATAGTCTAGAACATTCTAACCCTAGCCTTATTAAATGCGACACGCAACTTACCTGAGACAGTCAACTCATAATCTGAGACAAAGTTGCTAAACCACTATGAATGAATTATTTTCACTACCAAGTGATAAACCAATAATATCACCCAATGACTTCAAGGATAAGGAGTTGAAACTATCAGGGAGGATCATTGATGTCATGACAACCATTCCTAACCAAATTTATAAGAATAATAATAATGAATGGGATGTTGAGCCTATTAGAGGGAACTCTGCATTATATTCATCATATTTTTTTCTTAAGGACCATAGTGAATGGGAGACTCATTTGGTTGGATGGACAGGTGAATTAATCAACAAGCAGAATGGTAGTACCAATATCACCAATGACAATATTCAGGATGATCCATTATATCTTAGTGATAAAGATAAATTGGTTATTGAGCGTAAGATAAAGGATAGTAATAAGTCAGAGAATATTCATCCGATTTGGTTATTGAGGAGAGACCAAGAAAGATGGAGGAAATATGCTGAGAATTATCTTTGGCCAGTGTTTCATTATATCCAGAGCCAACCCACTAATGGTAAGAATGAAAGTAATAGCTGGTACGATTATGTGAAATTCAACGAAAGTTACTTACAGAAAATAAAGAGTATTTATAAACCTGGTGATATCATTTGGATCCATGATTATTATCTTTTACTTTTACCACAATTACTTAGAATGGAATTCCCCAATGCCTATATTGGATTCTTCTTACATATCCCATTTCCTAGTAGTGAGTATTTCAGATGTATTCCAAAAAGGTCACAATTGCTTGATGGGATGTTAGGATCCGATAAAATCATTTTCCAATCTGATTCATTCCAAAGACATTTCATCAGTTGTTGTTCCAGGGTTTTAGGCTGTGAAATTAAGAACGGTAAGATTTCCTCTTATGGTAGTTCTGTTGATACTGGAACTTTACCAATCGGTATAGATGTTAAGAAAATTGAAGTTGATGGGTTCCAAACCGAAGTTGAGGAAAAGGTCAATGCTTTGAGAGAAATTTATCACGATAAGAAGATAATTGTTGGTAGAGACCGTTTAGACACTGTTAGAGGTGTTGTACAGAAATTGCATGCCTTTGAAATGTTCTTACAAATGTTCCCTGAATGGAGAGACAATGTGGTGTTGATTCAAGTTTCAAGTCCTAGTTATAGTTCACATGCTTTGAAAGTCGAAAAGAAAGTAAGTGAATTGGTTAATCATATCAACAGTACATATGGAAGTTTAAACTCAACTCCAGTTTTACATTATCAGCTCAGGATTCATAAAGATGAATATTTAGCGTTATTAAGAGTTGCTGATTTAGCATTGGTTACTTCTGTTAGAGATGGTATGAATACTACGGCTTTAGAATATGTTGTATGTCAAAAGACTAATTGTAGTCCTTTAGTTTTAAGTGAATTTACTGGTACTGCATCAGTATTAAACAATGCAATTTTAGTAAATCCATGGGATTCGGTTGGTATTTCCAGAACTATCAATAATTGCTTATTGATGTCAAATGATGATAAACGAATTTTACAAGAAACTTTATACAAGAAAGTTTCAGTGAATTCCATTCAAAGTTGGTGTAACAAATTCCTTACTGGGTTAACTAATCATTTAAGTCATAGTCATAAATTGACCTATACACCAGCATTGAATAGACCAGAGCTTTTATCTCATTATAAACAACTGAGTAGAAGATTGTTCTTATTTGATTATGATGGTACGTTGACGCCAATCGTAACTGATCCTGAAGCTGCAATTCCAAGTAAGAGATTGAATGATATTATGGATGCATTAGCAGCTGATCCTAATAATCAAATTTGGATTATCAGTGGTAGAGATCAGAAATTCTTAAGTAAATGGTTTGGTAATAAGAATGTAGGATTATCAGCAGAACATGGATGCTTTATGAAAGATTTTGATGAAGATTGGGTCAATTTATCTGAAACATTTGATATGTCATGGCAAACTGAAGTGGAAGATATTCTTAAAGATTTCACCGACCAAACTCCTAATTCTAATATAGAGAAGAAGAAAGTTGCCCTTGTTTGGCATTACAGAAGAGCTGATCCTGAATTAGGTAAATATCAAGCAGAAAAATTAATGGAGTTATTACAAAACACTGTTGGTAAAAAATATGACATTGAAATAATGGCTGGTAAGGCTAATATTGAAGTTCGTCCAAAATTTGTTAACAAAGGTGAAATTGTTAAAAGATTAGTATTACATCCCCATGGTTCCAAACAATTACCTGAGCCTATTACAGATCATAATTATGATTTATCTAGTGATCAAATCCCCGATTTCATATTATGTCTTGGTGACGATTTGACTGATGAAGATATGTTCAAGAGTTTGAAACAAATTGAAACCAATTGGAGTTTGAAAGATTATCCAAAGAATAAATTCGGAGCTTATGGAGTCTATCCTGTAGCAGTTGGACCACCTACCAAACAAACCATTGCCACTGCTCATTTAAGTGATCCATCACAAGTCATTGAAACTTTAGGATTATTAACGGGCCATGTTTCATTATTTGAAAGTGCAGGGTCAGTTGAATTAGATGATAGAGGTCATGTGGAAAATAGTGAATCATCGATTATATCAAAAGCAAAAGCAAAAGCTCATTTATCTAATTAGATTATTTATAGATTATATACGGTACTAAGTGTCTTTATAGCCTCCACATAGATTTATGATGACTCTCATGAATAATCTTATACAGTCCAAATAATCAATGATATCAACTTTTTCATCTGGCATGGTATTAAACTTACCACCAGGTCCACAGACGATTCCTTCCATGCCTAACTTTTCATATAAATGGCCAGCATCGCTACCATAAAAACATGGAGGTCTTAATGCCCCAGTTGGCTGGTCTACTCCTCTCAATTGTTTGTAGCAGTCATTCAACTCACTGACAATTTTGGAATTGGCATCCACTTCAAATGGTGGCATAAAGTCTCTTCTAACAAGATTCAATTCATATTTCATTTTAGGAAATTTCTGTTTCACCAATTCAAGTTCTCTAGTTAAATCTTGCATTACTATATCTTCAGTTTGTCCTGGTGCATATCTCGCCGCACCAGTGATAGTAACAAAGTCACTAACTTGGGGAGGTCTCCAATCTTCGTATGATCTACCTAAACCTCCATGGATTGTTCCTACATGACACCTATTAATACTTTCATGCATATCGGACTTAGGATCCGAGAATGTCATGTATGTAAGTCTCTTAATGGCTTCCATAGAACATAAGATCGCATCTGTAGCTTCTTCTCGTTTTGACATATGTCTGGTATCACCAATTATGTTGATTTCAAATATGGCCGACCCTGCATGCATTATAAGTCCATACACGTCGGTTGGTTCACAATTTATAAAATAATCAGCCGTTTCCTTGGTGATTTTATTTTGGTCTAGAAGAGCTACAGTTCCAGCTCCACCTTGTAATTCTCCCACTACATAAGTCAAAGTAACATCTTTTGACACTTTCCATCCTGCTTCTTTGAGAGTCTTCACTGCCATATAATAAGCACTGCATCCCGATTTCATGTTAGACACTCCAATTCCATAAATGTATTTCTCATCATCTTGGTGGTAATGTTCAGCTTTATCATATTGTCCACTATATGGATCAATAGTCCACCCTTCAGTCACAGGGTTAACATCAACATGACCGTTGAATAGAAGTGAATTGCCTGGAAATCTGTTGGTTCCTTTCCAAACCCCAAAACAATTACACCGCAACATCCCGTCAGTTTTATCATTGAATTTAACTGCTTCAGCTTCAAGTCCTATACGGTTTAATGCATTAGTGACATACTTGATAGCATCTATTTCTGATGGGGTCTTAGAATGAGATGGAATTTGGATGAACTTCGAAAGAAACTCCAAACTATCCTCTACATTAACGTCTGGTAATTGAGTCATGTTATGTAAGTCGAAGTGGAGATTCCATTCATATTATAAGGTATGTTATCTCGGAATATATGCATGTTTATATACAGGTGCGGTTTTCATTTACGCAAGGCTGTAAATATTAATGAAATACCATAGATCGAATATTTAAGACAGGTGTTCGGAACTAACCTACATGGACGTATATTATTCATCGAAAGGTTATGTATGGACGTTTTTTCTTATCAAATACGCTGAATTTCAAAACTAAAACCCCGATCAAAAAATCCCCATGGAGGAAATTCCGCTTTTATGATAGTACTCTGATTGGTAACAATGGCATGAAATTCTTGATACCCCGATAACAAGAAAGATCAGGTTATAAATTTCTGAAACCTCTTTAAATCTCTTCTTGGTTATATATTCTCAAGAGTGCCTATAAACCTATAAGAGATTGGGTGCAAAATGACAAGTGTAGAAATCACAAAGTCTGATAAAGTCTTACACCAAGAACAAGAGATAGATACAGAAAACATTAGAGATGAAGGATTTGAATTATTTCAAAAAGGTGGATTAAATGATGAAGTTGATATCAAAGAGTCAAATAGAATAGCTAGGAAATTGGATTTCCATTTATTACCAATTCTATTCTTGTTATATGGTGTGAATTATGTTGATAAAGCAGCATTAGGATGGGCCGTTTTATTTACTTTCAAAACAGATTTAGGATTAGTTGGTGATGATTATTCTTGGGTGTCCGCTATATTTTACTTTGGTTACTTAGGAGCTCAATATCCTGCTTCATACCTTTTACAAAGATACCCAGCTGGTCGTATAATTGCTTATAGTTCGTTGTTCTGGGGAGTCATTATGTTAGCCCATATGGGGTGTAAGAATTATGCTGGGATCTTGGTAGTACGTTTTCTTCTTGGTGTAGCAGAAGCCCCAATATCTGGTGGATTCACCTTATTCTGTTCTCAGTTCTATACTAGACAAGAATTGGTTGGTAAAGTAATGGTATTTTCAAGTTCTCAGGGATTGATGTATATTGTGTTTTCATTTGTATCTTATGGCTTAGGACATGTTCATAATGCATCATTAAGTGAATGGCAATTGATTTATTTGGTTTTAGGATTATGTTCATTTATATGCGGTGGGTTATGGTTTGCATTCATACCTAATAGTCCTACCAATGCCAGGTTCTTGACTGAAGAAGAGAAGATTATTGCTGTTAAGAGAGTATCAAAGAACATGATGGGGACTAAGACTTATGATTGGAAATGGGACCAAATGTGGGAATGCTTCATGGATCCAAAAGCGTGGTTATTAATTTGTTATATCATATTTTCAATGATTCCTAATGGTGGATTAACCAATTTTGGTACGCTTGTATTATCAGATATTGTTCATAGTCGTATTCAAACGATTTTGGTTGGGATTGGACAATCGTTTTTTTCAAGTGGTCAAATGTTAATCTTTTCATACTTCACCCTGAAGTATAATAACTTAAGAACTGTAGGTATTACCTGGCCAATGTTATTAGCAATTGCTGGGTTATCTGCAGTTTATGCCACTGAAGACCATGGTGCCAAATGGGGTAGAGTATTCGCTTATTGGATGGTAAATTCGTATGCGGTTACATGGCCGTTTACTCTTTCAATCATTGGTACTAATTTTGCTGGTCATACTAAGCGTGCTACTATGAGTTTATTATTATTGACATTCTTTGCCGTGGGTAATATTATTGGACCTTTTTGCTTTACAAGTTCAGATGCTCCCAAGTACACAAAAGCCCTTGCTACCAATTTAGGATGCTTTTGTGCTTGTTTTGTTCTTGGGATTATGATGAGAGTTTATTTCATATTTGAAAATAAAAGAAGAGATAAAAGGTTCGGAGAAGTCATTGAGGATGTAACTGAAGATGAAAGATTAGAAGGGATTTTGAATGGTATGAAGGATATAACTGATAAGGAAAATAAGCAGTTCAGGTTTTTATTATAGGTGGGGGTCTTAATTTATTAATTCATCTATATACGTGATTAAAGCTATACATTTCTCTTCTTCTAACTTACCACATATTAATTGTAACGAAACTGGTCCTCCATGAAACAGATCTAAATTATCTCTATAAGTTTCATAAACTTGTTTATCCCCATCAGAAATGAATGTCGTCCTTTCCATCGGTATATCAATAGTCTTATCACACCTAGTGACAGGAAAAGTACCTGCACTATAATCCAAAGCATTCCATATTGAATTTAAGGGCTGTGGTACTATCTTGTTCTTTAGACATCCTGGATAAGGTGAACTTGCTGATATTATAGCATCTAATCTTCCAAATCCTTGGCCATGTTTCCATAACTTGAAATAATCTTGAGCTAATTCAGTTCTTCTCTTTTGAGCTTTCCAAAGCTCTGATACTTTCATTTCTTTTGATTGGGGTAATATATTTATGAGATGTTCATCTGGTGGTTCATCATATTTAGATAAGATCGTCTTTATATGATTCATACCATCAGCTTCGTAGAATGGATAAATGGTTGATCTTAATTCTTTAAAATATTTGTCATCCCATTCAATCACATTATGTCCTCGTTGTTTCAAAACAGCTTTTACCATGTCTAAAGCTCTAAGTAAAGGAGGAGTCACAGTATTTAACCCATCAGATTTCATAAATCCGATATTCATCTTTTTAGGTAAATTGATTATCCTATTTTCTAACGGTATACAACTAGCATCAAAATTTAACCAAGGTTCACTATCAATAATAGCTTTAACGGCATATTGTAAGTTGGATAGGTGCTTAGTTAAAATCCCATAAATTGATACTATTGATTCTTGACCTTCTTGTCCAGAAGCTGCTCCAAATTTTGGGAATCTTCCTGAACTTGGTTTTAGAGAATAAACCATGTTCAAAGCAGCTGGATGTCGAACAGATCCTCCTATATCACTTCCTATACCAAAACATGAACCTTTCAATGTTGTCAATGCTCCTTCACCACCTGATGATCCTCCTACATTTAAGAATTGTCTACTATATGGATTCAAGGTTCTTCCCCATAATACGTTGGTGGCTTCTGAATAAGCCATACCTGCTGCCGTATTAGTCTTACAAAGAATTATACCACCAAGAGCTTTGATCAATTGAACAAACGTGGAATCCTGTTGTTTTATGTCAAAGGCTAACCCTACAAATCCCATTGATGATGCTAACCCTTCAACATTGATATTATCTTTCACGGAAACTATTACACCATGTAATGGCCCCTTTAAAGTTTTATGTTGTTGGAAATATTCATCCAAGTGTTGTGCTTCTTTCAATGCTTGGTCGTATCTGATCTCAGTAAGACAATTTGTCAATTGGTGAGCTAATGTAGCGCGATAACAATATGCCTTAGTAACTTCGTTAACTGTCAATGATCCATTTGAATATTTGTCAAGAATTTCGGGTACACTTAAATTGGTGATGGTCTTATACCTGTCGGATAAGAGTTCAGACTTATCAATGAAATCACTTACATCATTCAATTGTTGTGGAGTCGGTACTAAATTATTACCAACCAAGTAAGGCTGTAGAAGATTCTTTTGAATCAAAAGCTTTTTGGATCTGATGTCTTCCCATTCCATAGTTGGTACGTATCAACAACTAATTCCACCCTAAATTTTTGATATCGAGCTCATACTGTATACACTCCTAACCTATGCGGCTAACGGAATTTCCGCCTCACCATTCACAGACTTCGATAAGATAAACCGGAAGGTCCTTACATTGTGGGAACCTTCCTGATTAGAGTATGAAGTATAAACGTTTACAGGTCAACTTTGATGTATTTGACTACAATAATTGATTAGCGCTTCTCGCTAGGTGGATATGGTAGTAAGTATTTGTATTAGGCTTTCCTTATTTGGTTTCTGCATGTTTCTGTATCCCTCACGTGAAATTCCTGACAATAAAAATAAAAACATAGAAGTAAATGTATCGATTAATAATGGCGTATATTAGCTATAACTATGACACAAAGAGAGCCCTTCATTGTGAGACAGTATTCAATCTTCGTATAACCCAACGAAATCATCAGTATTTTCAATAGCATATTGAATTAAAGCAGCTCCAGATCTCCTTCCAGGGGAATAACCATTAGCAGTGAATAAATTCTTTAATTCAGGCATATCTAAACCACCTAATTCGTTTATTTCATAATTAACTGGTCTTTTCTCAAACAAGATGTACGAACCTTTCTTTTGATTACGTCCTTGTTTGACTACCTTCCGAACTTCTTGACGAAGCTCTGAAATATCGTCACGAAGTTCTTGACGAAGTTCTGAAATTTCTTGTTGCATAGTTGTGAACCTGTTGATTAAATCGTTGAATTGATCATTGAAATTTTGTGACATTTTTAACTTTTCAATTTGACTACTTAAATGAACCAAAATATTTTCAGTATTATTCAATTCCAATTCGTCGTTACCGAACTTTAAGTAATTTTTTAAAATTTGAATACTTTCCTCATCTGAATTTCCGACATTGATTGAATAAAAATTTGATATGGAACGAATTTGCTCAATATCTAAATCATCGATATTAATGGGATGAATTAATTCTACGACATTTTGAATATGTAAAATATCAACGGGAAATATTCCTACCAAATTGGGAATAAGCTTTAAGCTAGTCCCAACTTCATTGGCATTTTCATGCCTGGTACGGCAACGTGATAACAGGATGGTTGCCTTTGGATTGATCCCGTAATCTCCAAGAATATCATACAATCCTCTTTCATTATTTGGTGTAAAACCATGGTGTTCCCATAATTGATTCTCATTATAAATAATTCTTTGGATGGTTACATCTTCTTGAGGATACCGATTAAAGGCATAACGATTCTTAGGAAGTGGATCAGTGAAATTTAAGTTAATACATAATGGGTTAGGGTTAGCTTGGCTTACTAATTGATTGTATGAACCAGCTGAATCTGTGGAGGTGTTTTGCATTATTAAGTTTCTCTAAAATTTTGGTTTTGTGTAAAGTTTGGTTTTGTGTTTCGCAGCCAGATTTAGGGTTGCAAGAGACATGGTAGTGGCAATACCATACAATGGCTGTCAATTGGTAACTGAGTCTAATAGAAGGATAAGCTCATTCAATAGCCAAAAATACCACGAAAGGGGAATTATTTGATTGAGTCAAGACGCCAAAGTTGGGAACCATTTGATTTTCGTTGGTGGTATACGGTCTCAATGCTTTAGGGCCTTAGACCCAGACCTTATGATGTCTTGAGTTTTGGTTTCACATGTCGCGAATTATCACCTATTAGCAAATCCAATGCTACTGAATTACGAGGATCGATGTGTGTCATTCTCTTATTTAGTACCAAATGCCATACCCAAGGTGTTCAATCTGACCGAACCTTCAAGCACGACTCTTTCCAATATATATAGTACGTCACCCCCAGTGATGTACGAGGAGGTTTGTATTAGGTGTTTATAGATTTAATATATTTATCATGATATATTACTGTCTGTCAGTCCTCACTTTTGTCATGGGTGTCATTCATAGTATGTGTGCTCTCTTACTAAGGGTGAGATCTCTTCTCACTAGCCAGCTTAGAGTACCCACCAACAGTTTTAGGCAATGGTGTGAGAACTATGTTTTATAGATAATGTTGAAGTGACAATTAGAATAAAAACTTTACATCAATAAAACTATTTAGAGCATCCCTATAGAGTCATAGGGCAAGGGCATCACGTATTCTATTGAGGCTTTCTTGTCAAGAATTTGTTTCATATATATACTTAATGCCGTCGTGGTATTCACCTAGTGTAACATATAATACATGAAAAAGTTGAAATGTAAAGAATACTGGATGGAGTAAAATTTCGTGGTAGAAAATCAATTTAGTTGCTTTGCAAAACGCACTTATTATGGAAAACCAACAAAGTGTAGTTGCTTTATTTAACTGCATCCCAGAGATATCTCTGAGTTTTGCCGTCTACACAACGTTGAAAATAACTCACATAACTTATATTAAACATAGCCAGTAAGATAACTTGCAATATAACTACTTACTCTGAAACTTGACTTTCTCAACAAAGTATTTCTTGCTATCGAACAAATACTCAATCTCCCCTCCTAATTGTAAATTAGTTGTTTGATCACTGTCGGAATAATTATTATTATTGATTTTCATATTATTTAATTCATTAATTTTTCTATTAGATATCCCATTAATTTTTTCCTCCTTTCCGTTGATTTTTCCATTAACCTCTCCATTATCCTCTCCATTATCCTCTCCATTAACCTCTCCATTATCCTCTCCATTATCCTCTCCATTAACCTCTCCATTTCCTTTTCCTTCGCCCACTTCACCGATATATTCACTAATTTCATTCTCGTCATTTGATTCTTCACTATCTGCGTATAAAACGAAGTATCCAAACATATTTGGTATACCCTCTTCACTAAAGATTAAACATCCGGTACTTACTTGGGAGGAATCCTTATAAAACCGAGCTGCATCAGCGAACTCTTCCTCTAACGGAACGAAATCCTTATCAATTGCATAATCAAGCATTGCTAACTTCAGACAGCATCCTTTACAAGAAGAATTTAAAACTTTTCTAACTTCACCTTCTAATTCATATGAATCCCACTGATTCCATGGGTCTACATCAAGTTCTTTGAGGATACCTTTTGGCATGTTTATGTTGTAAAACATATCAAACCTTTGCCCGATTACAGAATCACCATCCTCCTCTAATATCTTGTTTAAGTCATTAACCCGTTGCAGGAGAACGGCTTCCATTATCTTGAGTGTTTCTCGGGCAGTTAATTTTAAATGGTCGAATACATCTAAAAGTTCCTTTAATTTTTGGGTATCTAACCCTAAAGACTCCCGGTTGTTGTTAATATAATCATTAAATTCCTGTGGTAAAGTCACTTCCAACTCTTCGTTAAATGCCTTAGGAAGAATTGAACGCATTAATATTGATACGATAACTGCTTGAGTCGTGATCTTATCATCACAAGGAATAACTCTGTAACGAAATTTTAACGGCCAATTTTTAGCATCTTCATCAGATCTATCTGCCCCATCAAAGATTAACAAAATAGTGTAAGAATAATTTGAAATCAAAGAATAATGGGTTCCAATATTGGCGGAATAAATGATTTCTTGTTGACATATGTTATTCAATTCAGGGGATTTAATACTGCCATTTGAATCAAGTTTTATACAACCCATATTATCAAACAAATTGCTTAAACCAGCATTCTTCATTTCTATTTGAAAAATCTTATTCTTATCCTCTATCTTACCATTTTCTACAAAACCTAATGTGAAGTCAGGTATATCGCGTCTTTTGTGCTTCTCGGTACCTTCACCATTCCTGGATGTAATTTTTGACTCGGTACACTTTCTGGATTGCAGCCCCCATGTTATATTTGATAATCCCAAAACTTCGAAAATTCGGGCAAGGGGCTCGAGGATTCGTTGTCGAAATATAAATGACAACGTACTTTCGTCCCCCATCTTAGTTTTCACAAAAGACCTGAAAATTGTCTCAGACATCTTCTGCAAAGTTTCCAAACTTGTGTGAGACAATATACTGGAGGTGATTTGGTGGAAAGCTTCAATATATCCATTTAATTCATCATCACCCATAGGAATCAATTTCAAATTCATTGTTTGTATTTACATTTAATACTATCATTGCCGTTCGGATTATATGGACTAAATATTACTTCCTCCTGATTAGTTGGAAACGAAAAGTAAAGTTTGTAAATGTGGGGTAGGTATTTTTTGAACATTTCAGTTTTAGAATGGAAGCCAATTTTTTCAAAGAGACTTTCTCTTGTGTTAATATAACCCTCATCAGCTTCTAATAACCTGGCGAATGATTCATTATCGACAAATAAACTTGGACCTAACGTGGCATTCAAAAGACTAATTTCCAATTCAGAGAAGTCTGGGTGGGCAACTTCTTTCAATCTTGTATTATCTTCTTCCAATTTCATCCTCTCACTTCTTTCTTCATCTTTTTCAGCTTTTTCCCTTTCTTTTTCAGCTTTTTCCCTGATAAATCTCACTAGTAATTCATTATGACCCTCATTCACTAATTTTTGGTAAGCTTCATTTGGAGTAAAGGTTTCTGTTAGAAGGTCTTTGTATGCTTTCAACAACTCCTCTTCACTATCTGTTACAGCTGAAGCATTAGCCACCAGCAGACCTTCTTTAAGGCTCTGATCATCTTTAGTAGTCGGATTACCTTTTGAATTGAAACGCTCTGTTTTAGTTCTTTTTTTCTTATACACAACTTCTTTATGAGTTTCCCCAGGATTTTCTTGATTCCTATCCCTCTTTTTCCGTCCCATAATTGAGGGAACTAAAAGGTAATCTAGATTCTATCTTCTTAAGAAGCAATCCTGAGACTCTATTGCTCTTTTACCAGCTTCAAACAACAAGTACTTTACGACCCTTGTGACTTATCACTATTGATTTATTCTAGGTCACTTGTATCAGAAATGATCAGTTGAGGAGGAGTGTGTGTCTAATTTGTATAAGGACAAACGGTTCGCTGTATAAATCTGAATACCTCTACCCAGAATTTTTGTTTTTAATACTGTTATCTAATTATAACTTATTTAATATAAGAAAAGGTTATCCTTAAATTGGTTGCGCGGGTTTTGTTGGTAATGAGGCTAGGGTCCGACTCTCATATTCCATCATGTTTCCTGATTCACGCAGACCCTCCCAGATATATAGTATGTCACCCCAGTGATGTACGGGGAGGTTTGTATAAGGTATTTTTTTTTTTAACTAATATATGTATATTGTTATAACAAATGTATAAAACAGAAACTTGTAATTGCGTGCAAGAAAAACCCTTCTAGTCCTTTTCGGATCTTACTTTAAATAATGTCAATTGAATTGACTTTAATATTCTAATAATTCAGCACGATAGATCCATGATTTCAACCGGTTAGGAGAACAATTAATAGGCTCTCTGACAGCTGAAGCTCGTCGCACTACATCTGAAGATGATGAAGTAACAACAGATCTAGCTTTTTCAATTGGGAGTCTAAGTTGATATAAATTTTGAACTATTTTCACGAATCTATTAAGGGTGATGAGCAATTGTTCCCATTTAGCATCTGTAATTCTTAGGTGCTTATAGGTTTAATATATTTATCACGGTATATTACTCTCTATAGGTCTCTTTTGAGTACCCTCGAACACAGATTGGCCGAGTTGGATTGGTGGGTGTGAGTTTGAGTTGGTACCAGGGTAGACGAATTCGACAAGGCACCTTGATTATCCAATCAACCAAGTTCAAGTTCCGTATTTGTGTTCGTGTTTGTGTTCTATCAGAGTACCCTCAGGGCGGTTCTTAAACCGTAAGAATCATAGGGCGTAGAGACTCTTAAAGACTTAATGATACTCTATACATTAAGGCTTCCTAATAATAACCCACCAGTTATCTTTCTCATAGCCATGGTCTACTATCTCACCACCGGCATTCTTAGCATCTGATTCTAACTCTCCTTTCCTATATAAATGGTAGTATCTGTACTTAGTTACCGGTTTCTTATCCTCTGTCTTGTCAACAGATTCAGTGGTTTGTTCACGTTTACTGTTGGGCTTGTCAGTCTCAGTACCATTTGCTGTCCTCTCCTGCCTCTGCCTTCTTGTCTTCTTCTCCTTAACCTTCTTCTTCTTATTCTGTAAAACCCACGGTACTAAAATATCTTGATCATCTCCTTCCTTGTACCCTCTTCTGGAAGTCTCTTGCTCTAAGGCCCAACAGTAAATTAACACTTCACCTCCAGATCTGATCTTCGTCAAAATATGCCTTATAGCATCTATTCTTCTTTCAGGGGTTGAAAAATGATGTATCACTGCTATCGATATACCAAAATCAAATGTACTGTTAGGATGAGGTAAACTAAGCCCATCAGCTATACCTAGATTATAATTATTGTTTATACCATAACCACAAGTAATCAAACCTTCTGATCTATCAGTACCTATCATAAACAATTTAGGATTGACTCCAAGGTACTTCCCATTCCCACATCCAATATCAAGTCCTATATTATAGTCATCTCTAGTATTGAGGAATTTCTCAACTATAGGCCAAGGCTTGTACCTAGTTTGAGAAAAATGGGGTGCTATGTCGTTGTATACGTCATGAACCAAAGTTTGTTCCTGATTTATGGGGGTGATGTCTTCAGGTATTGAAGGTATAGACATATTGGAGTTGAGATGAGACATGGAAAATCGCGATGTGGTTCATAATACCATTCTTACTACCGTTACTATTAATAGGGTATAATTCACTAACCACAAACACAACACAGCGATTACTCCATAGACTAAATAATGAGCCGATCCCAATTCCCATATATGTGAAATTCGGTGATTATGGGTTTAATTTCCCAGATTTAGTCCAGGCTATACAGATTCAGATAGATCATGTACTCCCTACCAATAGGTTCAAATATAGGTTAATCGATAAGTTAGAGTTGGGGAACCCTAATATAACAGTGCCGGATGATCAGTATGTGGTTCAATTGCATTTAGCCAATGAAAACTCGGCGATTCTAGAGAATGAAGCTTCAAAGATATTAGTAGTTTATTCCCAATCAACGATCCATGCCAATGATCTACCATATTTCACTACGCAGAGTATAGCAGAACATTTGGTATCATCAGATTTAGTGGATTACGACCTACTGGGGTTACTAGGGTTCAATAATCAACTAGATATACAGCTAGTACAAGTTAAGAATGGTGATAGTTTAAGTGATGACATTTCCCAACAGTGCAGGGAGTTCTTTACCAATCACCTGAATAATTTCTTTGATTTCAATGTCACATATTCAACTGTTAATGAGTATGTTAATGGTACTGATTTAAATAAGTTTTTCTTTGAATTCAATTCTTCTGAATCTTCTGAGTCTTCTGGTGTTTATAAAGTCCCCAAGGTTCCAGGATTAGAACATACCCTTCTTTTTGATGAAGTGTTTTACAATTTGGAGAGGTTTGCACCCATAGCTTCCCAACCTCTGAATAATATGAATTTGAGAGTGGGGTCATTATTGAAGAATTTAGTGATTGAAGAATTGAAGGGTTTAGGACAGTTTTTGGTTACACAAAAACAAAGTCAATATAAGGTTGAGATCAATGAATTTGAAAAATTGGTGGGTAGGCTATATGGATTAGATCAGAATTGGGTTGAGATATATGGGGATTTAAGGAAGGTGGTGGGCGGGAGAAGAGGAATATGAGGAGGATCAGATGAGGTAAGGATTAGCTCAGTACTGTATAGAATAATGGATGATGTATAGAATGAATGGATGATGTATAGAATGAATGGATGATGTATAGAAGATGAATGTCATGTGATCTAAGGAACTCTGTAGTGAGATGGGACTCTTCAGCTGGGGGACTGAGACTGAGCGAGCCAGAGCGAGCCAGGGCAGACGAGCCAGAGAGACTGAGACTTGCAGTATACACCACCACAATGACTGAATACATAGACGATAGCGATGTAAGCTTAGACGAAGAAGACGAAGAATTAATCGGAAGAGTCTTCTACTCCAACATATCTCAAACTTTAGACGATAACCAACAATTACCCATAAGTGACGATGAACAAGAACTATCATCAATTTCAGACATAGAAGACATAGGAGACCAAGAGTTGATTGAAAAGTATAAGAAGTTGAAATCCAAGAAGGTTGACAAAGATTTAAGTGAAGAAGATCGTAAACGATTGATGATGATGAATTTCAGTAATGATCAGATGGATAGATTCGAAGCATATAGGAGAACCACTATAAACAAACCTGGGGTTAAGAAGGTATGTAATGGGGTCTTGGGCCATTCCATACCCCAAAATGTGGCAGTGATATTGGCAGGGTTGTCTAAGCTGTTCTTAAGTGAGATAATAACTAGAGCCTTTGATATACAACAGAAAGAGTTTAAGTCTCAGTTAATATTGGATATCGATCATAAGAAGAGTGAGAAAAAGAAGGTGTTGAAGAATATGGAGTCAGGTGATCCTGTGGAAGTGAATGATATCAAGTTGAATTATGAAGGAGATGTTGCTCATCCATTAAGACCCGAACATATAAGAGAGGCTATAAGGTTGTATAGGATGGAGAATGGGGTAGTTGAATTGTCCTGAGCTGGTGACTGTGTGTCAATGAGGTGTAACAAGGTGTATAAGGAGGGTCTTGACTTATTTAAGGCAAGCGTGTATAGTAAATAGAATATGTTGGCTAACAGTAACTATGGCTTAGTATCGAGAACAACCACAAGTCACGTGATATTATCATTGCAACCATTGTGATCCTGCGTATCCAACCCTATTCATTTCCAGCTGCCCAACCATCCGCCCAAACCTCCACCCATCCATATCCCCTACCCTGTAGATCCAACCTCACCCTTGTAAACCATATCCTTCCAAACCCACATAATCACGATCTAGATCTTATCGCGGAGCCGCGCCGTGCCGTCCCAAACACTATGACTAGGAAACAAAGGATCATCTTAGTATGTGATAACTGTCACCATAGGAAAATCAAGTGCAACAAGAAACTTCCTTGTGACCGATGTATAAGTAGTGGGGTGGAGGCTCTATGTTGTTATACGACATTAGAGAAAGAATTAGCCAAACAAGGGAAGTCTACCCAGTCTGTAAAGAAAGATGATAGTGAGGAGGTGCTAGCATTGAAAGCCAAAATTAAGGCCTTAGAAGAGGCTGTGAATAGAGGTAGTGTTTCAATGCTAAGTCCAGCATCGGGATCAAATGGGTCGGTTGGTGGGTACTATGGATCTGGACCAAGTTCCGTACCAAGCTCAGTGGATTTAGACTCAGTTCCTTTTTATGTTCCTATTGAAAACTCCCATCAGAAATCTATAGAGTTGATAAGTAACGGGGAAACGACAGATTTCTTTGCAAGTTATGGATCCGACAGGTTTTGTGTTAGAACTCAAGATACGTTTGTGTTTAGTTGTCCATTATCGTTCAAATCGATAGTTAGAAGAGATACGGCTTATTCTGTGTTTTGTCATTTCAACTTCAACCAGAAGAAAGATGGGATGTTCAAGAAACCACGGATGAAAGCCGTATCAGGATTATTAAATGATGGGCTAAGCTCAAGTGAATATGATCTAATGACCAAAGACTATTTTGGTATAAACTATATACCGAAATTTGAGTATAATGTGAAACGTGATGATCTTATGTATAAAACAGCTATAAATGGGTATAAACAAAATAGCTGTGTGTTGTTCTATCCTGAGTTCATTCCGGATGTCAATGTCGTATCAAAGCTTTATTATCTATTACCACCAAAACCAGTGATTCTCGAGTATATGAATATCTTCTTTCAACATTTAGCACCATATTTCCCAGTATTTGATCAACTGGGGTTTAGTACCGACATCGATAGAATAATCACTGCAAAAGAAGATGGTTCAATAAAAACCATTATTGAACAGAATTCAGATATTGCCAATTTAGGAAGTCTTCTTTTCCTCTTAAGATTGACATACCAATACATTATAAAGGATAAAAATTTCGGGGGAAATATCGATCATACAATTTTCATAGCCAATCCTATTTACCTTGATGTTGCTAATTGTGGAAGGGATTGTCTTAAAGAATTTGATCCGTATTCAGGCTTGAGTTTTGAAGGGTTGCAGTGTTTGGCTATGGCTAAAATTTATCAAATTTATGGTCAAGATGGACACGGCATTTTTGGAGAAGCTGATTTGTACACTCCGTCATTGGTTAGAAGTGCCATTAATTTGGGTTTAAATCGTGATCCTCATATGTTTGTCCATGATGATTTGACATGGTTGAATAAAATTCATAGAAGGAAACTTTGGTATTTGATTATATCTATTGAAACCACAGAACTGAGTCTTTTCGGTAGACCAATGTTTAATGATAATTTCTCTGATGTTATCTTGGGTGAGTTGAATCTTGAGGATGATACTCTATATAAATTGTTCTTGAATCTTTATAAGATCCGTCCAATCTTAGCTCGACTTTTAAGAGCTATAAGTGATATAAGGAAACCTTTGAGTATATCACTTTTAACCCAAAGTATTACCAACCTAGAAAACGCCATTCTGTCGACTTATGGGACATTTGACGAACTATTATCAAAAATTCAATCACCAACAGTTAAACCATTTGATTTATTAAATATCCAATATTATTTGAATTTCCAATTACTTCTTCTGAAGTTATACCTTATAATATATTTGGTTTATGAACGTAAAAATGATGCTGCAACCCTGTTCATGTATTATAAGAAGATGTTAACAACCTGTTATATTGATTTCAAACCATTCCTTAAATTATTCAATAAGAACGTTCAACTTGCACCAATTTGCTATACGATTCTTACCCCCATTTATATCAGATACCTATTCATAAGTTGTCTTTTGGCTGCTAAAATTGTGTTACATTTGAACTATTCGGTTAAGCTTTATACTGGTACTGATAAACCAGAACATTTCTATTCATTATTATCGAATGTTCAATTTATTTGTTTAAGTACCCTTCATTATGCTGGTGATTTGTCATCAGATTACTTATTGGCATTTAGGGTATTAAGAGTGTCTATTTATGTGTTTAAGGAAACTTATGGGTTAAGAACCTTTGACTCGTGTAATGATGATAAGGCTGCTTTTATCTTTTCATCAGATCAAATCCATGAATTATGCTTGTTGTTCAAGGAAGTTGTTGATGATTTGAAAAAGGATACTCAATATCCATTTGAAGTGTTCCAAGAAGTTCAATGGTTGAATTTCATCCCATATGATCAAGGCAAACTGATACGAGAAAATCTCTCTCTTCAAAGGTTACATTTGAATCAAAGGGAAAATATGTGGTTATATTATGTGTCCGAAAGTCAAGAGAAAGTTCCTAAGAACTTTCAATCTGAGGAGAACACATTTATGGAAGATTTTGATTTAGGATTTGGTGATTTTTTACCTAATGATTTTTTATTGACCGAAGGAAGTTGGACTTAGTCCAGCCACGGTCTGTTGTATTTATTAATGTATGTGTTCTAATTCTCCAAAACTGGATCATGTGGCAATGTAATTATCATTGACATCTACAACCCCATCATCTAATCCCAAATACCTTCTATTTACCTGGTAGTTAATCCCATCATACAATCCGCCAAACTCCAACTCCTTGGTGCCTAAAAATTGGGTATACTTCTTATAAACCCCTTCATCAACTCCTGATAACTCAACATCACTGAAAACCTCATTGGTCTTATTTATATAGATCGATAAATCGTTATGGGTCATATAAATCAGTCGATCCTTCTCATTAACTGATGGGACACTATTATCATCAACATTCTCTGAAGTAACTGATGAGTTCAAATTCTCTTGATGTTTCTTATGATGTCTATTGTGATGATTATTATACCCTAACTTCTCCATACCCGAAGTTAATAAGTTCTTGATCTTATTGGTGTTTGGTATTTTCAAATAGTTGAAGCTTACCTCTTTCTCATCTTCCTCATCTTCATCATCAGATTGTGAGATATTATATCCTAAATCTGTTAACTTTTGTTCACCTTTCTTTTCATCATCTTTCTGATCATCAAGTTTCGTTTCTGATACTGTTTCAAGTGCATGTATTTGGCCTTGTGGTGGTACGTGTTCACCTTCTCTGACTAACATCTTTCTTGATTTGAAAGGACTATAGTCAAATTTCTTATTGATCCCAGAAGGGAAATATCGAGAATTTGAATTCATATTAAACACAAACAAATCAGTTAAACTTTGAAATTTCCTTGGTACGTAATATTCATTGAACCAATTATCATTGAATTCGGGGTAAGGCAATAAATGCTCATAAATAAACGGTTGCCAATCATTTGGAATATTATTTGATGGTACTAACTTAGTAATATCATACCTTTTATCATGCAAAACATTATTATTAAACCAATGAATATAACTTATCTTAGTACGGAAATTGTCTATAGATATTGTGTTATGAAGATAAAAATCATTAGGCAACTCCCAAAGCTTCGGTTTCTTGGGATCATAGATATAATTCCCTAAGAAAAGATTTATAGCTTCTTGCCTTATCAGATCCATGAATGAATTGGAGTAAATACGTTTAATACTATTGATCATATCTCTTGTATGACTTGACCATTGATTTATACGACGATAGGAGTCCATAGTATTGACTAAATTCGATCCACCATATTGAATGGCAATCGTGTCACCATGATCATGGAAGATTTCTGTTAGGATATTGATCAAATCTGAATCATATGAAAGTGAAGTTGACTCTGGAATCAACCCTAAGCTTGATAATTGATGACTAAGTGCTTCTTTACAGATAATGAATTGTGCGGCATTTGTACGGTCTAAACAATCGATACAGTTGGTACGGATGATCCCCTTTTGGACTTTTGTGGACTCTAAATCAATTCCATTATGAAAGAATCCAATCTGATTGATTGAGTCGTTAGCTATTTTCTGTAATGGTAAAATTACATCCATATTACGTTTG
The DNA here is from genome assembly GCA_030574835.1 of Yamadazyma cerambycidarum. Lineage (NCBI taxonomy): Eukaryota > Fungi > Ascomycota > Pichiomycetes > Serinales > Debaryomycetaceae > Yamadazyma > Yamadazyma cerambycidarum. The sequence goes on from JAJMFR010000005.1 coordinate 477,333, forward strand.
GAATGTCTAGACATATCAAATGAATTAAACTGTAACTTATGAGCTTGAGGAAGGAATTGATTCAAATAGTTGATACAGTTTATAAAGTGTTGATTCAATTTCAGTTCTCTTGGGGTTTTCTCCTTGACTTTTATAAGGTTTAGTATAATAACCGGCAGGCCATATCTTTTGAATAGATCATTAAAATGTAAAGCACTGCTCAGATAAAAAGGATCAGTCAAATTAATTTCAATGGGAGGTTTAGGTAACCTATTCAAGTCTTGAGTCCAGTATAAAGGTATTGAGCCACGGTGTTGAACAAAACTGGTAAACCTCGGATTATTATAAAATCCATATTTTGGATCATGGAATGGAGTTACTAACATATCAGTTACAATTTGTTCAGTCTCAATTTCATTGGCCACATTACCATCGTAGTTCACCCCTCTTTTTAAGAATCTTGCCCCTGCAAAGTTTCTTGATCTCCTGGCTATTATGGTTATATATATCTTCTTCCCGTAAATGGAAACATTGGCTTGATCAATGAATCCATGGATTATCGGTTGAAACCACTCATACGTTGCAATATCCTCATGATTAAGAATCGGTTCAAGTAATAACTTATTCCATACAAATCGCTGATTATGGTCAAAATTGTTATATATGTCATCATTGAATTTCATAGTACCATTACGTTGATAATTTGTAGCTAAATTCTTGTGTCGTATAAAATTGGTCTGTAAAGTATTGGTGATATCATAAGCATACGAAAAATAAAAGGTCTTACCTAAATCAAGGTACTTAAATATGGAAAGAAGCTTCTCTTCATCCGTGTACTTATTGGGTCTTTTATAATTTATTCCTAAGGGTATGAGTTTAGTTTCATCAATATGATAAATATAATGACCTCCTATAATTGCCACTTGGCTACATTTTGTTATAATTGATAAATAATAACCTTTAGTGAATTTTATTAATCCTAAAAGTCCATACCCATGAGCTATTTTACTGATACCTCCTTCTATTGTTTCATTCAATCCATTCATTAGATCCACCATATCTTTTCTCGTATAGAAATAGTTCTTATCCTCTATTATTGTCAATTTAGTCTCATCTTTATCATCCTTATTGATCTCTAGGATTCTAAATAAACTCTCTTTGGCATTTGATCCCACAATATACATGGTTGATTTGGAGTTGTAGATAGTGAATCGTTGTAGAATGATTCTCTTGTTGTTGAATTGGGGTGGTCTATCTGATCTATCATCATCAGATTCATCATCTCTTACATCTTCATCAAGGGTGTTATTGATCTCAGTGTCGTCATTTTCTTCTTCACTTTGTTCTTCCACTACATTGAGCTTGTTACCGGTGATGTCGTTGAATTGATTTACTGCTGAATCGTATTGATCGATTTGTTCAATTTCAACTCGTACATCTGTCATGGAAGTGGGGAACGTATGATAAGGGTTGTTGTGAGGTTCGCGATAGATCAGAGTCGCTCTCACCAGGCTACGTCCCTCTAACCAGGGCCCTACATACAAAGAGCTCACAGACAAAACCCTCAGTCCTATAGACAAAGACCCCAGTCCTCCTATCATATAATATATATTACTAATGCAAATCATTATCATTACTACTACAACAAGTGTAGTGTTCTTTTGTGTTATCGCTACTACCCGTACCATAAAGTAACCTTAGCACCATTCCCTGTACCCGTCCTACACCATGTCCTAAAGCTGCCCCAATGGCGGCATCTTCCATTTCAACCCATACAAATCATAAATACATGCCCTATTAGTATCTGGACCTATAACAGAATTGGTCTTTTCCGAATGACTATAACTATCAACCTTATCACTGGTGTTATAATTCTCTTCACCCTTCTTCCAATCGATTTCGAAATCTCCAAACCTATTGACAAATTGACGTCTTTGATACACCGTATTGAACTTAAAGTACCTTCTGATGAAACTCTCATTGAAGTAAAAATTAGCATACCTCATCAACTGTTGTTCATCTATATCATTAGGATCAAATTCATAGTGTTGATTATGTAAAGGATCTAACATAAACTTAGTATCATATTGATCTAAGATTTCATATGGGTCACCGTCTCCATATTTCTTACATGCCTTTTGTACACTTAAATCATCCAGATTCCCACCATTCTGGACATAGTTAAGAGCCTTGTAAAAGTTCTTCAATGGGATATTTATGAAGTATCGATAATCAGTTTCTCTTACTGAGTAATACAATAAATCGAATTCATTAAATAACGTGGTTGGTTGTGCTATATCCACAAAGAAGATCCTGAACCCTGACTTTAATAAAAGTCCGATTTCTTCCATAATCAATTGAACTTTGACTAGCTTGGGATGTTGATTATTAGGATGAGTACTTGATCCAGTATAATTACTTACAGCTGTATTGTTGGTGTTCATTGATGATATTGACGTATTGGAGATGATGGTGGGTAAACTTGCAGATCTACTAGGATGTTCATTATCGAGATAAAATCCATTCAAATTGGAATTAGAATTCACTCCATGTAAGAAACTATTCAAGTTGGAATTGGAATTGGAATTTCCATGGGCTGCCGTATAAAGATGGTTCAAAGTTAAACCAGAATTCTGATTACCGTGTAAATTGTTTTGAGAATGTCCCATTATACTTGATCTTCTTAAGGCTGTGTTACTGCCCCGAACACCACCTAAATTGTTGAGGTTATTACTTGAAAATCCTAAATTGGCTAAGTTATTCATTGATCCTAGGTTGGTACTGCCATTGATATTGGAATTAGGACTGGCATTAAGGTTGGTAGTAAGGTTGGGGTTGGTGCCAGTGACTCCAGGAGAATCCATCGTAACTGTAGAAGTAGAATTCATATTTCTTCTACGTAAATGATTAGTGAAATTCGAAGAACTCTCAAATGTCAAATCTTCATATTCTTCTTCTTCGTCATCCTGTTCTGGTGGTTTCATATCAGGAATCGTAAATTCTCCTAACCTTAAAAGACAGAATTGTTTCTTTGGCATGATATCATTTATATTAGTTGGTGGATAGAATGTTTGAGTTATGACTTCGTTATACTCATTTTCATACTTGATTTCAAATTTTGTAGTACCTAACCCGTTCCCATGCTTGATGACTAATCCGATATTTAAGTTATAAGTCCCTGGACTTAACCATAATCCTTTCCTATATGATAAAAGATACGTCTTGTTGATCTCAACAAAATGATTATACACATAATTAGTGGGTTCGTCTATTTTGTAATCGGAATATTCAGCAAACATCCTCTTATTCTTTAAAACTGAGTAAATGTACTTCCATGAATCCTTTATATAAGCCACATTTAACTTCTTATCAGATTTCCCATATTCACCACATCCGTCGATGTTCTTATAATTTTCGTCGATACTATAAGGCAAATTTAATCTTGAGCTGATTATCTGCCTTGCCTCGCCTCTAAAAACATCTAATGTCTTAATATAGGATCTTAACCAAGGAAGGACTTTTATGATCACACGAACTATATCTTCACCAAAACTGTTGATAATCTTCCTATAGTAAAGATCATTGTATAGGATGTAAAAATGTGAGTTCACAAGTTTCAAGGAACTATTAGGATCAAGTGTTAGTAGTTCAACTTGGATCTCAATAGGGAGTTTATCCAACATGATTGATTTATAGTTGCGATTGAGGATGAGAATCGATATCGGTGATTGTGCGAAGCGAATATGGGGTTCGGTCTTGAGGGAAAGTATGGGGTTGCTTGAGAGGATTTGGTGGTAGAGTTTGGGTTTATGAGTAGTGGGATGGTTAGTTTGTGGTGTGGGTGTTTGGTTTTGTACTCAGTTGGACTTTGTGGTTTGTTTGTGATTTGGTTTTGGAGCTGTTTGTGGAGGCAGTTTGTGTTCAGCTTGTGCTTAACCATTTTAGTGTCTCTGCTATGTTTTGCAGCCAAATTATTCAATCCACTACCCTTAAAACTACCTTCAAAATCCTTACAAAATCCTTACAAAATCGCCCACCAAACCAACTAACCAGCCAAATACAAACTCCACCAAACCACACATGCCCCAACTTCAACCAAAGCCCCCATCCATCTCCATGTCATCACTCACTCTCTAAGAACTTTCTCGAACTTGAAAGAACATCTCTGCACTCGTTCTCGCCCACTTCTCAGTAATTCGCACTGACCGTCAGTAAATTTTCAACGAAATTACAATTACAAAATGGCAATTCCAACAGTTTTATGGGCTCAACGTTCCAATGCCACCGATGAATCAAAGAATGTCATCTACTTAACCGTCCAATTGGTCGACGTTAAAGATTTAAAAATCAATTTGACTTCAACAAAGTTAGAAGTCAGTGCTAAGTCCCAAGACTCTAATCAATCTTATGATTTAGAATTGAATTTCTTTGATGAAATTGATACTGAAAATAGTAAACAAAACTTAGAAAGCGGTAATCACATATTCTTCCTTTTAAGAAAGAAGAAAGCTCAAGAAGAATATTGGCCAAGATTAATCAAAGAAAAAGGTAAGGTACATTATATCAAGACTGATTTCGATAAATGGGTTGATGAAGATGAACAAGATGAAAAAGCTGAAGACGATGGATTAGGTGATATGCAAGGAATGGGTGGAATGCCAGGTATGGGTGGTATGGGTGGAATGCCAGGAATGCCAGGTATGGGAGGAATGCCAGGAATGGGTGGTATGCCAGGAATGGGAGGCCCAGGTGGTGCAGGTGGTTTAGATTTCGCTTCAATGATGCAAGGAATGGGTGGAATGGGTGGATTAGGAGGTGAAGGTGGTGACTTTGATATTAGTAAATTAGCTAGTCAATTAGGTCAAGCTGGTAATTTACCTGATTTAGGTGAAGGTGCTGAAGCTGAAGAAGGTGAAGCTGAAGAAGGAGTTGAAGAAGTCAAATAAAATAGTATATATAAGAGTAAATATTCGATTTATTTAAGGATTTTCGTTATTCATTTCGTGTTCTGTTTGTGTCTGTTTGTGCCTGTCTGTGCCTGTCTGTGCCTGTCTGTGCTTCTTTGTGCTCTGTTGTACACTGTACACTATTTTGTGTACTCATACCTCACTTAACCACTTTTGGAGTATCAAATCCACTGAAACCTTTTCATCATCAACATTGATTAAATCCACTGGCTGGTGATCGCTTGGTTCAATCAAATTCGTTTTTAGCTTAGAGAGTAAATACATTAAATAATTCAACTGGTGTACTGTAAGATCCCATCGTATGACTGTATTTACAAGACCATAGATTGTGTGAGTTAATAAGACAGTTTGATTCGTGAGGTTGTCCACGATCCAAGTTACAAAGTCATCAAAATCTTCAATTAGGATTAAATTCACCTTATAAGTAGAATGAATGAATCTCATTGATTTATTGGGGAGTTCAAGTTTTTGATTAAACAATTCATGATCGAATATGACAAGTTGTTTTTGTGGTTGTTTTTGCAGCTGTGTTTGTGGCAGTTGTGTTTGTGCTTGTGGTAGCTGTGTTTGTGGCTCGGTCTCCCCATCCAAAATCCCTAGTATAGCATTTTCAAAACTATCAACCTTATACATAAACCCGCACCAAAATTTACGAGTGAGAACTGAAAATTTTTCATCACTATGTATAGAGTATCTACAAGGTTTTATTCTTCTAGTTCTATACTTAGAAATGCTGTCAACAGTATAGGTAGTAAATCTAGTGCTGATAAAATTGGTAGCGTTCCCCCAGTAAGTGAAACCAAACCAAATTCCGAAGAATTTAGCCCTGAAACTGTTAATGCTAGACACCTAGTCGAATTGAAATATCAAGCCAAATCATTAATATCACAATTAAATTCAACACCTACTGATTTAATCAATTCTAGAATCAATAAATTACAACAACAGTTGAGTGAAATCGATGAATCAAAGCTTAAACAGTTAGATGAAGAATTAACTGAATTTATGGTATCCCATTTAAAATTACCAAATTTTAATATTGAAAATAGACCATGGGCTACTATCACTGAACAACGTAAGACCATTGATTTAGGTACAAATTCCCAAACTCTGGGGAATTTTGAAAACGCCAGTACCTCAAATTCATTGTTAAATCAGTATCCATACTTAAAACCTTCAAGTAATAATCAAGGTTACACAAGTCAAGAACTCTACTTGAGATACTTGAACCATTCAAGGCAATCAGGAAATTTAGGATCAAAATTGACGAATGTCTATAAACCCAAAAACGAAATCAAACAACCAAAATCAATCGAAGATATAACCTTATCAACATTAATGGCAGCAGGATGTCATTTAGGACATGCTAAATCATCATGGAGACCGTCAACACAACCATTCATTTACGGTGAGTATAATGGTATACATTTGATTGATTTAAATGAAACTTTGGTAGCATTAAAGAGAGCCATCAAAGTCATAAAGGGAGTAGCCAATAAAGGTGGTATAATTCTTTATGTAGGGACTTTAAAGCATTGGGAACAACAAAGAGCTTTGGAAGAAGCTGCTAAGAGAAGTAATGGGTACTACATATGGAAGAAATGGATTCCTGGTACCATCACCAATTTCCAACAAGTCATTCATCAACAAGGTGAAAAAAGATTAGAGATAGATATGTTGAATAAACCAACTAATCGTCAATTAAATGATGAGGAATTAGATGGGTTATTAAAGCCAGATTTGGTGGTGATTATGAATCCAGTTGATCATAGAAATTGTATTAATGAATGTATTAAGGCAAGAATCCCAACTATTGGATTGTGTGATACTAATATGGAACCATCATTGTTGACATATCCAATTCCATCCAATGATGATAGTTTGAGAGTCAGTTCCTTAATGTTGGGATTATTATCAAGAGCTGCTAATGATGGTGTTAATGAAAGAATGAATGTTATTAGGGAATACAATGATTCCAAGAATTAGATCATTACAATATGCCTGTATGATGTATATAGTTAGATGTCTGTATAGATGATGTACATAGTAGACAGTTGTTCTCTGTACCTCTACAGGTATACCATATGTGTAGTTAGGTAATTGCTGTAGTATGTATATCTCACTTATATTGATGACACAACCTAATAGTTGAGTGGGTTCGGTTTAACCTTCTCTTGGATCTCCTCTGACGTATCCATGGCACCAATCGCATCTACCGTATCTAAAGCTCTTGAACTACTGATATCACTAATTAGACCTTTATTCAATGACAATCCTTTTGACTTAATTTCAGCTAGAAATTTGATCTTATGTAAATTCTGTTGTCGTATAAACTCTTTAGCTTCTTCTGTATCATTAGCTTCTTCATCTGGTTCTAAATTGTCAACATCTAATTCTATCTCTTGTAAGTTAAGTTCTGAAGTATCTTCTTCAGGTTCTTCAATTTCAATATCATTAAGGATCCAATTCTCATTGGCTAGTACGTAGTCTCTTATGTATTCGTTACCTTGAAATTTTTCATTATGGTAATGAAGAAGTTCAAGGTTGGATATTTTCATTGTGATCTGTAGGGAGATAGTGAGACTCGATCGAGGTTCTAAATTCTCACCAGGTGACACAAAAGCAAATTACAAACCACAAAAGCAATTTAGAAACCACAAAAACAATCGCTCAGTCAAATCAGATTAAATATTAAAAATTAAAAATTAACTATAAATGTACACATAGTACAAAACCACCATCAAACATATGCAGAATCAACACCAACAGACCAATGATATGAATCTATTGTCTCTTCTCTATTGCAAACCATCAGACCGAAATAAATCTCTTGTCTCCTCTCTATTGCTGCTTCTTTTCATCTTCCTCTTCTTCATCTTCATCTTCAGTATCACTTCTGTCGTCTCTGGCTTCTTCACCCATTAAGAATCTATAAGCAATTCTAAGGACTAAAAAGAACCAAAATAAGTTAACTAATTGTAATGCACCAATCAACACAAAAACAATCGGTTGACTAATATAACATTTATATTGTTGAGTAATCCAATTTAATTCCCAAGGACCAACAGTTTTGAATTCAGTAAGTACTGACCATAAAATCTTCAAGTTAATGTAATGTCTCATATAAAGCCAAACGCACATAAATAAAAAGAAGAATGGTTCAGCAAGCGGCAGACCAATATAATGTAAAGTTTTGGAAGTACCAAGGAAGAAATCTGAAACATCCATAGTAATAAAGATTAATAATCCCATCCAAGTGAAATGGAACCTATAGGAATTCCAAATAAGTGCAATTGACACAACATGATGGAAACATAATTCATAGTAATCTTTACGAGGCTTTTCAATTTGTAATACCAAAATCACTAATTGTTGTAACCAATAAGCGGCTTGACCTAAATAGTAGACTTTGAAATAAAGATCATGGGTTTTATGAGGATAAGTCTCATATAAAGGGGTGGTTTGGAAAAACCAAATTGGTAATTTACTCATAATCCATAATCCAAATGGTGATGAAAATCCAAAATAGACAATAGCATAGGTTTGTTCCATAAACCTTTTAACTTTACCTTCCTTTCTAATACCAAAATAATGAGCTATAGGTCTTAAGATCATGCACATGACAAATTCTCTAGTGAAAGTGAAAAAAATTGCATAATAACCAACGAAATAAAAATCATTACCACCTTTACCATATTGGTCAGTACCTTCAATATGATAAGAAGGAATGATACATTTTTCCAAGAATTGATGGATTTGGCCCTGAGGATTCGAAATTAAATATGATACGACAGTAATCAAAAGAACGAGGAGCGGGTTAATCCATGTTTGTCTGTAACATAACTCAACATAACTGACCCAGATCTTGCTAAAAATTTGTTTATCACTTGAAATCTTGCTACTAATTTCTTGCATACGTTCAATGGATTTTTTACGTTGGTGTTGGGTTTCATTCATAGTTGTTAAACTTGGGGATATATCTCCAAGATTGAATTTAGTAAGTGAGCTACCTCTACGACGGGACATTTGTATCAATGAGTGTGACAGTCAAGAACTTTTCGAATGTATATAAACAAATTGGAAAAAAAATTTTTCCACCGCGTGAGTAGAGAATAGGGGTTGGTATGATGAAACAGTGTGTATAACCGATGGAATAAGTTCGGGCTTGTTTTGTCCAGAAGTGTTTACAATTTAGGGGTAAAGGGAATATGGTGTTTGATTTGGATTGGGTTAGGGGTTAGGGGTTAGGGGTTGGTGTTACGGTTTGTTATTGAATCTAAGCATCAGAAAATAAACCAAAATATGGGGAAACTTGGTATGGGCACGTATTTTAACTGTTGGACTTTGCTTAGAAATAATTTATATCACATGACCTAGTTGCTAGCACATGACTTAGTTTCAAGCTATGTTTATCACACGACATACTTAGCACAAATACAAGACATAATCCCGCCAAAATAGTCGGTTAAAATTTCTTAGAGCAAATTTAATCATGACCCGAGTTCTCCCAAAATGAGTAACTCATCACTTGAGAAAATCAAAGAACCCAAAATTCAGCAACTTTACAATAGCTACCCTCGGATTAATCTAAGCCCAGTGCCTATGAAATTCCTACAACTCTCTACCTTCAACGATAGTATATCGTCAGTGAACACTTAGGAACTGCTAAAGTGACCGGAAATTATCAAGTAAATCCCTCATTCTTGGTCGAATCATTTGTGGCTAAAAAACTGACTGTCACGAAAATTCTTATCAGTAAGACACCCTAAAAATTCCTTTTGCCCTATCTCAAAAAGTATAAATACTTGATGATCCCTCGAAAAATCAGTTATACTATATTTTTTAATAATGTGTATGGCAGCTATTTGTGGAATTTGTCAACATAAATCTTGGGTTGGATGTGGTGGTCATATTGCTTCAGTAATGGAAAATACTCCAAAAGCTAATTGGTGTACTTGTGAACATGTTGATGAGCAAGATGATGCCAATTTCCCACCAAGAGCTGGTACTGGCTTTGCTAAGAAGAGTTCTTAAATCAATGTATAATGTTCAATGGGTGAAGTTATAGATCATGATATTGGAGTTTGAAATAATTCAACAATAGAAGATAAACCATATAGAGATGAACTACAAGTGTCTTACTTCAACCCAATGAACATCTGATGAATAATCTGATTATGAATGATCTGATTATGAATGATCTGATTATGAAATTGTGTGATTATGATATTGAATTACATAATCAAATTCCTTAGTTTCTTGTTAAATAGTAAATAAATTTTTATCTCATGATTACCAATATTTACTATTCATATGACCGAACCCTCCAATCCCAATCCTTTACATAGAAAAGGCGTGTCGTGACCAACCCCATATTTTGCTATTTTCAGGTGGCATGCATTACAATAACCAACAAGAACTGGTACATATCTCGGGTGGACCGTTGAAAATTATTGGAATCGCCAAATTCAATTCTAGACTCTTACTGACCATGCTAGCCATGGTCATATTTGTAAATTCTTAAATTCTTAATCTTCACATTCTTCGTTACCCCAACTATAACGAGGGTAGGGCTTGAAAATTGTAGTTGGTGCGTCGTTGGTTCGCGACTGTAGTCATTTGAAAATTTTACTTCTAACTACCACTAACATTCAATAGATTTAACAATTTTAACATCCACAAATAGAGTAATAAAAGTTATAAACGTTACATATCCATTTGAAATTTAATAAGTCTCAGGAACCCCCAATAGGAAAATCGTAAAAGTTGAGTAATTTGTGTTTTGTCACTTTATATTTCCCCCAGTTACTTTAGTTAGGCGTTTATAGACAATCTTGGATTTTAGCATTTTGATTTGAAATAGAAGTATATTTGTATTATAACTTAGAAATTGTATCATAATGAGTTTGAATTATCCAGATTTTTTAAACGATTTCAAACTACCTCCAAATAAGAATGATTTAAATGCAAATGACAATAATGGACAGTCCCAGAACAATGGGCAATCGAATCAAATTGGACAATCTGATCAATTGGGACAGTCAGATCAACTTGGGCAAATAGATGAAAACTTCAATGATATTTTATTCAAGAAATTATCGAATTTAGAGCAATCAAAATCTCCAACTTCTGGTTCACCTTTAATAAATTCATTTTCTCCAATACACCAAGCATCCAATGTTTCAAATGTTCCAAGTTTCGGTTTAAATAACAATGTCAATTGGGAATTACCTATAGAATTACAAGGTGGTGTTAGTAATATAAATTCTAGAAGACCTTCATATGCAGCCGAATCATTTACCAGACCTCCACCATTCAGCAATTTCCAACCATTTAATAATTTCCAACCATTTAATCAAATACCACAATTTAATCCTGGGTCGATTGGTTCGAATTTATCACAGCCACCAACAGGTCCAGGTCAGCAAGGACAGCCTCAGTCTCAGGCACCACCCCAATCTCAACATCAGGGACCTCCAGGACCTCAGGGCCAACACCAAGGTCAACCCCAAGGACAACCAGGTCAACCACAAGGGCAACATCAACAACCAGGCCTCCAACCTCAAAGTAACTTCTACCACGGTAACGGCTATAAGACAAACTATTTAAAATATGCCACCTCCAATAATTACTTCATGAATGAGTTAAATGATGATTTCGGCAAGTTCAACTTGAACTCTAATCTTAATGACTTCCAAAGTAGAAGACCAAGTCAGTTAGTTGATTTACCAAGTCAATTGCCATACCAAACTAATGATGTACCAGCACCAACTAATCCATCATCAGTGAACTTGGAGAATGGATTAATCTTAAGAGATCAATATATCTTAGCGTCACCAGAGCTTAAACAACTTTTCGGTAAGACCACTAAATATTTCCAAGATCCTGAACTTTGTAATGAAATCATAACCAATTTGAATAAACTTTTAACGAATCCCGTGATTTTAAAGTTGATCACTTTTATCAAGAATCTTAACAATTTGAATTTCAACCATAAATTATTATGTCTTGTCATAAATAAGAATGGGAAGTTTGATTTGTTGTCGTATCCAAATAATTCTAACTTATTATTAGCTAAAGATGATTTGGTAATAGTTGATGGTGATAGAGGTAAAGATTTGGTGATGATATTAGAGCCTTTGGTGAACTTGAATTTTGCTATATTGTTTAATTTCTTAAAGAAGTTAGAACATTTAAGGTCATTAAAGATTGATGATGGTAATAGTGGTACTACTAATGGTACTAATAATGGTAATGGTAATGGTAATACCAACAGCAACGGTAACAGTAGCAATATAAACGCTAGTATCATAATCAATACCTCAAATCAAGACAATGAATTCATCATTTCCTTACCAACTAAACAGGTACTTAGATTTGCAACTCCAAAAGAAATTCAAAAAATCAGTGGGAAATTTCTTGAAGAAAAGAAGGCATTCATTACTTGTTTCAATAAGATCAAAGAATTGAAGTTAGAGTCAGATTTGAAGTTAATCAATGTCGAATACCAATCAGATTTCAAGAAATTAATCTTCTACTACTTTGCTAACTTCAAGAGAGTAGATTTTAGATCATTAATTAAAGAATTGTTCAAGATTTATAAAACAAGAATTTGGTTATGTGCAGTTTTACCATCTGATAATCCAGAACTGATTTATAATGTAAAGAAGTTAAAGCCGTTGACTGCGGAGGTCCCAAAGGAGTATAGCTTAAATAATGAAGAGATCATGGGATTTTCAATTGACAAGTTTCAAGAGTTTGATTTGAACTATTTCCATTCGAAGAATTTGTTTAATTTGATTGAGTTATTGAATAAAGACGTTGAGGGATATTTTTATGGATTTAATCCAACTTAGATGGTGTTTGGAGGATTGGAGAGGATCGTAGAAGGATTGGACAAGTCTTAGAAGGATCGGAGAAGGTCGTAGAAGGATTGTAGGAAGGAGATTGTAGAATGACCTCAAGTAGAACCATGTAACCTATTAGTCAGGCACTTATAGAGAAGAAAATATTTCTTGAATGAAATAAAAGTTTTATTAGTAATGCAGCATTAAAGCTTAATGTCTAATATATGTAATTTCTTATTAAATTTATTCTAATGTCATTTATGGTTTATACATAAATCATGCATAGAATCATCGATCGCGTAATCGTATTTAATAATTCCGGTTAATTATCGGGTCATTTTCTTGTTTTTCCTCTTCCTCAAGCTTGTAGTGGTGTACGGGTTTTTCTTATTAGTAAAAATTGAGTAAAATTACTAACCATAATTAACTAATCCATTCATTTAAAAATAATCAATTACTCAGTTCATAGAATTTCTAAGAATCATTCATATCATTCCATTGCATATATAAAGACCCCAGATTACCCTGATTTGATTTAAAAGTAAAAAATTAATTGGCTTATTATATTCTTACTACTTAATACCGTAGTAACACAAATGACACCAAGAACAGTTAGAAAAGTTATAAATGCAGTAACCAAACCTGAAGGTACAGGTGCAACCGTTAGAAGAAGTATTGGAGTTACAGGAATGCACAAATTTAGTCCATTCTTAATGCTTGACCATTTTTATGTGGGAGAAGGTGGATTCTCTGCACATCCTCATCTGGCTATTAATACAGTTACATTGGTCAGAAGTAACAGTGCCATTATGCATGAAGATTTCACAGGTAAAAAAGGAATTTTATTTCAAGGTGATATGCAGTTCATGACTGCTGGTAAAGGTATTGTTCATAGTGAAATGCCTGTACCTTTGAAATCTGGAATTATACCTGAAGGTATTCAATTATGGGTTGATTCTCCAAAGGATAAGAGAAAAGTTGATCCAAGTTATTACGATTTAAGATCTTATGAAATTGAAGAAGCTGAAGATCAAGATGGTAAGTTGAAAGTTAAAGTTGTGCTGGGTGAAGCTTATGGTGCTAAAGGTGATCAAAGATTACCTTATACTCCATTCCATTATTACAATTATAAATTGAAACCTGGTACGATTTTTGAACAACAATTTCCTGAAGATTTCAATGTATTTTTGTACCTTATTGAAGGTAGTGGCTTAAGATTAGCTGATGGTACTGTAGTTAAAGAATTCCAAAACGCATTCTTTAATGTTGATGGTGGTACTATTAAAGGTGCCAATCCAATCACTAATGACGAAGATGTGGAATTTGTGTTGATTGGTGGTAAAATCTTAGATCAACACACGGTCCATTATGGTCCATTTGTTGGTGATAGTGAACAAGATTTAAGAAACATCATCAATGATTATAGTTATCAAAGAAATGCGTTTGCACCTTTGAAGACATGGAACAGTTTAATCAGTGATGGGGTTACTGATGAAATGATAGAAAAGTATGGAAATCAACTGGAAAGAGATAAGAAGAAACAAGAGTACTTGGAGAAGAAGAGAGAGTTGATTAGGGATGATGTGAAGGATGAGCTTTAGGTGGAATTCTTCTGATTGGATTTATTTTATTTATTTGTTAAATTTATTTGTTTTATATTAGTAATGTACATTATTCGTTATATGTCGTTAAGTGAGTTTCATTTGTTTGAGCTTCTTATTTGTGTCTGCTAGCTCTTTTAGCTCAGGTGGATTTATCTCCGCCTCTAGTGCACTTTTGTCTACGGTACTAGCGGTACTTGTCTCCGGTTTATTAGTCTCTATAGCACTTATCTCCGCCTTATTAGTCCCTGATACCTTGGTCGACGCCTGGGTTAAAGTATTAGTCTCTGTATCCTCGGTCAGCTTACTCCCCTCCCTCTCTACCTTATCATCATTCTCACTAGAGTCCTGCATCTTAGTCTCAGTTAACTCTAAAGTATTATCACCGCTTGTTTCTTCATTGATAGAATTTAAAACGTTGGCCCTAACATCATTCACAAAGGACCAGATGCTTGAGCTTACACTTTGCAAAACATCCTCACCCCCGCTGTTATGTGCTTCACGATATTTCTGGTACTCTTTAGCATAAGTCTCTTTATATAGATCATAATCTATATTCTCAAGATTGATATTATCATTATGAGACTTTCCTTTTAATGGAGATCCTGAGCTTGAATTCGAATCTTGACTTCTCCTTGGCTTATGGGTTTGATCAGGTATTAAAGACCTTTCAAACTCATTTTGTAGCATAGTATCAAATTGTTGTATTAAATTAAGAGGCTTAGATAAGTTAGACCATAGTGACTTGTCCTTTTTGGGATCAGTCATTGTACTCGATGTTGATCTACTTAAACTCATTTCTGTAAACAATGACTTTTGTATAATGCTACGCAATTTGTTGACTTCTTTTTCGTGATGATTTAGTTTAGTATTCAAGGTATTGATTGTATCTTTTAACTCTACTACAGCCATTTCTTTTAGGGCCAATAGTCTCAATTGTTCTTCAGTATCAAGTTTTAGAAGTTCATCCGTTGACGGTAGTTGTATATCATACTTAGAATCAACTATGGGAGATTGTGGTTCCGGAGTTGATTCATTTACGGTAGATAGATAACTATTGGTTCTAGATCTAGTTGATTCTGTAGGTACTGGTGATATGGCGAGATTTAAACCGATTCCTTTAGATCGAACCCCATTACCATTATTCCCATTACTATTAGTATTGTTTGGCGTAGTACTTCTACCACCAGTAGTATCGTTGATTTCCTTCTTGTGATACGTCTTATTTGGTGATGGTGTACTTATCATTTGTTTTTATAGATAACGCGAAGAAAAAAAATCATAAGACATTAGAAGGAAGGTTACACAAACACGTCCGATTGATTTGTTGATTAATTAAGGTTTTAAGCATTTGACACCCTCCTTTTGAATAATTCCGAACATCTAAATACAACATCATTGCTTACTTGGACATTAACACAATAATGGAAAAAGTTGATCCAAGTATTAAGAAATGGGTTAAGTGGGTAATTATCCTTTTAGCGTTACGTAGAGATAGACCAATCCAATGGTCAAGTTTTTTATCTTTAAATCCATTGATTAAGAAACTTATTAAACAAGGATCAAGTAAGTTTGGATCAAGTAAACTTGGCAAGTCTGTTGATAATGAAAAGGCATTAGTAACTTCTAATCAAGTATCTAATCTTGTGAGTTCAGGATTATTGTATTCGGCTATTACTGATAATCCTAATTTCCCAAGTGATTATGGAATTATTTATATATGGTCAAGTTACATATCAGAGTTAAATCCTCCATCACATTCCCAAATCTTACCCACTCCAAGTTTTTCTAAATATTTCAAAATAAGTTATTATGATTCGCCAAAATTACGTCAATTATATAATAACAAGAATTATATAATCTTCCCACTTGTATTTGGCCAAATCTTATCCAATTATTTGACACCAACAAAGTTCAAATTGAATCAAAGATATTTATCCTCCTTCATAAAGACAAGAATCCTTAATCCTATATGGATCAATTATAGTCTTGGAGTTAACCAACAATCACTTAATTGGCTTAAATTATTCAAAAACTATATAATTCATAATTTAGTGGTTTTGGGATTAATTGGTGCTATGTCTTTTAAGAAAAGAATCTTAGATCATTATTATGAATTAAAACATAGAGTTTATAATGCCAATGATTTATCACTGTTTAAAGAAGTTATCATTAATTACTTTGCATATATTTTCCATAAATCAAACTCAATTGTTAATTTCATTTATTTACCAAATTTGATTTCAATATTTTTGATTTCTTTGACATCATCTTTAGTTAAATTCATTAGTAATTCTTCTTACAAAAAGAATTATTTCAAATTATACATTAAAGTCATAGGGTTCATTGCAGGGTTTATTTCCTTATATGTAAATTCTATGGACTTAATTCCTGATTTTGGTTACAAATTAACCAATTACGACTTGGATTCTATGAATATTCATGAGTCGGAAAATATAAGAAGAATTCAAGATCCGTTCATCAATAGTATTAACTTATACCTTATTAAATTGATTATCTTACAAAAATGGAGAATCATCAAAGAGAACCACCCATTATTCAAAGTCATGAAGTTAAAGACTTGGAATAGATTAGAAACTTTAGTATTCTGTTATGGAATATTCAAGTTGATGAATTTGAATGATTTCTTAAAATCAACTAAAGGTAAAGATTATGGTTTAAGGAACAATTCTTTAGTGAAGATGATTGATAGAATTATGTAGGGTTCAATTCTGGTAATTGTATGAGTTTTGTGTGTTTGTACGGTTTTCGTACTGTGTTGATTTTTGTAGATATTAATGAATTGTTATCCTTTGAGGTAAATAGCTACAAGTAAGATTGGAACAGTCTCCAACTAGTCATTTACTGTCAATTCGTATACTCCTATATACTCTACTTCCACTGTACTGACTCCTGTACACCAATAATAACCACTGGTCCCTAATAACCACCAGCTCCTGGTACACCTTCTTTACCCTTCAATTTTCCTAACAACTCCTTGAATCTAGTCTTATCCCTATCACCACCAGTTTCACCAATCTCGGTTGTTAATACATTGACTCTGTCCCATAAGGTCCCCTTACTCAAGAATTCATCTCTTTTAGTTAAGAACTCTTCTTGTTCTTTCTTGATCTCTTTGCTTGATTGTTCTCTCTTCTTGTTGTAATTGTCATAAAAATCATCAATGGTTTGTTGAGCTTTTTCAACGATTTCTTGTTTCTTTTTCTTATTGATGGTCTCTCTTTCATTGATCTCTAAATCACGACGTTCTTTCCATTCAGTTAAATGTTTTGATTCACCTTCAAATTTGCTCGATTCGAATTCTTCAAACTCTTCATCATTATCATCATTGACTTGTTGAACTGGTGGTGGAACGGATTCATCAACTTCAGGGAATTGTTCTTTAAAATCGTTGATTTCATCATCCAGCCCTTTCAAAATTTCTTGATCTTGGTCGGTTTTGAATTCATCACCAACCAATTCTTTTTCCCTACTTAAGAAATCGGATCCTTCGATATCTTCAGTTGGTAAATTGTCGCCTATTGTATCTAATTCAGGAAATTTATCTGCCATGTTAATTGTTTGATTCGGCGTAGGTGGTGAGTGCGTATTTTGCTTGAGGTCCAAAGTGTGATGGTAGTGCGCTAATCGATTTATCTATACTTAGGGTCCTATGCTATATATTAAAATTTAACTCTATAAATCCTAATCGATGAATCATTACTTCCACATGCTAATAATCCTTGGCCATTGAATTTCAAACTCGTGACCTTATCAGATGGGGAAATTTTGTCCTCAATTGTGGTTATAACTTCTATACTATCACTTACTGCTACTAATTTAATCTCTCCATTCTCTAATCCTACTGCAACTATGGCTTTCCCATTGACTAGGGTTGGGTAACTTGAAACAGCTGAAACAATGGTAGGTAATTTCATGCTGGTGATGTTTTCAATTTTCCTATCTTGGTCATTGATTCTCCATAACTTTAACTGTTTGTCTCTTGAACCAGTGATAAAGTATGATCCGAACTCTTTTGGTAACCAGCAACTATCCCATATGATTCTGGTATGAGCTTTGTTATTGATTTCAAATAATTTGAACTCTCCATTATCCTCATCAATGATTTCCCATACGATGAACTGTCTGTCTCTTGATACTGATAATAAGTACTTCCCATCTTTACTGAAGGCTAGATTAGTAATGGTTAGTGTATGACCTGGTAAGGTTTGTTCACATTGTTGAAATTCCTTGTTGATGTTGAATAATCTTATTATTCCATGTTTTTCAGAATTACTCTTACATGAAGTAGCTATTAACTTCCCATTTGGTGATACAACACAATTAGTGATCTCATATCCATGTCCATACAATTTCTCAAGTTCTGGGAATAATGTGAACCTTTGTAAATGATCTTCTAATGGTGGACCATTCAATTCATCGAAAATGTCGGTATTAGCAACTACTTCAATTTCTTCATCATCAGCATGAGGATCACCGGTTTCTAATTGATCTTTAGCTGATTTATTTGATAATCCTAATACTGGTAATGCTGCGGTATCTGGTAATTCTTCAGTTATAGTAGTTCCTACAAATTTACTTAAAATCTTGTTGATTGAATTTGTCATTTCAAACACTCTAAGAATCTTTTCGTCTCCTGCTGATACAAATTTAGTTGGGGTGATATTATCAAGACAAACCATATCATAACCATGGATCTGTGGTCTAGCAAATTCATGCCATGTAGGTATGGAAACATCGTCTAATCTATGCTTGTTCCATGGTGCTATTAATCTTGTTGTTTGATCAAGTGATGTAGTCATAATATACTTATCATCAAGTGACCATACAATGTCAGTTATTCCCTTTGTTGGTCCAGTAACTCCCAAAACGGATTCCCAAATTTTATTGTCATCTTTGTTGCTTTGAAATTTCCTTATTGATCCAGTTCTATTGTTAGTTAAGATATATTGGGAATTTCCTTCAATGTACCAATTGACGGACCAAAATCCACCAGAGGCTCCAGTAGCAGTCGATGCACCTTTGATTGATAATTCTCCTAATCTGCTTACACAAACCCAAATTCCAGACTCAAAATCCATTTCCCAAATCATCAATGCTGTATCAGCACTTGAAGAAAGTAATTGTAATTTCTTATTTGATTCAAAGTTAGGATTCCAACTTAACCCAGTGATCCAATCATCATGGCCCACTATTAAAGCTTCAAAACTAAATGCTAATCTTGTTTGATCAATGTTGAACTTGTATTGTTTATTAGAAAGTAAAATCAATTTCAGTTTGTCTTCGTCGGAGTCATCGATCTTTTCATTGATTCTTAATCTCCATAACCTTATATATCTATCTTGTGAACCACTTGCTAAGAGGTAATTGTCATCGGATTCTTTGATGAATTGTAAACATTTGATCCAATCTTCATGACCGGTCAATTCAGCTGCTAAACTTATTTGGTCATGGTTCAATGTGTAGATGAAAAGCTTTGATAATGTCCCACCAATTGAGATAACGAATTGATCTGGTCTAACTTTTTGAATAGCCAAAGTAAGAGGAAAAAATCCTGGCTTAATTACAAATTCATTTAATTTCTCCCATCCCTGTTCATTGAGTTTCCAAATGATTATTTCTCCATTAGATGATCCAGTAATAAAGATCTCTTCTAAAACAGTGATACACGTGATAGAACCTTTATGACCTTCTAAGCTTTGGATTTTATCAAATGTCTTATCATTCTTCTTCCATATATTCACTTGTGAGTCTTCTCCACAACTTATCAAGTCCCCTGATGGAAGAAACCTGATACACGTTACTTCTTTAGTGTGTGACTTTAAAGTATGATAAACTCCATTATAGGTATTAGGATCCCATAACGCTATGTTAGTACCAGCCCCAAATGCTGCGATTTTATCTACTGTGTTGTAATCAATTGCAAATGGTTGTTTATTGGCACCTATAAGTATGGCATCTTGGTTAACTATTGACATGGTTTAAAATTTTTTGAGATGCCCTCGCGCCGCTCATGGTACTGATAGCGAGAACCTGACGGAGTCTGAGACGAACCTGAGTGTGAGAACGAGACTAACGACGTACTATGGTTTCAGCGTATGTAAATTCTACAACCATTCAACCCCTTAGTGCCCTACTAACACGCCAGAGTAATCCTAAACGTTAATGCTAATCCGGAGTCCATTACTCAATTCCATGATGAGTTGTCAAACGAATTGCCTAACCTAAAAGGCAATTGGAATTTCAGTTTTAAGATCTTTAGGAATAACCCATACTCGATACCTCCAGATAAAGTCAATGAATTGGAGGTAAGTGACGAGTCGAAATTCGTACATACATTATCACCCACATACTTAAAGGATTCATGTATAAGCATGATCAATAAACGACTGGTTGGAGTTTTCACCAACTTAATTGAAGAAGAAACTGGAGGTGAGGAAATAATGACAATCCCCAATGATCACTTACACTATGGGGCCACAACAGGGTTAAATGATTCATTCGATATGTTCTTGACCCATAAAGTCCAAAGTTTATGGACGTTACGACAAAACATTAGAGGTGATGGTGGACAGATTTATGAATTAGAAAATGGGAACTTGATCATCAGAACTTCAAATATTTTCTTGCACGGGATTTTCAAGGGATTGTTGATTGAAATCAATGTTGATGATCATATTGTGGAGAAAAAGGATCCAAAATACTTAGAGTCTCTTTTTAATAAGATTATAGGCAATTATAAGATACCTACAGGTAGGATATGTTTTGATCTTTTAGATAGTCAGGCATTTGATGAGTATGGAGATTTGTGTTTGCAGTATTCAGAGATATTGAATTTTTAGATCTTAATCATTGATGGATTATGTATAAATATATGAATATTCAGTAAATTTTTTTCAAGTTTTTTTTTGTTTATTTTTTTAGGAATTCTGTATTTGTGGTAATTACAAAATGATATGATTTCAAGACAAATGTCCACAAACAGAAAAAAAAAATCGAAAAGATCTTTGAAACAGTTCATAACAGTTCATAACATAGAAGGTTACCCAAACAAGTGTTGTGAAGTTCATTCACTACCAATGTCTGGTTCTACTCCAAATCCACACCACCTTCGCTCTAACCTCTAGTACTAAGATCTGTCTCATCTCATCGCACTTTTTTCAGATAACTCAGTAACACCATGGTTAAAAAGACTAAGGTTAATTCAAAACAACAACGAATTTTTCTTCGTAAAAAAGAAGAACAAGAACTTAAAGATCTAGAACAAAGAATCCAAGAGTTTGATGAGAATAATTCCAGCGTTTCCCAATTTAGTGACTTACCTTTGTCTCAAGCTACCGTTAGAGGATTAAAAGAGTCAAGCTTTTTGTCATTGACAGACATTCAAAAGAAGTCTATACCATTTGCATTGAAACAAGAAGATATATTGGCCACTGCCAAGACAGGTTCAGGGAAGACATTAGCATTTTTGATCCCCGTAGTGGAGTCATTATTAAGAAATAAAATCACTGAGTATGATGGATTAGCAGCTTTAATAGTATCACCAACCAGAGAATTAGCAGTACAAATCTTTGAAGTGCTTACTAAGATTGGGAAATATCATCAGTTCTCAGCTGGGTTAGTCACAGGTGGTAAAGATGTCAAATATGAGAAAGAAAGAGTCAGTAGAATGAATATCTTAGTTGGAACCCCTGGAAGAATATCACAACATCTTAATGAAGCTGTGGGAATGGAAACTTCAAATTTACAAGTGTTGGTATTAGATGAAGCTGATAGATGTTTGGATATGGGATTTAAATCTCAAATTGATAACATCATTGGTCATCTACCACTTGAAAGACAAACCCTTCTTTTTTCAGCTACCCAAAATGAAAATATCAAAGACTTAGCAAGATTATCATTAACAAACCCTAGAAGGATAGGTGTTTCATCTGACAGTGATGTATCATCAACACCCGAGTCTTTAGACCAATATTACATCAAAATCTCTTTACAAGACAAATTAGATGTTCTATGGTCATTTATAAAATCACATTTGAATTCCAAGATCTTGGTATTCTTTTCATCATCAAAACAAGTCCAATATGCATATGAGACCTTCCGTAAGTTACAACCAGGGATGTCATTGTTGAAACTATATGGACGTCACAAACAGACATCAAGACTTGAAACCACAGTGAAGTTCTCTAAAGCTCAACATGCATGTTTGTTTGCAACTGATATTGTTGCCAGAGGGCTAGACTTCCCAGCAATCGATTGGGTGATTCAAATCGATTGTCCTGAAGACGCTGCTACTTATGTCCATAGAGTTGGAAGAGCCGCCAGATTTGGACGTGAAGGGAAGTCTTTATTGATGTTACTACCATCAGAAGAGGAAGGGTTTCTTAAGAGATTAGGGTCGAATAATATCGAATTGAAGTTCATGAATATTAAACAGAAATCCAAGAAAACCATCAAACCACAATTACAATCTTTATGTTTTAAAGATCCTATGTTGAAGAACTTAGGACAAAGAGCTTTCATATCTTATTTTAGGTCTATCTACATCCAGAAGGATAAGGATGTGTTTAAAGTTGAGGAATTGCCAACTGAAGAGTTTGCAGCATCTTTAGGATTACCAGGAGCACCAAAGATCAAAATCAAAGGTGGTACCACAAGTAAAGAAAAGAAGAACCAATCAAGAAGATTAGCATTACTTGATAAGACCGATGAAAATGGTGAAGCTGTTAAGACTGATGATAATAAGGTTAGAACTAAATACGATAGAATGTTCGAAAGAAAGAATCAAACAGTTTTATCTGAACATTATTTAAATATGACAGGCAACAAAGCCAAACAACTTGAAGAAGCAGACGATGAAGAAGATGACTTCATAACAATCAAACGTAAAGATCATAGATTGAATGAAGAGGACTTACCTGATTTATCAATACCTACGTCTAAAAGACAAGCCAAGAAAGCTCTTAGTAAGAAATCAAGTATAACAAGTAAGGGAAACCCTACTAAGTTAGTGTTCGATGATGAAGGTACAGCACATCCTATCTATGAATTAGAAGACGAAGAGGATTTCATTAAGGCTGGTGATGCTGAAACACAAAAACAACAATTTGTTAGTAAAGAAACTGAGTACATGGATAATGCTGATGTTAAAGATAAGCTTACTGCTAAAGAGAAGAGAGACGAGAAGAAGAGAAGAAGAAAGGAGATGGAAAGATTGGCTAATGAGGACGAAAGTGGTGATGATGAACCACTAGTAACTATTGCTGGGTATGATGATAACGAAGATGTTGATCTTGAAAGAGATTTACAATCATCTGATCCTGAAGATGAACCGGCTTCCAAGAAACCTAAATGGTTTGAAAGAGATGATGAACGAGAAGTTGAAGAAATCGTTGAAGTTAATGAACCAGAGACTTTAGAAGATTTAGAAGCTTTGACTAATAGATTGATTAATAATTAGCTTTATACTTTGCATACATAAATCACGGAGTAACCTCTATAGTCCCCTTGGGCGCTGGCGTATTTAAGGACGACTAGATCACTGGTGTACCTATTAACTTACCATTAACCGAACCCAACTTGTTTATAACCCCCTTAACAGGCTCATCATCCTCAATAACACTCTCCTCTTCTTTTATCTTGACATCTTCCATATCATCTTCATTCATGTTCAACACTATCAATTCCTGTAAGAAATTTGAAGGTGTACCGGTGGTAACATCCAAATTAATATCATTACCTAAATTTATCGTTATTTTACCGGACTTATGAATGTTAAGGTTTCCTATTTGTCCTGATAAGTTTGTTACCTCAGAGCCAAAAGGATTGGTTTGGGTTTGTGGTTGGGTTTGTGGTTGACTGGATTGGTTCAGTGGTTGTGACTGGTCTGAGACATAATTAGGTAACACTTTCGGAAGTTGAATTAATGTGAAATTCTCTTGTCCTATGTCTGCCACTGGACTGCCAAATCTTTGGTTAATGGTTTCTAGAATCTTATGATGATCACTAGCCAACTTTTCATTCTCTTCTTTATCTAAAATATCAACAGGTTGAGCGATCTTCGACTCCAAGTCCGCTTTAAGGTTGATGATTTGTTGTAATTCTGTTTCACCTTCTTGCTTTATTTGTGGTTCTTGCTTCACAGGCGTGGGTTCTTTGGACTCTCTTGGTGCAAGCTGCTTGACATTAGGATTCTCGTTTCTAGCAGGTCTTACTGGGAATAATACAGTTTCTTCATCAGCAAACCTATACTCTTGATTCATATTGATCTTGGTCAAACTATCACCTTCACCATCTTCATCTTCAGGTGACGTATCTTTTGAAGTTTGTTTTAGTTTCAAGTTAGAGATGAAATCAGATCCTGAGGATCCTGATGATGATGCTATGAATCGATCTTGTGGCAATGTCGATGATGATTTGTTGGGTGTTGATGATACTGTACCAGATGATAATAATCCTGATGACAATACATGAGTTCCTGCATAGTTATTTCTACCATTTCTTGGTTTATTCCCCTTTAAGTTGTTATGGCTATTACGTGATGATCTTGAAGGCAGGTTAAGACTTGAAGCATTTTCATCTTTGATCTTAACGGTTTTCTCTCTTTCTTCTTTGGACTTTCTTTCCACTATCTTAGGTTTGAACTTCAACGATGGCTTACCCCCATTGTTCTTTTTTGGGGTTAGGGATTCTAGTCTATTGGTCATAATGTATGTGGGACGTAATGCTCGTTTTTTTAAGATGAGCACAAAATTTTCTAAGGTGCATAGTAATAGAAATACTTGATATTGGGATTTTTGCTTTTGTGGATCATGGCAAAGAGAAGAAATTTAAAGAAGACACAAGAGCTTCCAGAAGCCAATGAGATCGATGATTTTCATAGTAATCAAGAGAAGGTATTATTGGAAGAAGCTGGTGAATATGGTCAGACCAGAGATGAGGTAGATGATGAGGATGAGGAAGTTTTAAGGGTTGATAGTGATGAGGAAGAAGATGAGGATGAAAATGATGACCAAGATGACGATGAAATTGAATACAATTCACAAGAAGAAGAAGAAGAGGATCAAGAGAAAATCGAAGGTTGGGGTGGGAGAAAGAATTATTATGGAGGTGATGACATTGATGATGGTGAAGCAGCAAAGCAAATGGCTGAAGAAGCTATAAGGCAACAAAAGAAACAATTACAAGAATTAGGGGTTTCTGATTTCGTTGATGATGATATGATGGAGGAATGGGATAATAAAGCTGATACATTTGATACTCAAGCACTTAAACCTCTTATTATAAATGAAGATATAAATCTTGAAAAGTTAGATAAGGGGGAAAAGTTGGAGTTATTGACAAATTCTTTCCCTGAATTTGTACCATTGTTAAAAGAATTGACAAATTTACAACCATTATTAGCAGAATTTGGTAATGATGAGATCTCGAATTTAAAGAAGATATCGTTAACTGCATACTTAAGTGCTGTATCGTCGTATTTTTCGATATTTGTAGATCAGATCAGAAGTAATGAGCCATTTGCAAGTATGAAGGAACATCCTGTTATGGAGAGTATTCTTACCACCAGGCAGATTTGGAAAGAGACTGAGAGTTTACAGGGTGAGGAAGAAGAGGAAGATGAAGAGCTTGAAGAATTCGTTGATGCAGAAGAAGGAGACATAGAAATGGAAGATGGTGACATTGATAGTGAAGAAGTGGAAGACCGCGACATTAATGACAGTGAAGAAGAAGAAGAAGAAAACGAAGAAAGTGACCCATCAGATGATTTATCAGACGATGATCTCAACATAGACATAACCTCAAAACGTAATATAAAACAATCCAAGAAAGCTAACAGAAACGATTTCACAGAATCAGCAACCCTTGATGAAATTGATGAAGAAGAAAAGAAATCAAAAAGAAAATCTTTACGTTTCTATACTGCTAAGATTGATAAATCACAACTCAAGAATGCTGAAAAGTATTCAGGTGATTTAGACTTACCATATAAAGAGAGATTATTCGAAAGGAAACAAAGATTGATTGAAGAAGCAAGAAAGAGAGGATTACAAGGAGGTGATGATTTAGATAATGAAGATATCAATGAACAAGATCAACAGTTAGCCAATGATATAAATGATGAAGGTGACTATTATGATATGGTTAAAAGTGCTAAACAGCATAAGGTTGAATCACGTAAATCTGCTCATAAACAAGCAGTTAAGCTAGCAAGAGAAGGTAAATTACAACAGAACCAAGAAGTAGTAGGAGATGATGGTAAGAGAGCACTTAATTTCCAAATCATGAAGAATAAAGGATTAACAGCCAAGAAACGTAAGGAAGTCAGAAATGCTAGGGTTAAGAAGAGAAAGAAGCACGAAAAGGCTCAAAAGAAACTTAAATCGGTTAGACAAGTCTATGAGGGAAGTAAGGGACCATATGAGGGTGAGAAGACTGGTATTAAGAAAGGGTTGTCTAGGTCTGTTAAGTTGGTGTGAGTGTATAGTAATATATGTAAATATGAAGTACATTTCTCTCTGATTAGACTAGACTGGAATGTAGTGCCAGATTGGTGCGAATTTGACACCAGATTAGTGCCAGATTCTCAATCAGTGCTAGCTTTACTAGATCCGCCCAATTCCCACCACCGCTAGATTCGCAGCTCCATCAGATTTCGCTTCACCAGTCTGACTCTGACTATGAAAAAGAATATCACCATCGATGATCTTTATAGAAGATCCACTCAATATAGGATATGGTCATACACTCAAGAGAAACTACAGGAGACAAAAGAGTCCACAAACGAGAATGGTAGAGCTCATGCCATCAAGAAATTCAATCAAGCCTATGAAACTTTAAAAGCTGAAAACAAAGAACTATTCGAGAAATACCCTAAAGAATTAGAGCCAACCACGCTTTTGGATTTGATAACATTAGAAGAAGAACGTAAGTACCTTGATTTCTATGAAAAGAACGTTCTTACTGCTGCTACATACTTTAAAATGTCAACACAAGTGAAATCTACAGCCTTATCTTTCTTCAAGAAATTCTACCTATTGAATTCAGTTATGCAGTATCACCCTAAGAATGTGCTTTACACCTGTTTATTCTTATCAGCCAAATCCGAAAATTACTTCATATCGATCGAAACGTTTTGTAAAGGTTTACAAAACACAGAACCAAAAGAAATCTTGGATTTGGAGTTCATTGTATTACAGAGTTTGAAATTCACATTACTCGTTCATCATCCTTTTAGACCGTTGTATGGGTTTTTCCTTGATTTTCAGCAGGTTTTGGGTGGTAGTGAAGTTAAGATTGATGAGATCGGTGAGTTGTATGATAAAGCCAAAGAATGGTTAAATAATTATGGATTGTTGAGTGATGTATGCTTTTTGTACACACCACCACAAATAGCGTTGGCAGCAATGTATGATTGTAATTCAAGGATAACGGGGTTATATTTGAGGAAGAAGTTTCCTGAGCTTGATGTGATTAAAGAGGGCGATGAGGAGCCAAAGGAAGCCAATGGGGAGCAGGAAGATGAACACAAAGACGAAAACAAAGAACACAAAGACAACGGTGAACACAAAGACAACGGTGAACACAAAGACAGCGAAGAACCACAACCACAAGATATCAAATTAACTTACCAAATAATCCTTGACACTCTTGAACATTGTATAACATTGTCCAAACAACAGTTAGAGTCATCTAAAGAGGAAAGTACTAAGATAGATAAGAAATGTTTCTTCCTTATCAACCCCGAAAAGTTGATCAAGAAGAAAATAAAGAAATTAAAGGCCATAGAATGATTATATAGTTGTATTATAGATATATACATTGGTATAATGGGTGAGGGATGTTATTGGGGGATTGGTGGATGGTAGATGCATGGATGTGGAGGCATGGATGGTGGATATCATAATCTTAAAGACTAGTCTATCTACTGAAAGCAATATCATCGATACGCAAAATACTCTTCACACATTCAGCTGCTAAACTAACTGCAGAAGTGGATACCAACACTGGTTGTAAAATGTGATCATCATAAGTGTTGGTGGTACCAGATCTTCTAACTGATATACCAGCCTCAACTTCATTTAATTCATGTCTGTTCTTTAAATCAGTAATAACATTTATTGGGTTTAAACCAGCATTTTCTGCTAATGTAGTTGGAATGATTTCCATGGCTTGACTGAATTCTTGATAAACAAATTGTTCTAATCCGGACAATTTGGAACTTTCTTTCATTAAGATCCTGGCAATTTCAATTTCTGGTGCACCCCCACCAGCAATTAATGCTTTTTCTTTAACTAAACAACGTATGACACATAAAGCATCATGAATGGATCTTTCAGTTTCGTCTAAAACCAATTGATTTGCACCTCTTACTAATATTGAAACTGTTGAATTTTCGACACTTTGGATCCCAGTGATTTTAACAATCTTTGATCCATTGTTTTCCACTTCTTCAATTAAATCAGCACTACCTAATTTGTCTTCGCTGAAACTTTCAATGTCAGCAATTGGTTTGCAGCCAATGGATTTTGATAAGAATTCAATTTCATCTCTTTCGATATCTTTTATAACCATAATGTTCAATTTGGATAAGAAATGTAACGCTAAATCATTTACAGCATCTCTTAAAATCGATTTTTGAATCAATATAACATTACATTTGGCCTTCTTGATCTTCTTACAAATGTTCAACAAGTAAGCTCTTTCTTCTTTTAAAATCTTATCCATTTGTCTATAATCATTGACTATTATATTATTTTCCATATCAGGTTTTGGAGGACTCAATTGGAATTGGATCAAACCAATCTTAGCCTTTTCGGTTCTAATTGGTCCACCAGCATTCTTTATAACATTTTGATTTAAAACTATCCCATTAATTAACTCAGTCTCGTCAATGGTTCCCCCTAACTTTTTGATTAATCTAATGTTGTTCAAATCAACATTGTTCTGTTGTTTGTTGATGACTTTTAACACAGAATCAACTGATAATGGTGCTAATAAGGATGAATGCTGTGATACGATTTTTGATGATAAGGACGTTGATGCTGCTCTAATAAGAGTTGATTTATCACTCAAATCAATTTTATGACTCATATCTAATAAAACTTGACACGATCTTTCAGCAGCTCTTTGGAAACTTTCACCAATTAATGTTGGATGGATTCCTTTATTTAATAACTTCTCTGCAGCATTAAGTAATGATCCAGTTAAAATGGCAACTGATGTAGTTCCATCTCCGGCTTCAATGTCTTGGGCTGCACTTACATCAACCAACATCCTTGCTGCTGGATGTAAAATCGCCATATGCTTTAAAATTGTTGCTCCATCATTTGAAACTATGATTTCTCCTGTATTGGTCTTAATCATTTTATCCATCCCTTTTGGACCTAACGATGTTCTAATTGCATCAGCAACGGCTTTAGCAGCTAAGATATTGGACTTTCTGACTTCTTGTGGTTTCTCTTTGTCGTTGAACCTTTCATTAGTTGTAGGTTTAGCCATGTTGAATTGATTGAAAAGTTTTCAGCGCGCGAAATGTGGTAGTAGTAGGGAGGCGACGAGACTGACTAAGACGTGAGACTCACACCTACTAAGACGTGAGAGTGAGATTAAAGACGATCTAAGTTTAAAGAACATCCACGAACACAAACACAAACTACAAAAACAAAAATTATGACACGTGACTATGCTGTGTTTAAGGAAATAAAAGCCACAAAACAAGAAATTCTAAATTGTTCTTATTCAAAATGGTATGAGCTTTTACAACCTCATGCTTACCCTTGTATCATACTAAAACCATTACCCAAAGAGTTTTTGGAGTATTTGAGTTCAGAAAGTATAAGGCTACCAAACACCAACACAAAGCTAGAAATCAATAGTGATAACGAATACAGTGACTGGGAAGATGATGAAGAAGCTCCACAAAGACCTACAGTGAGAGATGATAGCGATGAGGAGGGCGATGAGCTTAGTAATGTCAATGACCCCACTAATAAATTCCCTGAACTCCATCAACAGATCGTTCAAGCGTTTTCCAAATATAAATCAATAGCACCGAAACTTAATTGGTCAGCCCCAAAAGATTCTACATGGATCATGCTTAATAATACAATGAAGTGTACAAATGTTAATGATATTTACTTGATCTTGAATGCCAGCGATCATATCACACATGACTTAGATCATCCTTTTGAAGATGTGAGTGATCATGATAAATCCACAGAAACCATTGAATATGAGTTGGTTTTACGTAAATGGAAAGAAATAAACCCTGCATTAGAATTTAGAGTATATATAAAGAATGGTATAGTTATAGGGAAATCCCAAAAAGATATCAACTATTATGATTATTTACAAGACCTTATAGATGATAATGATATCAATTCTAGAATCAACACATTTGTGGCTGAATCAGTAATACCCAAATTCCCAAATAAGAATTTTGTAATTGATGTTTATATACCAAGACCTTTCACCAACATTTACATAATAGACATAAATCCCTTCATAAGGGTAACGGATTCAATCTTATACACTTGGCATGAATTATTAACTGAAGAAGAAGATGGTATAAGACTTATAACTGAAACCAATATTGGTAGATTTAAGACTAAACAATATTCTGAAAATCAAGTACCTTTAGATGTTATTCAAGCGTCATGTGACCCGAATGCATTAGCTGAATTGGCAAAGGAATGGCAAATCAATGAAAAGCCATGATTGGTATTTTTTCAGATCTTTATGTAAATAGATAAAAATAAATCGTCCGTTTAGGAGGTTCCCCCACTTAAACCCCCGCGCATTTTTTGCGATCAACTTTACTTGAACACATCTTTACATTCTTTTCTCCTAACCAGACCCTAAAATTTCCTAGACAAAAATCATAAGGTCATACAATGTCAATTGAATTAACTAAGGACAATATCCTCGTTCCATCTTATCGTGGAAGGTTAACCGAGGGAATTTCTTATAATAAGAACAATAATTCAGTGTTATGGGTCGATATTATCTTAGCTGAACTTCACAGGGTTTTCTTAGATACCAATGAACACCAAGTATTGAAATATAAACAACCTGGTGAAAGTATTGGTACTATTGGATTTACTAAAGATAATGATGTTTACATTGTTGGTACTAAAACAGGAATTGGTAAAGCTGATTTTAAAACTGGTGAAGTTACTCCATTAGTGACATATCCTGATTCTAATCCAAAACTCAGATCTAATGACGGAAAAGTTGATCCATGGGGAAATTTGATCATAGGTACCATGTACGATTTTCCATATGAAGATGATCTTCAACCAGAAGGAAGTTTATATCGCATTGATCCACAGTTAAATATTGAAACTTTACAACAAAATTGTTATATACCTAATGGTATGGGGTTTAACTCTGATAGAACAAAATATTATTGGATAGACACCATAACTGAAAATATTTGGGTATTTGATTACGATGCTAAAACTCATAAATTCTCTAATAAACAGAAATTCTTTAATGTGGTTGAAAAAATTGGTTATACTCCTGACGGGATGTTTGTTAGTAATAAAGATGAATTATGGGTTGCAACGTTTGGTGGAAGTCAAGTAGTTAGACTTAACACAAAAGGGGAAATCTTACAAACTATCAAATTGCCTGCTAAACAAGTTACTTGTGTGACAATTGGTAACGATGAGATCTTCATCAATACTTGTTTGATAGGATCATCTGATTTCTCAGTCAAAGCAGAATTGAACACAGATGGTGATTTAGGGGGATATATCTTTAGGTATAAACTTAAGGATATCGGAGAAGAAGTCCAATATATCTTTGATGCTTAATAGTGTCACTGTCTGTGTCATTGTTCTTGTCAATGTCTTTGTTACTTGACTATTCTTTGGTCTCCAATAAATATAAAAACCTTTGAATAAACCCCTCTATCAACTCATTCTCTTCCTCCCCGCCTTTTCTTAACTCGTTAATTCGTAAATTTATCACATCTTCTCTTTCCATTGCTGGCAATTGCTGGAATAGTTTGATTATAGCACTTAAATGAACTTGAAGTGCTTTCTCTCTAAGTAATTGTTGAATTACTTCATCATCCAAGATTTTATCATAAACCGATGATTCTTTTTGTGGTTCTTGTACTTTATTACTTGACGGTATTTCTATTTGTGTACTTGATGATTCCTCATCTTTTGGTTGTTGTTCTTGTGCCTCCTGTGCGTGATCCAACTGTAAATGATCTTCTGACTTGAAACACGTTATAGAACAATATCCACTTAAACATTTAGGACATTTGTATTTGCTCTCATTGTCGCAGAATTTACACTGTGTCATTGATAAGGTTTGAAATGTCTTGTGTGTACTGGTTTCCTATCTGAAAGATAAAGCTTAATACTAAGCAAACGATCGGGTTTGTGTCACAAAGCTGGAGTCAAGACGACTTGAGATGAGTACGCGAAATTGAATATTTGCATTGCATATAAAGTCCGCCCGTCAGTAGCCGGAAAAAACAATATCTTAGACCAGCAGCAAGAGAAGATGCTCATCATCTGGTGACATCATACATCATATCCAAGTTTATGAACTTTACATGATGGTTCAAGCTAGACCCGTAGAATTATCCAATGGCTACTGAACCCTGAATTCACGGCATCGTTTCATTACAGAGCGATTTATTTTCTTGAGGTGCCCGTATTTAACCAGCGTTCCACTTGAGCCATTAATATCGACACGCTACGATCTTTTCTTTACGATAAAGATTTACATGTAGTTAGTGACATCGGAATTAGTTTTAGCCATAAAGCAGTAAAACGGCAATACCCGAACGCTTTGCTGCATGCTACACTTAGACGAAAACAAAACAACAGGAATGTGACGTCTAACTGCAACAACGCTGCATTTTATTTTTGGTCTCACATTTGGAGAGTCGTAAACATAAACTTTTTCATCCTTGATTACATAAGCGTGATAATCTTATTTTTTTTAGTAGAGTATTTTTAACCTGAAATAGGGAGCCGCAGGCACTATTGTAAATCTGATTAACTTAGACTACCAAAAATAGCAATAGCCTTAAAAGCAAGTTCTTTGCAACAAAACAGTATTCTTATGTTATCAAAACAGTGCATGTGTTATCAAAACATATGCAGTGGGTTGTGCTTAATAATAGATTTACAGTTTACTAAAAATGGAATGATGCATGCCATGACTTTCAAATGCTAGCACTGCCAGTATTCGGTTGATATGGAAACCGTCATGAACATGCAATGGTGTTGGTTCATAACTATTCATGAAACTAAAGCTATTGATTACGGAATACAATTACATTTAAGTTCCTCAATATTTTAATACGTGTTACAGGGCCTGGCGTTAAATAAAAGAAATAACAACCCCTTAGCGTTATTATTACAGTATAATCATATTATTATTCTTTTTTTTTTTTTTTTATTTTCTCAATTATTTTGATGTCATGTAACTTTTGTTTGGGCATAAATTACAGAGAAGAGTGTCTGGCGAAAAAGAAAAAAGTAGGAGATGGAGCGAGATCTAAGTTTTTTTTTTATTTTATTTTAGTGCAACGTATACAGGTTTAACGATTTTTGAGGTTGATTCCAAACATTTAAGTTTTGACAAACAATATCATGGAAAGGACAAGTGTCAAGATGAGAACTACGAATTTCATGTTATTAGAGCTTGGCTTGTTTGTATAATTTAACAATACTATTGAGCACGTAGACTTACATAGAATGTTAGGATTACAGAATGCATGCGTTAATACAATTTTTATTTTCTTTTGTACTTGAGCAACATTAATAGAGTTGAATGAACGTATGATTTCCAATAAAGACCAAAGATTAACCCAATAAAATTGGAGATAAATCGTTACAATAGATGTAGAACGAAAGGTACTAACCAGTATGACAAGGACCATGACAAAGGCCATTACTACCATGAAATTAAGTTCCTCTAGCTCTTCCTACAATAGCATATATAATGACCTGGCCTTTATAGATACAATTATACCAACAAAGACAAATAAGAAAATATCAACAATTAAACTTTAATAAGGACAATGTATGCATCAAAAACCATCGGTAATTTGGAATGGTACCGTAATCCAGCTAAGCCTAACTATACCGCGACAATGCTACCCCAAAACCTTAAGCTCGCGTTAAAATTTTCGTCATGAAATTTTCGTCACTGATTTATACCTAACCCGTTTATTCTGTGAACAATAGAACTTACATATTAAATCATTTCTATAGGAAATTTCCTTAACAATAGAAATTCTTTAATAATATGTTTTGCGTGCATTACAAGCTTTACACTTTCATCGTGCATTGTAATATAACAGTATCTGTAAGAGAACACCAAAACGGAAATAAAAGGTTATTTCTTTTTAACTGATCATAGAATGATACTTTATGTTTTAACAATAAAGATTTTCAAATTTTTTTTTACCTCTGTATAATTTATCTTTTTTCGACTATTAATTATGTAGGTGAGAATTTCATTTTACGTAGTACGTAGTAATGATGTGTGCAACTCTAAGCATTAACAATAAGGGGTCGATTACGGCTTATCAAATCATACTATCTCGTATTATTGAAAATATGAAATTATTTACGTATTAAGAATATCATAAGCCTTGGTATAATTCTAAAAATATGTGGCATAAATTGCTACCTATAACTAAGCATAATTTACAATAAAGCATAACGTTTTTTTTTTTTTAATTTATTTTCCGATTACGAAGAAACTATTCTACGTAAGTGACGTCCTACATATAATTATTTATGCAGCTTTTAGAAACCTACGCACTGCTGCAAAAATCCATAAAAAAAGTAATTAAAGCGAGCAAATCATGATTATCTTAATATTATTACATAGAAACCCTTATCATTATGTAAGTAATATGAAATAGACAAAAAAGATTTACCTTAGTGAGTTCAAATTTAATCGGAAAGAATAACGCATACTTGTGAAATATCTCAATGTAGATCATTGGCTCGCATGAAGGCTGCAAAAAATCATATTTTTAAATATACAAGGTGTTTCACATACCCCGTAATCTAAGTTACGCTCCAACTATTTCAAAGTAAAACTGTCGGACAAAAAATAAGGTTAATGGTATGCAGGTATATAATTAAGGACATCTTAACCCAGCGATCGATATGTGACTGTCTGTGGTAGAACCTAAAATGCGTAAGAGATTAGCTATACACGGAACTACAGAAATCTGACCATGTATGCGTTTCACTCTACTGTAGTTCCCTGTAGACATTTGCTAGAAAAAAAATCAAAGATGACAGAGAAGTACTTATTTATAATAATTAAGCATATAGTACCCATGCACTATACGTGTCATATATTCATTACTCATTAAAAATATTCCAATTGTATTGGAATCATATCATGCATTAATTTCTGTTTCTGATGTATATAATTTATTGGCATTTGATACTTACTGTCACTTATGCAATCTAAAGCATAAAACTCATTTTGAGAGTAAGGTTGCAAAATTGATCCTGTCATTGGTGCTACCATAGATAAATTAGTCAGTGGTAAAGAAGCTATTGACATATTGTTAGACATGCAAGTTGGTGAACAACTTAATGAAGTTGCAGTAGTCAAGCTGGATTCTTGTGGTGTCATTAAAGGTGTCATTAAAGGTGTAGTAACTGGAGTTTCATCATCGTAGTCCATGAATTGTTTGAAGATCACCCAATCTTCATTAAGCTCTGAAATCTTACTCCAGAATTTGTCATCCTTGTATAAAAATTTATAATCTAATTTATAATTCAATGCATTTAAAAAAAAGATTTCCAATTGCTTTAACATTTTTAAATCAATATTTATTTTACAATTTGCAATCAAACTTATCCAAGTTTTGAAGGTGTAGTTTTGGTCATTATAAATCTTGTTGGATAACACTAACGACATGATGATTAAATTCCCTATAAGTTTTTTATCAGGAATCTCAACTACTGAGTTCTTATCAAATTTGTACAACAAGTATAAACTTATAACCAAATTGTCTATAGTCAAATTTGAGATTTTTATTAATTTATGCAACTTCAATCTTGATATGGGGCATTTGAATATCTTAAATGCTATTATTATGAAAGTGTCTATGTAATTATCAACCGATAACATTTTGGGTGGGACGAATTAATGATTTTATCGAAAAGTTACTTGTTAAATATATATATAGTTTTAACACTTGTTCCTTTTTAAAATATTTAATATGCGTGTCCTGTATATAAATAAATCTCATTTTAATCTTTTTTTTTTCAAAATATTTTTTAGTAGTTTGTATTATTATTATTTTTTTTTTAATTTTTTGTGATTTTGAAATCCATCCCTTATTAGCGGAAAATTCTAGTAAATTTCTTTTTACGGTTCAATTTTAGCATGACGAAGATCCCGCTTTTAGAATTCAAAAGCAGTGTAATTGGGTTATGAATCCAAGTCTTGAAATGTAAGAAGTTAATGTAGAAGTTCGCTGCACAAAATTTGACCAAAATCTTTAATTAACTGTAAGACTACGTTTATCCATACATATTAATCACATATCCTCATGTAGTGACTTGGTGTCGATTTACATGGATATACATACCGCCCTGATAGTTGATCCTTTGGCCGCTCCTTTTATGGCTTTTCTCATTCCTTGTCATGCCTTGTCATTCCTCTATTCATTCCTTCCATTCTCAATTCACCTAACTAAAATTGCATACATAAAAGGGCAAATCAAACTTTATTTTTTTTTTTTATTTGAGAAACCAAATATTTTCTCTTACCAACCTTAACGATTTTTATTGTAGTTTTACCAAGGTAATCATAAGAACTTTTTTTTAAACTTTTGTTAATATCTTACATTATGCAAAGTCTCTAGGTTTCAGTACATAGTTAAGAAATGATTTTATTTTCTCACCAGTTACGTAAATTTCAACCTTATATCGTGTCGGTTTTAAAGTTTAAACCTTTTATTTTATAGGATTTATTTATTTTATGTGTGCGTATAGTTACTTTATACATGAGATTTTAAGCACCTCTAATGTAACTTGCCATAGCGATTATAACATGGACTGCAGGTGTTCCAAAACCTTAGTGAAACATGAAATAAACCCGGCCCAACAAATGACCTTGGCGAACTTTATAATTAGTGTTAGAGTTTGTACTCTCTTATGGTTTACGTTTGCGTATTATGAGCTAAATTTGGGTTGATACATGGCCCTATTATTGTTTTGAAATTTGCCTCTATTTACTATTTATATAGGTGGCCTATTTTAAAATAAAACCAGCAGCGGCGATATTGGTGCATGCACTTAGGTTTTTAAAGATCTGTGATATTAAACTACAAGGTTAATTTAACATGTGCATTGTACATACTTATATCACCGACTGTTAAACCTACAGTTCATGTGAGATAACATATAGAGTTTCGTTATACTAATTGGGAAGTTTAACATCAATGATATCAAAAGAGGTTAATTATTCGTCTCCAACGCTCACAATAAAATTGCTTGCTGCTTAGCCATCGCAAGTCACTTAAGTGTGAGAACTTGAGATGAAACAAAATTCCAAACTCAATTTTGACGTATTTATCTAAAACATATCCTTCAATTAAATTTATAAAAGTAGTTGCAGTAATTGTTTGGTGCATAGTACATACATATACATATCTATTTTTATATTTATCAATTTCAACAGAAAAATCGTTCAATCAAACTTATTCTAAATGGCAGCAGTATTCAAGTTTAAAGTTATACATTACTATCTCATCCCATTAATTTGTGTTTTCGTATGGTGGGCCATGTTAATAGCCTTGATGGTATGTTGGGCTGTTCAAGGTAAACCACCATATAAGTGGCAAGATTATGAACAGCAAGATCCTGCATTTATATCAGACATTGCTGCAACTAATTTGCAACCATTATTCATCAGTTGCGTTGGATTTCAAGCTATTTTCTTCATTGGTACTTTGGTTATGGAATATTTCTTAAGACGTTATAAGAAATTACAACCTTGGGTAAGTAACAAGCAGCCTAAATTTGCCTTAGTCTCTATAGGATTGGCTATAATCTCCCAATTAGGAATTCTTTTCGTTTCCATTTTCAAGACCAGCAGGTTCGGAACTGTTCATATTTCCATGGTTGCAGTGTTTATCATTTTTGCATTCTTCACTTGTGTTTTTAACTTTTTAAACAGTTTCATTTTTGGAAATTACCCAACCAGATTAAGTCCTAACCACGAGAAAGTGGTGTTTGGTAAACATAAATGGGCTAACTTATACATGGTATCATTCTTCTTGAAGTTATTATGGTTAATTGGGGCATTAGTATTTGCTGTATGTTTTGGTGGCTTCAAAACCACCACCAACCAAAACTTATCAGCTGCTTTTGAATGGACCATCAGTTTCTGGTATGGATTCTTATTGATTTTGTGGTCAATTGATTTATTCCCATCGGCCATTAAACATTATGAAGTAAGACACCCTGAAGAGTTCCCTGAAAAAGACTTAAGCAACATCCACCTTGACCCAAATAATCCAAATGACTTAACTAAATTAGAGCAAAGAAGTATCGAGACCTACGGAAGTCCAACCTTCCAATCTATGCATTAATGTTAAAGAATTGTAGAATTATGTACTATAGTATGTTGTTTAAATAAGATGTATATTAATAGACCCGTCTATACTTTTTTGTGTCCTTTCTTGTCTTCCTTCATCCCTCCTTTTGTACTTTACCCTTAATCAAAAGCTAATCTAATCAATTCTAAGACTGCACCTCCACAAACTAAAAATAAAAGAACACCAATCCATGTTCTACTGATTGGGTATTCAGCTTTAGATTCTTCCTTATAACTACCAGTTCTCTTTTGTTGGTTGATTTTGTGGAATTTATTATTAGCTTGTCTTTGTTTAGGAGTTTGGATAGCCTAAATGTTAGTAGTTGTTATGTGGTAGTTTGGGGAGAAAGTGAGTCAAAATGGGTCAAAACTTCCGTAAAAAAAAACCACAACATACCAGAATAATCCTTGACCCTTAAGGAACACCCTTACTCTATTCCAGCTCAACAATATCCTTCTCCCGTCAACCTATCTACTTCTACCACTACATACCATAGTTACGTGTTAGTTGATTCTTCACCGCGAATTTTTCACTTTCTGCCACTACCACAAAACTCCAGCTCACCAACTCCAGCTTACCAACTCACAGCGCACCAGCCAACTCAAATAATTATGACACGCACGACCTAGTCCTCATTTCTCACTAAAATTACTGTTTTTGTATAGGAAGCGCACTAAATCATGTGTAATGCATGTACTCCTAAATTTAATAATTTGAAACTCTTACCCCGGCAATACATTATTTACAAATACATCTGAAATAGCTTTGTAGTTCTGTAAATATGCAACAGAAATTAAGGTTTTAAAATTCCATTAATTAATTTCCTTAGAAAATCCATCCTAGCTCTATCAATCGAAAAAGAAATGGTGCAGGTTGATGGCTGGGATATTTTTTGGTTTTTTTCCGTTTTTGATAAAAATCACTAAGGCAGTGATCTACATACCTGGAACATTATAATTTAATTACGATTACTTTCATGCACGTACTGCATATAGGCCATACCGCTTTTCTCCTTTTCTTAACACGTAGCAATTTGTGATCCAGCAAAGAAAAGCGCACGAACAAGCGCACTTAACCTGGATGACAGCTGTAAAGCTTATTACATTATAGTTATTGAAAGTGAATGAAATTGTACCTGCAGGCATGGGCACTTCGGCGTTTGGATAAACAAATTTAAAAAGCTTGTAGAAGAAAATTTTTATCCCTGATCTTTGTGTATTTATCATTATTATACTATACATGAAATAAAGTTCAACTCATAAGTTAAGAATTGTTTGTGCATTGTCATAATGCATTCCGTTGATTTTTTTAAATTTGGTAGTTGCTTTATTTTTGATTCATACTTTACTTTGCTTGACATGACATGACCTACGTAACATAGCATTACTTACTTGACTTGACATTACTTTGGTTCTATCTCCACATCAAAAGACATAAATTTGCTTCTATCTCATCAATTAGAATTTAAGTGATTTGCTTCTTTTTGATGCCTTTCTCTTCTTATATTGTTGTTTCCTAGAATCCCTCCATCCACTTGTACTTATCTTTTTGTCTTGGTCATTAGTATTATCATCAGTTTTATCATCAGTTTTCATTTCGTCATTATCTTCTTTTTTGTTCAATCTTTCAGCAATTCTCTTCCTTCTTGCTTCTTCCACTTTGGAAAATTCTCCTGTACGTTTAATTGCTTTTGCCTTTAATTTGGTCTTGGACCTAAGTGATTTAGCCATATTATGTATTAGTTAATAATAGTAAAGATGAGATGAGATGAGAATTTTTTTCTCCTAGATTTGTGTCGTATACCTACAGCTAATTGTCGTCAACGAGGAATGTCTCTCGTATATTTGATTTAGCGGTACAGTATGAATGTCAATCCGAGTCTAATGTCAAATAATTATCTAAGCATTGGAAATAGAGCATCGGTTTGAAAAGTGACTGCTTTTTCCAAAACGAGAAATTTAGTCGCACCCTCAGGTAGAGCCCGATGTCGCTATATTATCTAATGTCGCGCACACACTATTACAATTTGCTAAGACATATCCACAAAAACAAAAGAGAGTCGTGGCCAGTCCTAAATTTGATGAGAAATTTTCTCATACAAAGGAGAGCACTGAAAATTTTTTTTCTCCCTACTTAACAGTTTATTTTAAAATGGCTAACTTAAGAACTCAAAAGAGATTAGCAGCTAGTGTTGTTGGTGTTGGTAAAAGAAAGATTTGGTTAGACCCAAATGAAACCACTGAATTATCAAACGCTAATTCTAGACAAGCCATTAGAAAATTATATAAAAATGGTACCATTGTTAAAAAACCAACTGTTGTTCATTCTAGATCAAGAGCTAGAGCTTTAAAAGAATCTAAATCTATTGGTAGACACATGGGTTACGGTAAAAGAAAAGGTACCAAAGATGCCCGTATGTCAAGTCAAGTTTTATGGATGAGAAGATTAAGAGTTTTAAGAAAATTATTAGCCAAATACAGAGATGCTGGTAAAATTGACAAACATTTATATCATTCATTATATAAATCTGCTAAAGGTAACACTTTTAAACATAAAAGATCCTTAGTTGAACATATCATTCAAGCTAAAGCTGAAGCTTTAAGAGAAAAATCCTTAAAAGACGAATCTGAAGCTAGAAGATCAAGAAACAAAGCAGCAAGAGAAAGAAGACAACAAAGAGTTAACGAAAAGAGAGAAGCTTTTTTAGCTAACTAAACCCGTTGTATCTAATATATATAATTCATGGTAACTTGTGATTGCTAGTGATTCACTTGAATAGACATACACTAGAAGTTCTTCTCTATTATTTAGTATATTTATGCTGTTGTCTCTGTTTCTATTTATGACTAATCTGCTGTAGACGGGTGTATTTGTCTGCAGAAAGATGGCGTTGGTGTGAATCAAGATTTTAGGGGGATCGTGTTTACGAGTTACCCCTCCTGTATTAGTCATAATTTATCTGTTTATG
Source organism: Yamadazyma cerambycidarum (assembly GCA_030574835.1). Lineage (NCBI taxonomy): Eukaryota > Fungi > Ascomycota > Pichiomycetes > Serinales > Debaryomycetaceae > Yamadazyma > Yamadazyma cerambycidarum. The sequence continues at coordinate 519,329 of JAJMFR010000005.1, forward strand.
AGTTTTGATAGTGACTGAAATCTAGACCCTTTGGAGGTTTAGAAAGGCTATGAGGGCTCTTATAGAGGTGCAAATCAATGGGCAATGGGTGAAACCATGTGATAGGTGTTTGTAACTACACTGAAGCGTTAGTCATGTGATTTGATGATTGGCGAACTGCAGGCTTACACCATTGGAGATCCTAATGGTCTCCTATCGTATAACCAATACTAAAAGAGTAATTGAAATACGCCTAGAGCAACTAACAACAAGAGTATGTAAATCTTTACTAACCATGGGCCTTACGGCCCTATTTATAATCTATGTCCAGGAACTAAACAAAATATTAAAGTCAATATCGCCGTTGCTAATATTATTAAAAAACTCACCCATAAACTCCTCTTCAATAATAACCTAAATATAAAAGGTTCTTCTATCTTCAACAATTTATGAGAATCAAAACTTTGTGATCTCTTTAACCACACCAAAATTGGATCTATTAAGTAAATCGATGATATTATCAAATAGAACCCTATCAAGTACGGTACCAACACCGGCACTCTTATAGACTTCTTATAGTCTAAGAATATTAATACATAACTTATCCATAACCCTATGAATAAGAAGAATAATCCAATTAAGATCCTTAAGAAATTGGAGTTCAAATTTTTTATAGCAATGAAGTTTAAAAAGTTTGGTAAATGTTCATTTTCGATCTTGGTGAAAATGTAGGCCTTGACGTGGTTGAAAATGTCAGGATCATCTCTTCCGTCAATTTCAATTGATTTTATTATATGATCATTTAAATGAGATGGTAAGTTCAAATTCTTTTCTGAATCTTCCACGAAATACTTCAAGAGTAAATTCTGAGTTGATTCCTTTAAATTTGATCTTGTTATGAAACTGTTTGAAGAATAACGAGGATTATCTTTAGCTAGATTTTCAAGCAATTCAGGATTTATCGAGTTTCTCTTAACAGGAGAATATCCATATTGATTTGAATTGAATTCTGGATCAATTCTATTATCGATTTCAGTAGTATCATTCCCATAGTCATCGATTAATTTTGATTGTGATGATATTCTCTTGTTTTGACTTATATTACTAAATCCACTTGGTGGTCTTATATCGTCATACTTCCCTAATTTCTCCTTATAACTATCTCTATTACTTTCTCTTTGTGAATTTCGATTTGAATCACTTTCATAATGATTGATTAAATCAACTAACCTAGGATCTGTCACATTTAAATCTCCTCTTAAAAATTGTGATAATCTGTTGGAATCATTATCTTGCAAAATATCATCATTTATTATCATATCCAATAATATTGAACTTGACAAACTCTTGTGGTTCTCCAGATTATTGGAATTTCTCTTCATATTCTGATTCTTTATTAACGAATTTCTTAATCCTTGAACATAATGCTTACACAAGTTCAAATGGTTGACCAAATCGAACCAGAAATCCAAATATTCAACTCTATTCTCTATATCTTTCATGAACTTGTAAAATGTGAACAAATCGACTGGCAGCTTAGTCCTATTTGATAAGATCTCCCCTAGGGTGGGTAATCTATTAAGAGTTACTGCTTGATTCGTACCATTTAAATTGTTGATGTTACTTAGATAATGTGAATTAGGATAATCTTGCTGATACTTTTCATTCATTTTTCATCAACAGATTTGGGTTTGTGTTTGTGCTTGTGTTTGTGGTTTGTGTTTGTGGTTTATGGTCTTCGTTGTGTGTCCTTGTGTTGTTTAATTTTTTTGTCGCACTTGACGATGATATTAACTTTTCCTGATTGAGTTGAGTTGTAAACAAATCTTATTAAAATTCTATTTTGAGACAACAAAGAATTTGGTGGATTTAAAGTTAGCCATTCTTGTGTTTGTGGTTCATGCCAAGTCGAGACTGGGGTAATTCGAACTTTGTTTCAAACCAAAAGTAGTTAAGGTTAAGTTTTGAGTTTTTGTGGGTTCCATAATTTCTTGATATTTTTTAGTATTATTTTTTAGTAACGTGTGAGTACTTAAATCCCGGGCTTCAACCATCCATAAGTTAATTTGTGGTTTATCAAGTTTACAGTCTTTAAACTGTGCACGTATAGATAGTATCGTTTGTATGAAGAACTACCAGCTTTATCAGCGGAAGAAGTCAAATTTGCCTTCCGTTGATTGAGTCTGCTGATCTTCCTGTTCGGTGTTACCCATGGATATTCAGTCGGATCGTGTATTATTTCGGGTCTATGAATTACAGATTTACCGGATCTATGACTGCATCAAGATTGACTATTCAACTATTAAATAGAAGTATGGTATGATCAATACGTACAATAAGTACACCGCAACTATAAGCCATATACAAACTTAAAATACAGACACAGGCACAAACGCAAATATAAACGCAAGTACTAACGCAAGCCTGACGCAAGTACAAATACAAGTACAAATACAAGTACAAATACAAACACAAGAACAAGCACAAGCACAAGCACAAACACAAATACAAGTACAGATACCAATGCCAATGTAAACACAAACACCTACACAAGCTCAAGTACAAACGCAACACAAATACAATGTATATTTACAAGCCAAACCCTATTATTGAATAAATACAATATAAGCTTTATTATTTAGACCATTCCGTCTATTTATAAATCTTATTAATTAATTTTGAATCTCTATATGTGAATAAAACCCCGACAGCAACTCTTATTCTCTCCTATTTTACAGCCGTCCCTCAACTAGTTCAGGTCGAAAGAGTCTAGATTATAATTAAAAATCTCTCAAAAGTGACTCTTCTAAGTTCAAGTCTATACCTTCTGATGGTAACATATCATTATCTAAGATGGCATTCTTGGTTATTAAATCGTTACTAAAACTATTCGTCCTACTATGAGGATGTGGGAGTTTATGAACATGACCTGAACTCTTTAATTTTTGTAAGGAAGGACTTCTTGGTCTTTGAATACGTTTATTGATTGAATGATGATGGTTTGAATCGAATGTCGAAGTTGGTGATATGGTTGTTGGTGATAATTTATGAGTTTCTAATTTTGTAGTTAACGAGCTAACTGACAGATTTCTATGATTGAAAATCCCACCATTATTATCACTGAATAATGAAGCAGTTCTAAATCCATCTAAATTGTTATTGGTAAGTAATTCATCAGAATTAACATGAGACACATTTGATGGTGGATTATTTGAATATATCGAATTTGAGTCACTTTCAAAGTCACTAAGATCATTAGAATGACTACCATCATTTAATGCTGCAGAATTTGCTAGAACAAATCCTGCACTTGAATAACCATTTAATGGGAATTGTGATAAGTTCTGTAAAGTTAAATCATCATATTCATCAAATTCTTCAATATCAGTCTCTTTTTTAACTCTATTATCAACACTTTCATTGTCTCTTTCTGGTGAGTCACCCAGAATTTGTAATTTATGACTGGCAAACTTTTTAGAAGCAGATTCTAAATCATTTTCATTAAAATTTGCAGCTATCATAGCACCATTTTCCCATTCGATTGGTAAGTTTTTCAACAAGCCTTCATTATTGATCAAATAGCTTATGATTTTGTTGATTGGTATAACTTCTTCCTCTTCATTATCACCAGAACTCGGAGCATTATTATTGGCTTCCGTCACTAATGTATCAATAAACTGTAAATGAGGTTTGGATAATTTGACAATTTTTTCAAACGATTTGGTTAATAAATCCAATCTTGTCTCTAATAATTCAACATAACCATTTGGGTATGCTTTTTCCTTCAATTTTTTCTTTTCAGTAAACACACAAATTTTATTATCTTGAATACACTTGTTACAGGGCTTTTTACCATCACATTTGGTCTTCTTGATTCTACACGAATCACAAGCTTTACCAACCCTTTTCTTCCTGAACTTATGATGATCTTCTAGGCTCATGTTGAATCAATAGGTTACTAAGCTTGAATTAAAAACTTGGATTGGGAACCTAAATTTGAAATTAAATTTTGAAGACTAAAATTTACGGGTCTTACTAATATGGTTTCGCACGTCGGTCGGGGATAACTACTTCCGTCAATGTATTATCCTATGGTGAATATCTCTGTTGTTATATTGAAGGATTCGTTAGTATTCAAATTCAATTATCGGCTGTTTAGTTTAAAGTGGTAAATTCTTTTTATTTTTTAAAGGCATCTAAATGCAGGTGTATTTATATTCTCGGATTTTATAACCGGTTGAAAAAAGCGTTCCGTAATAAACTTTAGTTACCCGTATTTTATCATGTAGCCATTTACTCCCGTTGTGTGACTAGTTCCATTATTGCTTAAAGTATAAGCCGTTCAAATACCGTTATACTCCGATTTCTTTTGTGGTCAATAGGTTATGGGTGTTTCTGTTATTATGGTTAACTTTTTGATTTTGGTGGTGAATGTACCATTACCTAATACTTAGTAATACTACATACATCTTACTAAAATTCAATATTTTAACCTAACAACAAAAATCCTCTACTATTGTTTATAAATGTGGTCTAGACTTGGATTTTTGCGTCCTCCACTCTTATGATCTTCGGGATCTATTTTCGTTTCTTCCTGCACTTTATTATTTTAGGTGTCGGCTCCTTATACTTACCGGCTCAAGTGCTCGTGAGGGTTGCAACTTTGCTTACAAAAAAATTTGACCCTATCAGTTCGACTTACATGACTTTCTTTTTGTGGTAGCTATTTTAACTGTCGATTTTGTTTTTGTGGTTTTCATTAGTTTAAGATGTCGTTAAAGAAATTCCAAAATGGTAATGTCATCCCATCAATTGGGTTAGGTTGTTATAATTTACCAAGTTCCAAAACTGAAGAAATCGTTTATCAAGCTTGTATAAAAGGCTACAGGCATTTTGATACAGCCGTCTTATATGGCAATGAAATTGAAGTTGGCCAAGGTATATCAAGATGGATCAAAGAAGGTAATGCCAGAAATGATATCTTCTATACTACCAAATTATGGAATAGTCAATGTGGTTATAGTCAGGCAAAAAGAGCAATTGATGAGTGTCTTAATAAGGTCAAGGATTTGAAGTATATTGATTTATTATTAATCCATTCACCTCTTTGTGGTCCAAGTGATAGATTAGAAACATGGAAAGCAATGCAAGAAGCTGTTGATGATGGTAAAGTCAAGAACATTGGAGTCAGTAATTATGGTGATAAGCATATTGATCAATTGTTGAATTGGAATGGGTTAAAATATCGTCCACAAGTAAACCAAATTGAAATAAGTCCATGGTTGATGAGACAAGATTTAGTCAAGTACTGTTTCAGCAAGGATATTGTTGTTGAAGCTTATGCGCCATTGACTCATGGATATAAGTTGAGTAACCCTCCACCAGAAGTTAAAAAGTTAATGGACAAATATGGTAAAGATGGAGGGCAAATCTTAATTAAATGGTCTTTACAAAAAGGATTAGTGCCATTACCTAAAACTGGTACTATAAGTAGATTACTGACAAATTTGAATCTTGATTTCGAATTGACTGATGAAGATATTCTCAGTTTGGATCATCCTGAATCCTATGATCCAACTGATTGGGAATGTACTGATGCTCCTTAATGGTAGTTTAGCGTTTGTTGAGCAAGTTTAAGGGTTTAGTGAAAAAATAATAGAAAAGAAAGTACTGAAAAATTATACTAAAAAATATCAAAACTTATAATTGCCAAGACACGTATTACTAGAAGTTTTAGTTGAACTAAAGTGGAGTCCCTACAAGTATACCCGGAGTATATATAGAGAATAAAAGTATTATAACCACCACAATCAGATCATACCGGTGTTTAAGCCCGGTACATCATATGTCATGGTTGTCAGCCGCTTAATCCCGAGTGGCCCACCAGATAGATGACAATTGTTTGTAATCGAATCACATCTGTGATAATTATGTCATCATAACTCTAAATCGTGTAAAATCGTGTTAATTACTGGTAACGTGCCTTCGATGATTCAAGACTTGTCTTAGTTGCCAAATTTCATAACCAGTAAAGTCTCACTTATATGTATCATATGAAGACCCGGTGAATATCGTATAGCCCATCCTTTAAACCGATACCCCAGATTTTTCAACCAATTTTAAGCGTCAAATATTCCCTTATAATGATCTTAACTCATTACATACTGATTCAATTGACAAATAACTTGAAATCAATCAATTACCCAATATAATGCAAGTTTACTAATCATGAGTCATTAACTCGACCTTCGGACTTTATTCGATTCTCCGTCATACATTTTTTTTTTGCTCTCATAGAACCACAGCGAATTCTCTTAAAAGCAAGTCGTGTCAAGTTCAAGTGGATAGCGTTCACCCGTTGGACACAAAAACCTTAAAAGTATTTAAACCCCTGTATATTCTCAATTTGAAATTCTTCATATTTAAATTTCAATCAATTGATTTATTTAAGTACTAATTAATTATATATACAATTATAAACAATGGCTATTAACGTTGGTATTAACGGTTTCGGACGTATTGGACGTTTAGTATTAAGAGTTGCTTTACAAAGAAAAGACATTAACGTTGTCGCTGTCAATGATCCTTTCATTGCTCCAGATTATGCTTCATACATGTTCAAATATGATTCCACTCATGGTTCATATAAAGGTGAAGTTACCAGTGAAGGTGATAACTTAGTCATTGATGGTCACAAAATTGCTGTTTTCCAAGAAAGAGATCCAGCTTCAATCCCATGGGGTAAATCTGGTGTTGATTACGTTATTGAATCAACTGGGGTTTTCACCAAATTAGAAGGTGCTCAAAAACACATTGATGGTGGTGCCAAAAAAGTTATTATTACTGCTCCATCAGCTGATGCTCCAATGTTCGTTGTTGGTGTTAATGAAGATAAATATACTCCAGACTTAAAAATTGTCTCAAATGCTTCATGTACCACTAACTGTTTAGCTCCATTAGCTAAAGTTGTTAATGACAAATTCGGTATTGAAGAAGGTTTAATGACCACTGTTCACTCAATTACCGCTACCCAAAAAACTGTTGATGGTCCATCCCACAAAGATTGGAGAGGTGGTAGAACTGCTTCAGGTAACATTATCCCATCATCAACTGGTGCTGCTAAAGCCGTTGGTAAAGTTATCCCAGAATTAAATGGTAAATTGACTGGTATGTCCTTAAGAGTTCCAACTACTGATGTTTCAGTTGTTGATTTAACTGTTAGATTAAAGACTCCAACTACTTATGAAGAAATCTCAAAAGTCTTAAAAGAATCATCTCAAGGTGAATTAAAAGGAATCTTGGGTTACACTGAAGATGCTGTTGTTTCAACTGATTTCTTAGGTTCAACTTATTCATCAATCTTTGATCAAAAAGCCGGTATCTTATTATCCCCAACTTTTGTTAAATTAATCTCATGGTACGATAATGAATTCGGTTACTCTACCAGAGTTGTTGATTTATTAGAACACGTTGCTAAAGCTTCTAATTAACTAGATACACAAGATTCTAAATTGTGATGAATTAGGGTCGGGTTTTAGTGTAGGTTAAATAAAAACTTATATATCTGTATCAATAATGTGTTTTACTCTTGTTGCGGTTATGCGTTTATATGCTCTTAGCGTGATTTCGCGATTTGGTGTTTACTATGGACCTACAAAACAAACTATTCACTACATACAAGTCACAAGCTCTACCTAACGTGCTACCATCACATGACAGTCTATTCAAGGCAATCATAACAAATTACTTGTATGTCAATGAAAAGCTATCCCTCAATAAAGAGGAGATTTATGACTCAATTGATTATAGTATAAACCATTATAATGAATCAGTAGCAGTGACCATAGTATCGATCAACTGTCCATATAAAGTTGCAGTTCTGAAGATTTTGTTGGTTCATGACGATAGTGACGATAAAGACGTGTTTATAGGTATAAGTTCAAGTTATCCAAAGATTTTATTACAGATACTTGAGGAGCTAAGTAGTAGTACGATAGTAGAGGTTAATGTTGATATACTTAGTGTTTTGAATAAGTTGATGGATGGGCAACGATTGGGGGGAGCTAGTGAAGCACAGCAACTGGGGAAAGGACTTGGTGAAGAAACATGTGAGCAAGAGGGACAAGAACAACAGGAACAAGAACAACAGGAACAAGAACAACAGGAACAAGAACAACAGGAACAAGAACAACAGGAACAAGAACAACAGGAACAAGAACAACAGGAACAAGAACAACAGGAACAAGAACAACAGGAACAAGAACAACAGGAACAAGAACAACCACAAAACAAGACAACCCTGTTTGGTAACATAGAACTCACCTACCAAGTCAATAATAGAAACCTCAACCAAATCTCCCTAAACTTAACTGAATCCGATTTCATGAAGTTATCACCAAATTTCGTCACAAACCTAAATGATTTCATGTACATAAACACAAAGATAAACTTCGAAAATCTACACATTATCAAATTCTTTTCCAACAGGTTAATACTACTTGAAGGTAAGTTCAAGATCATTAAAGGTGACCAATTTGAAATTTTCAAAGGATTTCATGAGGTTGTTAATCAGTGAGGTATGTGTGAAATATGTGTGAAATACGAGCCTCAATGTGAATACGTATAGATGAATAGACAATCCTGTCAGTACACTCTAAACAGTACCAACCTCATCGGCCATAACCTATAGTAATATATAGGTCTATGTGTAAACACTTCCCTACATATCAGTCCCACCACACCTTAACCACAATACCCTACCAACCAATGACCATGGTGTCCCTCATATTTTTTTAGACAACTAACCTCGTACCTTCGTGGTGCAAATGCGCGATCAAACACGTAGCAAAAATATTCACAACAACCAACACTCTCAATTGAATTCATCTACTCCTACAACATGTCTAGTAGCGTCAATACCGGTGAAAGTAATGGATTGAGTCAAAGAACAAGGTCTAAGGCTAGGGCCCAAAGTCCTGAAGAGGTTGAACTCGAAGTCGAACATGAATTACTCGAAGATGAAGATAAAACTCATGAAAAATTACAAGCTTTAACTGAACAACAAGAATTCAATAAATCGTTACAACAATTTGAAAGCTGGTTTGCACCATTGTTGTTTACAATTGCTTCCTTTGGAGTCAGATTGTATAGAATTTCAATCACCAATTATGTGGTTTGGGATGAAGCCCATTTTGGAAAGTTTGGATCATACTATCTTAGACATGAATTTTATCATGATGTTCATCCTCCTTTAGGTAAAATGTTGGTTGGATTATCAGGATATTTATCTGGATACAATGGATCATGGGATTTTCCAAGTGGTGAAACTTTTCCTCCTTACATTGATTATACTAAGATGAGAATGTTTAATGCTAGTTTTTCAGCTTTATGTGTCCCATTAGCTTATTTTACATTTAAAGAACTTGGTTTTACTACTTTGACTACTTGGTTATTTACCACTATGGTTTGTTTTGAATTATCCTATGTTACTTTAGGTAGATTTATCTTATTAGATTCTATGTTATTATTCTTTATTGTTAGTACTGTGTTTAGTATCAGTAGATTCCACAACTTAAACAAGGTTCCTGAAAAGAATTTCACCAGAAAATGGTGGAAATGGTTACTTATCACTGGTTTTTCAATTGGATGTACTTGTTCAGTTAAAATGATTGGATTATTTGTTACTTCATTAGTTGGAATTTATACAATTGTTGATTTATGGCAAAGATTTGGTGATAAAAAAACTAGCTGGCCAACCTATATTTATCATTGGATCGCTCGTATCATTGGATTAATCATCATTCCAATTTTAGTATTCATGTTATCATTCAAAATTCACTTCGATTTATTATATAAATCTGGTACTGGAGATGCTAATATGTCATCATTATTTCAAGCCAATTTAGTAGGAAGTGATGTTGGAGGTGGCCCAAGAGATGTTACCATTGGACATTCAGTAATCACATTAAAATCTCAAGGTTTAACTGGTGGTTTATTACATTCACATGTTCAAACATATCCAGAAGGTTCTAAACAACAACAAGTTACAACTTATTCTCATAAAGATTCCAATAACAATTGGATCTTACAAAGACCAAGAGGTATTCCATATTTTGATGCAGAAACTAATGATGCATTAGAATATGTTACTGACGGTATGAGTGTTAGATTAATTCATCCATTAACTGGTAGAAACTTACACACTCATGATGTTCAAGCTCCTGTAACTAAAGGATCTTATGAAGTTGCTTGTTATGGTAATTTAACCATTGGTGATGCTAAGGACAATTGGCAAATTGAAATTATGGAACAAAATGGTAATGAAAATCAAACTAGATTACATCCATTATCATCATCTTTTAGAATCAAGAATCCAGTTATGAATTGTTATCTTGGAGTTACTGGTAATTCATTACCAGCTTGGGGTTTTAGACAAGGTGAAGTTGCTTGTTTCAAACAACCTTTTAAGAAAGATAAAAGAACTTGGTGGAATATTGAATCTCATATTAATGAAAAATTACCACCAGCTCCTGAAGATTTCAAATTACCTAAAACCAGATTTTTAAGAGATTTCATTCAATTGAATTTAGCAATGATGGCCACTAATAATGCTTTGATTCCTGATAAAGAAAAATTAGATGATTTATCATCAGAAGCTTGGCAATGGCCAACTTTAAATGTTGGTATTAGATTATGTTCATGGGCTGATGATAAAATCAAATACTTCTTGATTGGATCTCCAGCAACAACTTTAACATCAACCGTCTCCCTTTTCATATTTGGTGGTTTAGTTATCTATTATTTAATTAGATGGCAAAGACAAATCAATGATTTCACTAACAACCATAAGTTGAATTTATTCTTCATGGGTGGTGTATATCCAATGTTAGGTTGGGGTTTACATTTTCTTCCTTTCTTTATTATGGGAAGAGTTTTGTACGTTCATCACTATTTACCAGCATTGTACTTTGCAATGATGGTCTTCTGTTATGAAGTTGAACATTTCACTAATCCATTAAGAGAATCCAAGAAACCAGGGTTCAGATTAGCATATGGTTTAATTTATGTTGGATTGTTTGCTTTAGTTATAGGAACATTCTGGAGATGGAGATACATTTCATTTGGTATGGAAGGACCAAAGTCCAAGTGGGCTTATTTAGACTTATTCCCATCTTGGAGAATTGCAAATGAGAATAATCAATAGTCAGTAGGTTATAATAAATCTGTTCTGTGTTGGCTCTGATTCTGTTGACTCTGTTGACTCTTTTCTTACACTTTTGATTTTTTTTCATTCATTGTCTTTTATCTAAATTGTAACTTTCATCATACAGTCATAGTTGCAAAAAAGAGAATAAATCAATTAATCAAAAAAAAAAAAAAATTTCAAAACTTCCTATTTCATCCATACACACGTGCATACTACATACATAATAAGCACACCATCGCTGTAATCGCCCATTTTCATCTCTTACCCTTAAAAAACCTTCTCCTAAATTTAACCACTTGGATCATCTATATTACAAATTAGCCAGCCCACGACTAAGTATAAATTGTTTGCGCTATGGTAAACTCGCACAAACTGAACTAAGAAAAACCGCTATTACTAATGATACAAACAGGTAGAATAATAAGTCGATATGGTTCTAGAATAGGGATAAGTGTAGGGAGAATTGGCTGTACCATGACCAGGCTAATAACTATGAAATCACAAATACAAGCTAATCAAATAACAAGATTTTATAGTGTTGAAAGGACATTGAAACCATCTAAACTAGTCACTCCAAAATCTACAGATAATTCATTTCAAATGACAAGGTTAACTAATGGTGAAACCAAGATGAAAATGGGAATAACCGATAACGCATGCATGAAGCTCACTCACATAGCCACCAAAGATCAAGATCCGAGTTCTGCTATTAAGATCAAAGTTGAGAGTGGTGGATGTCATGGATACCAATATGATATCAAACTAACTAACTTACCAGAAGAATTGAAGGAGGATTCGAATTTGTTGGTTTTCAGTAGGATAGGTGACGATGAAATTGCTAACTTGATAATTGATCAAGAGAGTTTGAATATCTTACAGGAGTCTAAATTGGATTATACTAAGGAGTTGATAGGGTCACAGTTTAAGATTGTTGATTCACCGTATACGTCATCATCATGTGGATGTGGAAGTTCGTTTGATTTTGATTTCGAGAAGTTTATGAAGGATCAAGAGAAGAGTGTTTAGGAGAACATTAGGGAGACCAGTAGGAGTGAGAGAAGCAAAGCATTAGTGTAAATAACGTAAATAGAGTAATGAATTCTCTGACTGACTTCAGTATACTGTCTCTAACTAACTCAACTTCAATGGCTCTTATAGCAATGACGTACATTAATCACTAAGGTCTTGAATTGCCTTTTGAGCAAAGTATTTAACATCAATATCATCATCATTACTTAAATCTACCAATTTGTTTAAAATATCATCTTTAACTAACAGTTTAAAACTACCATCTCTTTCAACTAACGTTACTGCTAAATTCCTTAAACTTTTAGCAACATTGAAACGAATATTTGGTACATTATCCTTTAATAAGTCATTTAAAAATCCCAAGATTTTATCAACTAAAATTTTTGAATCTAAAACTGGAATTAATTCATTAATTGTGAATAAACAAGTTATTCTAATAATAAAACTATTAAAATCGATATTATCATCATTATCATCATGAATTGTATCATCATTATTATCATTAAAAGGTTTTGAATGATTTTTTATTGAAATTAATTTTTCAATGATATAATTATCACCCCAATTAGATCCAAAAATTTCAGTAATTTTTTTCAAATTTTTAACTGATGCATCTCTAATTGCAAAAACTGGGTCCCATAACCAATTAATACATAAATTTAATAATTTTTCATTAAAAAATTCTTGACCTAATTGATTAGCTAATTTTGGAATATATTCAATAATTGCTAATCTAACTCTCCATTTTGAATCTTGAGCTAATTCAGTTATAGCTGGTAATAAATTTTCTGATAATAAATTGATACCAATAGTTTCATTAACTATTGATAAATTTGATATGATATTTAATCGAACATCAGGAAATTCATCTTTTAACATAATTAAGAAAATTGGTAATAATTGATCAATGATAATATTCTTAGATAAAATTGATGACAATTCAGTAATTTTTAATGCTAATGAACTTCTAACATTTTCTTGAGGATCTTGACATAATTCATTTATAATTGGTAAGATTTTATTAATTATGATTGGTTTCAAATTTTCGAAATTATTTAAAAGTTTACAAAAATCTGGTAAATTCTTAGCAATTGCTTTCCTAACTTCTCCTTCATTATCTTTCATTAAGGAAATAAATGGATCCACTAATTTTGATAAATCTTGTTCATTATTAACAAAATTTATACCAATCTTATTAAATTTTTCTGCTGCAGTATATCTAACTCTCCAACTTTCATCATTGATTAATTTCAAAGAATTTAAAAGAAATTCTGAATTATAACTTTGATCATTGATTTTTTGGAAATAATTTAAAATTGCAATCAATACATCAATACTTAAAAATTTAACTGAATCTTGATCATCATTAATTAAATGTTGAAACATAGAACTAATAATTTCCCAATCTTTATTGGTGATTTGATTTGAATCGTTTTTAGGTAAACTAACAGTATATTCAGTTAATTGATCTATGATTTCTGGTAATTTTGTAGCGGCTCCTCTTCTTACCATTGGTCCGTCATCAATAATTAATTTAAGATATAAATTTAATAAGTTAGTTCTAACATTATTTGGAACTTTAGTGATAATTGATTTATATAATCCACAACTGGCAATTTTTTCAGAAAACCATGTCCCTTGACTCAAATCCTGAATGATTGGTAAAATTAATTTGGTGAGTTCTTCGTTGCTTAAGCTTTTACAAATGTTATTAATTGATAAAATCACTTTATCTCTAACAATTGGCTCTTCAATTGGCAATAAATGTAACAAAATTTGAATCAATGGTTCAACATTCTTTGGACCCCCAATTAATGGTAAGAAATCCCCTAATTTAGTGGCTAAGATTGCAAATACTTCTTCTTCATCGTCTTGTGCTACATCATTTAAAAATGGTAATAATTCATTCAAAGTCCTTTCTGGTCCCAATGCAATGGCAATGATATCAACTTTCTTCATAGCCTCAACTCTGTTGCTAACATCATCATGTTTAAGTTCATCCATTAGAAGCGCTAATGGGTATAAATCATCATTGAATTGTTCCATGTTAGGGGTTGTCGACGTTTCGCGCTGAGTGAGATTTACTAGTGCGAGGATTATTAGACTCAAGCGACGTAGTGGTAGCTAAGCGAATGTGATTCAGGGACATTTAGTTTTGTTATTTTTGGTTTAGGCTTTTGTGTGTGAATGTGTTGGTAGATTCAGTTGGTGTGTGGGTTTACCGAGCTTTGTATTTGTGGTTGATTTTTTGTTGTTCTTGTTTAGCTATTATTTTGATCTATGATTACATCAGCATTCCCACACAATAAAACACCAGTACACCAAAACAAATGATTCTGATTCATAGCAAACAAAATAAGATGAATCAAAAGTGGCACAAAGGCTAATCAAAGAATATTAGGTTAATAAACTCAAGTACACAAACACCGGAATTGAAATTTTCAGTCGAATTGATTACGGTGACTACCACAAAACCATCCCATATATTCATATACTCTTAGGAAGCCTAGATCGCGCTGACATCCACACCCAAACACGCACCGTTAGCCATGAGTATACCAGACGCTTTTGATACCCATGCTGGTACTTTAGAAAGTGACAGTAAAGCCAAATACCAAAAGCTTATTGATGAAGTAAACAAAGAACTTCCCCATCATTGGGATTTCGAAATTGTTCCCGGTTATTTCAAACAATCTTCATCAGAAACCGACCCTTCTAAATTCAATTATTTAACTGAAGATTTTGGGGTGGTTAATAGTTGGGAACAAACATTTAAAAGCTTACAAGATCTTAACAAAACCAGTCCACCAGACATCAAGTACAAAGTATTCTTTTTGGCTCGTCATGGGCAAGGATTCCATAATTTAGCCAATGCAGTCTACGGTCAAAAGGAATGGGACCAAAAATGGTCGAAATTAGATGGTGATGGTAAAATGGTTTGGGCACCAGATCCGGAATTGACTGAATTAGGGGTTCAACAAGCTGTAGATAATGCTACTGTATGGGGCCAACAATTAGCTAAAGGTTGTAAGTTACCAACTAAATGGTTTAGTTCACCATTTACTAGATCTGTTGATACTCTAATCAACACATGGAAAGATCACATTGATCTTAAGAAAGAACAACCTTTGATTAAGGAAGATTTCCGTGAAACCATTGGTGTTCATACTTGTGATAAAAGATCACCAAGATCAACAATTGCTAAGAAATATGAACCTTTAGGGTTCAGAATCGAGCCAGGGTTTGAAGAAGAGGATGTCTATTTCAAGGCTGATTATAGAGAAACAATTGAAGAACAATCTATCAGATTAAACAGATCATTCCAGTTCATTTTTGATAATTATGATGATGATACCATTAGTATCACTAGTCATAGTGGATCCATCAGATCTCAATTATTGGTGTTAAATCATCGTGAATTCTCCATTGGTACTGGAGGTATGATTCCCGTTTTTGTTAAGGCCAAGAAAGTCAGCAAGTAGAGACCTTAGGTTTTGTTGTATAGACCATAGAATTAGAATTAGATTTAAAATTAGAATATACGCTTTAAGAATCACTTTTCTTTAAATAGAAGGCGGGGGGTTGGAATTTTTGATTTCGGAAATCGCCTTGCTTTTATAGGAATTTTAGAATAAGTTGGCGTGCATGAGTACCTCAAGTATAAGCAATTGGACCAGCGCTCCATATTCCTTTATTACTTCGCCGAATTCATACATCAACCGATCTTTATAATTTGCTACAAAAGACTCCAGTGACATCGGACAATCATTGGAACAGCAGATGTCACATTTTCTTGTCATTGGCTCTTGTCATATCTGTGTTTCACTGTTACATGAGAGTTCTAGCTTCAAGATCTTTTTACCATCGCTCACAACCAGTCCATCACTTTTTTTTTTAAAAAATTGTTTTTCTCTTCACTTTAGCTAAAGCACAGAAAAGCATTGTACAGCCTTGATAATTCCATGCCCCAAAAGCATATATGAAACCATACTATCCAATAACCAATACCTGCAATGATTTACGAAAGCTTATACGTAAGTTGGTGAATCTAAACGCCTTTAACTGGTAAGTTTAAGAGACTCAAACCTTAATATACTGGGGAATTTTCTTCATTGTAATCAGTATCCAACTTTAAAGTTAAATGACCCGAAAATATTAAGGGAAAAATTAATCCGGCCATGGAAATTTCTAACGGTCGCCTTACATAAATCCATAAAATAACTACTAGAATATGCAGCCAACAATCATCGGTTAGTCTATGAGGATTTAATCATGTTGAAAAATGCATAAATTGATTAATTTCCACTAGCTTTCCTAAATAGGGCTCGCTTGCATGAATAGCATACATTATTTTTTATAAAATTTCACAAAATTCCGCAACGATCTGAGATGGCCGGTGGGGGATAGAGGCTTAAGATCCTCGTTTAGGGCTTAGTAACACCATGGTATGATGGCCAGACTCATCAACCGACTATATACGAATCTAGCTATAGTTTAGTAAGAGTTGGAGAAAACATTTGTTGGAGTAATGAATAAAGAAAAGTTATTTAATGCAACAAAAAGAAATTCGTAAAAAAAAAACCGGTTGAAAAATAAAAATTTAAAATCTACATAACCCCTGTTGATGTTGTAAGGTTATGAAATGAAAGAGAAGAAAAAGAAAAAGAAATAAACTGGGTTTTTAATAGAAGTTAATGAGTTAAACTAGAATGTAAGAACCAGCACAAATATAAAGAAATTCAATAAACTCGTAAATTAATATATCACCATGTTATTATTATCTAAAAGTAGTAAACATTCACACGACGATGGTGATGCACTATTGTCACAATAAACTGCAGGAAATGTTATCCCACATAATCTTACTGGTACACGACTTTTATTGTTAATGGCGATTCATTGGAGGAGAAAAATTGAGGTTATCTGGTTATAGTAAATTAGCACACGAGGGCTAACTTAAATTAGATAGATTAATAAATATTATTCACAGTTTTTTTTTGATTATTTGACCTTGGTACAGGACATGAATAACGATTTCCTAAATAGTGCTGGTTTGTACCTCAGATGCATTTTATTAATTCCGTCGATTATTCAGGCATAATCACCAATATAAAAGTAAGGTGGATCCTTTGATTAACGTTTTTTTTCATTTTATAAGTCATAACAACACACCATAAATAAGGCTTAAACTTGCAAACAGTTTTTTCTATAGCAGTTATACATTGCATACAAATAAAGATCGGTTACATTAACATCGACTGATACAATATAATAAGCTAAGCCTTAATTGAATACCAACAATTTCAAAGCTTTAACCTACCCAAAAGTAGTGAATCAATTTTTGGATAATTTATCAAGGGTGCTAGTGACACTGCGTTTACGATAAGTTTGAATAGATAAAATTTCACGACTCACGTTTCAAGTTTAGGTAACAATAAGACATTAATAAAAACCAACATTCTTGAATCAATTTAAAAGTCACAAGACCATTAAAAAAAAAGTTGGATCTTTTCTGAAGTTATTTCAATAAAGGTTATACAGTACAACAGAGTCACAAGACTTCAGATCATATTTAAGGTTCTAAGAAAGTTAAACTTTGATAAGGCTGATTGTAATCAAAAAGAAAAAAAAAAGCCAATTTTGAGAAGTCAGCGAAGATATAAGAAAAAGGGTTTTGTACGCACTTTTCTTGGAAGTTCGATAAGGCAGAGTCAAATATTGTAATATAGAGAGGAAGACCTTTTCAATACCTTAGTAACACAGTTGTAGACTGTCATTTATATATACGGAGATAAGGTGGGCATAGACATAAGATATTTATAGAATCGAGCCACAGTTCTAGAATCAGAATCACCAGCACAAACAGTTATAGATCTTCAACAATTATAGATCATTACCAAAAGTTAGATCACCAACAATTATAGACCACACAACTAACGTATAAGTCATATCATCATAGAATAATTAAATCACAATCATCATCCACATATTATGAAATTTGGTAAGAATCTTCACGACTTATCAATACCTGAATGGAAATCATATAATTTGGATTATAATCAATTAAAGGCCACTATTAAAGAATTAAATACCACAAACTCAAATGATTTGAAACCTTTGTATAATTTGTTCTTAAAGAACTTTCAGTCCATCAATTTATTTGTTAACATAAAATATGGAGAGATAGTCAGGAAGTTTGAGTTCTATCAGAATAGTTGTAATGGATTATTAGGAGGAGACTATTCGCCACTAGGGAGTTTTTTGAATCAACAAGACAGCGATAGTCCGAAAGAGGAAAAGGAGTTCAAGGAGCTTAGTGGGTTGAAGATTAGTCCTAAGGATTTCAATAGCTTGAAGTATGGAGAGGAGTATAGGAACGACCACAAAAGCGATCTTAAAAGCGACCACAGAAGCGACCACAGAAGCGACCACAGAAGCGACCACAGAAGCGACCACAGAAGCGAGAACGAGTACAGAAGTGAAAGAAGCCTAAAAAAAGAAAATGGCGAAGAAATCAAACAAATCAAATTAGAGATTCTTCTAAACAATCTTATAGACCTTTCATTACTTCTTAAGAAATTATCCAAGTTCATCCTTCTTCAAAAAATTGCATGTAAGAAGATCTTCAAGAAATTTCTCAAGTACTACTTCAATGCAGATGCTAGTACTGAGTTCATACTTAAACTTAAACTCAAGCTTAATAAGGACCCCAAGTCTTTCATAAATTTAAACCTTCATACGTTGACTATGAATTTAACCAATCTTATTAATGTCATCAAATTTGAACTTAAAAATGATATAGTATCACCTAATGGTTCACCATTGAGTGACTACTTGACAACTATAAACAATTTGAACTTATCTGATAGTTTGAAATTCGATTTGAATTGTTTAATTAAGAAGAATTTCGATTTGTCTTTCCTTATACCTGATGATAGTAATAATTTAAATGAGATCCTTTTGAATTTGAATATTTACTTGAACTTAAAACCTGTGAGTAGTAGTACAAGGAATTCATTCATATTCTTACAAAATGATGACAATTTATTAAGTCATCCTTCATATATCATATCAGAAGAAAATCAGTCAAGTTCATTAATTATAACTTACATAGGAGGATTAAGAAAGTTTAGTTATTGTAGTTTACCTAACAATATCATCAACGTATTATTGAAGTACTTGGTTGATTTTGATAACGCCGAGTTGAAAGGAACGTTAAAGAATTATTTCCATACTTCTAATATCAATTCTTTGACAAAATTAACCATTGAACTGATTTTAAATAATGGACTTAAACCTAAAGTTAGATCATTCTTCAGAATATCAAGATTCTATTTAAGTAAATTTGATAATGAATTAGATGATGAGTTTCTGACTATAGCTGAAGATGATTATTTACTTCAATTATTACTGGAATTAAGTACAAGTTGTGGAGACGAATATTTATATGATGTTAGTTTTCCAACCAATACTGATGAAGAAATGGGAGAAAAACCTCATAAGGATCATATTGATGCTTTTCCTTTCAACATTCTTTATATCTACTCAAATGATTCTAATTTGTTGGAATTTAGCAAGAACCTTCTTTCAGATGTTCAAGATAATTTACTTACTAATAAATACTCCCAAACAGCATTATCAAGATTACCAATTAAAGTTCAAAAGATCATTAAGAACAATAATTCAATCAATCTTTTCCAAGGGTTTAGTTTCTATGAGTATTGCTTATCTTGTTATAACAATATCATCCCTAGTAATGTCAATAATCATTATACGAATTTGCTTAGTTTGAATTTGTTTAAAACTTTTGAAAACACAGAAACGTTCCATAAAGAATTGAATTACCACAATTCCTTATTGAAGTTGAATGAAGATAAGAAATTAAAGAACCAAATAAGTTTAAATGACTTAGAGAACAGAACCCCACAGCCAAACCCACCAAAAATTCAATTCAATCTCACAGGAATCAATCCTAATGGAGGTAGTAGTACTGGAAGTAATGGTGGTAAGAGACCCATCAGAAAGAATGATTCAAACTTGACCCTTTCTTCAATTAATGCTTCGATTTTTACGGATAGGCTTCCAAATAATGATGAACTTGATGAACTCATTGATAATGAAGACAATGAAAGTTTGAAACTTTTCTGGAAAGACAGTGATAATCCTTATCATGCTTACAATCCATATAATTCTCATAGTTATTTGAATAGTCCATTTCAAAACTATAATAGTATTAATGAACAAGATAATGCTAGGTATGGATTCAACAGCTTGATAGATAATTTAATCAACTTTCAATCAAAAGTCCACAATGACCAATCAGATGCCAGTTCTGTAGTATTGGAAAACTATTACCAAAATTATAATCGATTCGTGGCTTTATTCTACTTCACACTTACATTTGTATCTATCTTTATAAGTGGGGTAGAATTGGGGATCATATTCAGTTTACTTCAACTCAACAGAGGAAAGTTCATTTTACTTTCAAATTTGTGGTTACTATTTGTACTTATTGTAGGAATTGTCATATCATTTATTAGTTCATTGATAAGTTTAAATTTAATCTTTAGGAGAATATCAAGACCTCCATCATGGCATTATGTTTTGATTTTATTAGGATTAGGATTAGTGATGGTGTGTGGGACGTTAGTTTTGATTTTATCGTTTACGTAGTTATATCCTAAAGTTAGTGAGGTAACCACACACACACCCACACACACAAACATAATCTTCACTCAACTGAAGAAAACCCAGGATTACCTGGTTCATTAGCATAGTCTTGTATTTACAAGCACATAGCATTAGCATAATATATAGTCATTTACTATTTACATATTTAAAGGCTTTCAGCATAGATAATCGGCTCTAATCACTTTCAGTAAAGAGCAACCTCTCGCCAATACTCTTATGGTCAACTCCATTGAACTTGAATCCCAATTCACTCCCACACCCAAAGACCTTATACTCTCTCTCCAACAAATCAGACTCATACCTCTCTTCTTGTGGACTACACTCAAATTCAAACCCTGCAACTTCTCCCAGTGATTCTAGTTCCAATCTCTTACTCTCTGGAGTCAACATGAATATTTCAATTGTGTCACCTTTCTTGATCTTAGCATTTGGACTCAAAACTAACGTATCAGCCTTAGGTCCCCATCCACCACCACCAGCAATGATCTGAAACCTTTTTGTACCATTAATCTTAACATAAACCTCGGTTTCCTTTGATCCTATGTTCATCAAATTATCATTGGTTTCTAAGAATTTCGATGCAGGTTTCCCATCAATTTTCTTGATTAGATTTCCTATACATTCCGTTATTGTCATTTCTGACGTAAGTCTCGTCCACCTATCTGTGATAGTGCTTGATGATATGGTAAGAGATGATGGTGGTAATGATATATGTAAGTCAGTTAAGATTTTATCACTTCCTTCATGGGTTTTGTCCAAGTAGAACAAAGTGACAATTTGATTCATTGTGAATAAAGAATTAGCCAATGGTAATTCAATAATCAGACTGGGGTGGTTTTGTGTAACGTCGTTTTGTGTAACGTCTTTACTATCACTTGTTTGTAACTCTATCTTCAAAGATCCATTAATCAATTTCCAATTCTTATTACTAACTCCAACAATATTAATACCATCACTTTCTCGAAGCTCCTCCTTTTCTATAAACTCCTTGTAACTCTTAATATGAACCTCGTCTTCCAACCAGAGCTCCAGCACTCCGTACCTCTGGGATTTTACGGTGTCAATCCCTGCTACTATTACTTGAATGCCTTGATCATATAGACTTATAGCTTGTTTAACAATGGAAGGTAGAACCGAGGGAGTGGCCAATAGTATCACAGATTTGTAATTCTGATTAGGCAAGTGGATTTTGGGGGTATTGGCAATGGAGGTTCTTAAATAAGGGGAATTTAGAAGCGATGTGGTAGTGAAGAATCGTTTTAGCATGGTGGGTGTTCGCGATAGAGATGCCATTGAACTGGTCGATCTACACAGCACCTTTAAGCGAGAATTCTCGTACCAAGGACGGGGAAGTTTTTCCTTAAGTGCTGCTGTACTAAATTGCATTTGACTTGCATTAGTATTGGTGTACAGAACTAATGGTAGGAGGGTAATTGTGATTGTGGTAGTGTTTGTATTTGTGGTCGTGTTTGTGTTTGCATTTGTACTCTATTTAATCTACTTCATGTATTGACCTCTTATGATCATTATTCTCCCCTTTCTCCTCATTTGGTTCAACCTTAGCCTTATCATCTGATTCAACCCCACCTTCTACCCCCTCAACAGCATCAGCCCATACCTTCTTCAAATCAACTTCATGCCCCCTCTCAAGTACTTCCTTTAAGACCGGCCCCCATATCTTTTCGTCAGCTTTGAAATCTTCATACTTAAACACATTCTTACCCAATTCCCAGTTGCTCTGCTTTAACCTCTTTAATTCAACCATGTATGAGCTACTTCTTAAAGATCTCCCTATATCACTTATTAAACTACGGATATACGTACCACTGGACACATCAGTTATGAAATGAATCAATGGTAATTTATCAGGCAATGATTCATTTTCCTCCAATACTAAGGGCTTATCGACCGTCTTGTCTTCTTCACCACAGCTCTCGAGGTACTGGGAAGAGAAGTATAAGGGAGAATCATTCAAGGTAGGATTATTGGCTAATAAATGTTCCTTTGGTTTCCCATTCTCATCCAATTGACTTTGTAACTTAGAGAATTCATGATCTGTAGTTAACAAGTCGTCTTCTACCACCTTCAAATCATAGACTTTAACATCCCTTGTCTTTATTGGGAATGGTAAAGGTTTACCCTCTCTAGCATAATCATATAATGGCTTACCATTCATTTTTAAAGCTGAAAAAATTGGTGGGGTTTGTTTTAAATCTCCTATGAATCTTTTAACCGCCTGTTTAACGTCATTTTCAGTAATATGGTCGATTTTGTTCTGAGTTAAGATCTCACCTTCTGAGTCTCCAGTAGTTGTAGATATTCCTAATAAGGCTCTTGTCTCATAAGTCTTATCACATTCTCCTAGATAGTATTGTAACTTCTTAGTACCTGCACCAATACCTATCACTAACACCCCACTAGCTAATGGATCTAATGTTCCACCATGCCCGATTTTGACTTTTAGCTTGGATGCCTTTTTTTTTATACGATCTTTGGACCATGATTTATCAGTTGAAAGGTTTTGGACAACTAGAGCACGTGCCTGGGATAAATCAGGTTCAAAGGTTTTGGAATTGGTGAAGATATTTTGAAGATCTCCGATGAATTTGGAGGAAGTTATTCCGCTTGGTTTTTCGATTGCAAATATTCCATTCATTAGTTTCATGCGATGCGGTCGCACAGATGAGGCGTAAGTAGTGAGAGTTGGTACTAACTGAAAGTCTACTACGGACGGTGCACAGGCAGAGTACACAAAAAGATGTACACACAGAGTACACAAAGATGTAATCTAGGGGATTTATGGCCCTATTTCATCGATTAATATACAAACACTCAGTCTCTATTGAGAAGTTCGGCCCACTTCAACTTGTATGTCAAACGACGTGAAACCTGTACTCCTGGGTGATATCAACTTAATCCTACCTCCATACTTTTGGTCATAACTTTCATTAATCTCATTAACATAATCATCCAACCTCTTAAGACATCGCTTACTGTTGCCCTGGAATATTTGGAAGTAAAACCCCCCTGTTAGAACATTGACAATCGATTCAAAGCCATTCACACTATATGGATTATATGCAGTATATAGTATACTATTGACCTTTTCGATAACGACTTTCAAGTCTTCAAATTCAATTATATCAGTTAACATAGTCAATGAAGTGACCCCGTACTTTTGACCATTATGAATTCCCAACGGTTCGAAGTGGTGTTGGTCATTTTGAGTTATCCCTGCTGGTTCCTTACCAGGATAATAAGTGGAGAACTGGGGTATCAAGTCAGGGTAGATTGTGTGATAAACTCTCGGTATACGTATAAGTCTTGAAGTTGAAAATGTGAGGGATGATGGGTTTACATGAATATTTGGGAAATGAGTTACCACAAGGGATTTATCTTGTGTTTGTGGTTTGGTTTGTGTTTGTGTTTGTGACAGGGAAGGACTCTCCGACTTATCCAGAAAGGAAACATAATCCTTCACTAAATACTCATGGTAATTAAAGAACTTCAATTGATCATCATAAACCCCATATTTAGAATTTGGGTTATTCATGTACTAGATTAAAGTGCGAGCATGCGTAGTAGCACTGACTGGTACTAAAGAACAGTGAAGACTCAGAACAGTAGACTGCGAACTGGTGTAAAAATTTTCACATCGCTTCAACTGATGATTTGTACACAAAACCACGTTATACACATAGTGTTGCATGTGACTTGATTGACTATGTACAGAATATGCATATCTCGTGCTTTTGTGTACAAATGATATTTATTATGAAGGTATTTGTCTAAATAACTTATATGATGATAACGAGTCCTAGAGACTCCATTATAACCCAGCTCAATTGATATCTGTTAATGATAAGAAAACGTATCTGATAAGTTTTTTAGGTGAATAACTTTATAGTGAATAGTTGGGGGAGGAGGAGGACGACGAGGTGCTGTACCACTGGAGGTCCGCTGTAGTTGGAATAGTAGTAACTGTCATGAACAGTAAGATTTAACTTGATTTGGGGTTTCTGTGGTATATGTAACCGTACAATCCAATAACCCTCTATACACATATACTCCAACAATCCCTATACACCCCATATAACCCATCCACCATCTCTTCTATACCCTCCACCCATCTCTCTACATCCACCCTACCTCACCAACCCACCAAATCACCGCACAACTCGAATTCTCAAGTGAAAATTTTCACCATGCTTAAACAACTTAGGAACCTTAAACGGATACCAAACTATAGGATCCCCTACAGGTTACAAAGTACTTTGGCCACCAACTTCAATGACACTATAAAAGAAGTCCAAAACGCTAACATTCCTACTACCACCGATACTCCTAACTTAAGCGCCAATAGGAAAAACGGTACCTATAACAAACCACAAAGAAACTTCAAAGGAAATTACAAAAGGAATGAAAAGTTCGTAGAAATATCCAAGCAAGTTTCACAAACCATTGAAACGTCGTCATTTGACGAAAGTATCGAAATTTTCGTTGAAGGGATCTCATACTTAAGAAACATACAAGCTGAAGAAGATATAAGAGAATCGTTACTTTATAATGAATACGAGAAGTTTGGTAGTAGATTGTTGACCAAAATGCTTGAGTCAGGTGATACTACGAAAGCTAAAGAGTTTTTAGAGATTTTAATCAAGTTTCAAGTTGTTCATGGTTATCATTTCTATTTACTTATGTGTCACGAGATTAAGAATGGTAATGACCACAAATACGAAACCATTTTGAATTTATGGGTTAAATACCTCGAAGCCAAGAATAATAGTAATGAAGCTATTAATATCAATAATATGACATCATACTTAAGACAAGTTGAATATAATCCTTATAGATTAAGCCATTTAGTTTATTTTGCATATTGTCAAGGATTCATTCAAGGTAAGTATGAATATAATTCTAAGGATATTAGTCAGTTATTACAAGTCGAAGAACCTCCAGAAGTTTATAGACTTAAGAACACTTTAAGTAAATTACAGATTCCTAATTTTACTAAAGAAATTAGACAATTTGAAAATATGTTTAGATCATTAACTATGAAGAATTTAAATCCTAATGATACTGTTATATTGAGGAAAATCGAAGAACTCACTATGTTCAAAGACATTAAAGGATTGAAATCTCTTTATAGAGATATAAAAACATCGTCAGTTGAAAATAACATTAGTATAAGTAGTTTGACGATTTATAAGATATTATCATCATTTTATGAATTAGAAAGTTTTGAAGATGTGTTCAAAGTATTCCAAGATGTTTTATTGAAAGGTAAAGATGATGCTAAAATCGATAAATCAATTTGGGAATTGATCATTAAATCTTTAGGTAACACTCAATATCTTGATAAGATCAAACCTGATGAAAAATCATCAATAATCAATAATTTAGAAAAGATTATTGACGGTATGTTGGGCCAAGGACATCCTATGACATCAAGAACAATTTCTGCAATTGTTGGAAGTTATGCCAATTTAAATCAATTCGATAAAGTTGATAAATATTTAAAAGACTATGATTTACCAATTCTTAAATCCACAAAAGAAAACATTATCATAGGTTTATGTTACAATGGTAATATCACAGAAGCTGAAAATCAATTAAAGCAACTTGTTGAATCAAAGACCATTCCTACAACTAAAGTAATGAATTCCTTCTTAACGTACCATTCTAAATCAAATAATTATGAAGCTATTAGAGGTATTATTCAATTCATGGAACAATATAAAATCCCAGAAGACGTCATATCTTTAACCATTATCATTGATACTTATTTCAAAGCATATTTAGCCAGGGGTCAATTGCCTAACGTTAATCAAGTTTTAGAATTATTCAAGAACTCTTCATTCAAAATCAATTATGTTACTTATTCAGTTATTCTTGATACTTTGATCAAAGGTGGTAATATTGAAGCATCAAGAAGTATATTTGAATTCCTTAAACTGACCGAATTCAAATCTAGAGTTTCACCTCAAGTTTTAACTTCAATGTTAAAAGGAGAATTGGGCAATGGATCTATTGAAAAAGCTCAAGATTTATTCAATCAGTACATAACTAATATTAGGTCTGAAACCAGAATTTGGAACTTGATGATTCAAGAATTATTAAGGAAGAATGATTTGTTAGCTTTAGATTATTACCAAAGATTAAAACAAGAAAAAGTCAATAAAGTTTATCCTAATTATTTCACATATTATTATTTGATAAATCATTTCAAGAGAAATAACAACAGAAGAGTTTTACAAATGTTGGTGAATGACTTAGGAGAAAATGGATTAGATGATTATGGTAGGGAGTTACCAAAGTTATTGAAACTGTTGAATATTCCATTGCCAAGTAATTTAAACTTTTAGAATGAATATAACGGTAGAATGTAAGGAAATGCAAGGAGAGTAAAGAACAATTTCAAATGGACCTCTCTAACCAAAAATAGGCAAAATGTGCCTCCTATTAGTTAACATGTAAATATGTAAATAGACATTTGATCAAATTTCTCATACTGGGAATTTCACACATACGTTGATGAAGCAGACCAAGCTAAAAATAGATTGTCCAACGTCTAGATGTACGTATCATGTACAAAGAACATTCAGACATAATGCTAAGTTTAAGAAATGAATGTTGAGCGTCTAGACTTCTGCGTGTATTCGGGAAAACGTCTCAAGGTCCCGACAGGTTTTGGCAGGAGCTTACCACCATGATTCAAATCATCTAATTCATAAACATAAATACTCTATATACAACATCACGTGCCATGCACATGGTGATCTGGGCCACCTTACTCAGATGGCAAATCACCCATTGCTTTCTTATATAATGGCTCTGACCATCTTGTGAACCTATCAACAGCATTGGTAACATTATCTAATGCAGGTCTTGTATCCAACACAAATGACGGCATACCACTATCTTCATCATCAGGAGCTGAATAATAATCAATGACATATCTAACTTTTGACCAACCTTGGTTTTTACCATTGGATCTCAAAACTGTCCAATCATGTCTATCAAATGGTGGCTGACTATTAAAAGTTTGTGGGAACCATTTTGATAATAAAAGAAAGGTTTGAGCTCTTGGACTTAAATCATTAGGACGTCCTGTAAAACTAAGTAACCTTGGTTCAACTTTAGTCCTTTGAGTATGTTTGCCTTCCCAATCCAAGATCTGTTGCCATGCACCTTCGTTCAAGAAATTATGGATTTCCACCATAGAATCAACTGCATCTTCTGGTATACCATCACCTTTACCCTTTCTTAACATGGCATTCAACATCTGTTGAGGAGATGGATATTCCCAAACACCTTCATCTGAATCTTCACCTTTTGGAATAGATGAAAAGACTCTATCAGTGCTGAGTTTGATTTTTTGACCTGGTGCCATATCGTTACTTAATAACGGCATGTTATTCAAGGGATTAAGAATGTTACCATTGTCATTCTTTGGCTTAACAGGACATGTAGCTTGAGATTGTGAGATTGTGGTTTGTGGTTTAAATTTCCCATAATCAACAGGACAAGTTGCAGAACCAGCGTCTGAAGCATTTCCCTTTTGTGGTAGCTTTGTATGATCAACAGGACATTTAGAACTTGGATTCGTCGAAGTTACTTGGTGAACGGAAGTTTGTTTAGCATCAGCCCAAAACCAACCCATTTGCGATGAGGTAAATATTTGTAATTTTGCGCATTATGACGATAGATAGTGAACATGTGACAGATCATGGATGTTTAACAATAGAGCAGATAAGCACAATAACCAAAGGGCTTAGTGTTATATGCAATAAGGTTATGGGTCATAGTAATCCGAGGATTAGTATGCAAGCGTTATGCAGTGAAATTAGGTTAGATATATAGCGAGGTTTTGACTCAGACTTTACTCAGAGTTTGCTCAGAGTTTGCTCAGTTAGACATAAGGCTCAAACTCTATGACCGAAGGAAAGTATAATTTAATAAGGTTTGGATGCAAGGTTAAACGTTTCGACCTAGAGACATTTATGCATTCCGGATGATGACTCTGGTGATGACGATGATGTTGGCGATGGATACTTGGTCTGTCATAATCATGGTCTTGCTTGGCGTGTTATAAATGACAATAAACTTTTTTTCTATGATTATGAAGATCACACTAAATCTGAGACATTCAATAACTCCAGTCACAAAACCAACCAATCACTGATGGCGAGAGATCGGTAACCATAATGAACTCAACCACAAACACAAACGCAACTAGGACCACAAACACAAACACAAACGCAAACACAAAATTAATCTTTAAGCTTTACATAACCAGATCAAGAACTCTTTGGACCATTAATAGAAATCACACGATAGTTGACGATAAGACCATTTTGTGGTTCCATTAATTAAGCCAACGTGTAAGCACTAGGATTAAAGTTTAGAGTTTAAGAATTGGCTAAACATACCGGAAGGGGGAAGGGTTGGCACCAGGAGTGCATGTAGCAAAAAATAAAAACCTTCTCTCCTAACATTATGGAAGTCGGTCGTTTCAGATGTAC
This sequence comes from Yamadazyma cerambycidarum, assembly GCA_030574835.1. Taxonomy (NCBI): domain Eukaryota; kingdom Fungi; phylum Ascomycota; class Pichiomycetes; order Serinales; family Debaryomycetaceae; genus Yamadazyma; species Yamadazyma cerambycidarum. The sequence goes on from JAJMFR010000005.1 coordinate 548,759, forward strand.
AGAGGTTTAGTGTGGAAGGGCTCTACAGTTCTAGATATGATTTCTGTAGTTGTACTTGTGATTTTGTGATTGTTAGCCTTGGGTAAAGTATGGATCAAAGAGGTGCAGTACGCCAGTAGAAGCCAAAGAGATTGACACTAAAGCTGGTGCCTAGACCTGATGCCTAGCAACAATGCAATTACAAACTTCTATCATTGCAATACAGAATACTCTTATCTCTTACAATCCGTCATATGCTAACCATTAACAATTTCAGTACCACGACGCTCCAGGCAAGACATACCCGCTAGAATTTCATCCTACCACCATATGTCATGGAACCACCACGAAAAGTATAAAAGCCAATACGACAAAATTTGACCTAAACCAGGAAAAACCTTGATTTCGATAACATCATGTCACTAACTAATCCCAACTTAAAGTGGTTAACAAATTAAGCCTATTCCTGATATCACCACCAATATGTCATAGTACGGAATTGAAAGTTGGCACATAACTTTAATCGATCCTGAAAATTATAGTTTGAAAGTCAGGCTATAGAACTTTAAATATCTCATATTAAGGTTTATCATATTGTTTAAAAAATAACGGGGTCCACTAATTGTTAGTTTAGAGCCAGAACTAATGTCGTGGTACTAGATTGAAACCTCTTTGTTCAGGATGATGTCAGGAAGGTACTAATGTCGGGAAGGTACCAATGTCGGTGGATGAGAAATTACCACCGACTCTAAAAACGGGAACGACATTGCCCGAAAAAATATGCACCCGGGGTAAAACTGCCTTGATGAGATAATTACTTGTTAATTGATCGAAGAATGAATAATCAACACAGGAACTATGGAGTGATGTAAAATGACGATGAAAAAAGAAAGTACGTGAGCTTTTTTACATTGGAGACTATTTGAGTTTCATGCGGTTCAAGGTAAGTCCAAAAACTTGTAATTCATAATTACATACTAAGTACATACCGCATCATGAAATAGCTGTATAACCGCATAAAATGGGGTGAGAATGTTCAAAAAATAACCGGTTTATTAGAAATAATACAATGACTGAATAGATTGCACGGAAAATATTATAGTCATGTGCCACATTCTAGGGATGTAAGTAAATCCAGGTAAGGCTCTGTACAGGGGTTTAAAAAATATTGAAGGAGCCGAATTATGGAGATAATTTTAGAAAAAATATTATAAAGCCGTAACTCATCAAATAGAATTCCAACAGGAGTAATTTGACGCAAGGTGTTGTAGCAAACGAGAAGGTAATACTTAAACATATCAACTTTTTTTTGCAAAAACCTTGAGCCTATTTAAGTTTGCATCACATAAGTGGTGCAATGTATGCTGCACCTGAAACGTAATTATGATAATCATCATAGCAAGCGTTAACAGTAAATAATATTGAAATGAATCTCAACTAATACCTCTTAAAATGCCCCACACCTTGGCCAATCCATTATTATCTGCCAACTCGAAAAATAGTAGTGTTGATCCCAACTTTCACAAAGTTTAAGATCTCACGCTTAAGATCATCCGTAGTGTTCAGCTCACTTCACTTTCTTTTTCAAAAAAAGGAGGAGTCCAATTCAACACTGGACCTAGACCATTCAATCGTTAAGACAAAGTCTTTGGACTGCCATAAAAAGTATAATTCTAAGGCTGGAGATCTCCATTATCAATCTTAAAATTACATCTGATATTTTATGGTAGCCCGTGGATATTTTATAGGTTCAGGAGAGGCATTTAAGAATAATTTGGGGGTTAGTGTGTTATTGATAAGAAGTCAAGGAGGTTATTCCGATGAGGGAAGTCAAGGAGTGGACAAAATGGGACGACGGACCGAACGAGGAAATTGTGGGCGGATGAGGTAAGGGTGGACGAGAGATTGGACGACGGAAAGACACACCACAGATATTTTACGGATTGGCTATTAAAATCTTACATGAGCTGTATATAAACTATTAATAAATCCTGATAACCATTATAATATCCCAAATAGGACAATTCCTTTAAATACTATACCCGAAACCGTAAGCTATTCCCACCGTCTAATCGATATGGAGAACTATAACGATGATTCATAATAGCTACGTCTATTGTACATAGAGTTACATATCATTGCATGCCCATATCTGGAGACACAATATGGTTAAGAGATTAGCAATCGACCCATTTTGTCCCTAATAACTTAGACCTTCGTCTAATTGTAGATAGTGAAAAATTGGTGGATGAACAATAGAGACATTTTTTATCAAACAAAAAAAAAGGGTTAGGAATTTTAGTGCAACCTCAAAACTTTAAACTGCAGGATTCAACCCGAGACATCTCCAATATTGTCACCTATACAATAAACAGCCCTCTGATTAAGATTTACCAAACGGGTTAAAATTTCAGTAATTACAGAGAAGGTTTGTGGAATGATGGCCAATGGCCAGAAATCCTTATTCTTTATCAGGACAGGGTTATTGTTATCAAAAACCCTTGTAAAATGTGTTTACCTAAAACATGAATCACCAATCACATCAACATACGTAATCGTTAACTTAAAACTTTAGATATAACCATGCAAGACTTGCATTTAGGCCGAGGGCTTTCCTATCTTATTAGGATTGGCTGTCAAGAAATTGATGACATTGCTCTATCATGAAAGATTCTTTTCAACTATTTTATCGTCAAGAATAAAATATTTCCTGCAAATCCCAATTGTGTGGGAATAATTTACCCCTTTCGACTAAAACCACCCACCATCAAAAGGATTGTCGAGGAATTAATATGCGCACGTAAAGTGTCTCACTTATTGTAAAATATACGACGAGTGAGGAACCTGCATATACACAATGCCCGGGCTACATATTAGCCACAAGCGAGGTCAAAAAGAAGGTTGATTCGAGATATATGCAGGAAATTATGTGAGTGAACAGAAAATAAAATTTTTTTCTGATGAGCTCAAATTCTATAGACATTCATTTTACCGTTTTAATACTACTATACAACTACGTGTTTGTGTAAACGTCACTGGTGCTGACACAGATTTTTGTGATCTCCATTTTCAGAAGCTCATCCTTTGGTTTGCAAATGCTCATACTGACCTAAGACTATTATAATGCTCTCCTAAACCAAAGTTATGCTTGTAGAAAGCAATTATAAGCTTCTCTTCATCACCATCCTCATTAAACACTATCTTGGAGGATCCAACTACGTATATCTCAATTGGGCAATCGAAGATTTTGGAAAATGCCAAAACTTCAATATCTGACCCCCACATGGTTGTGGTCTTAAGCTTTGTACAATACTCTTCTATGTCTAAAATTTGATCCTTCTCCATTAGAAACGGTACAAAGTCATCAGGATGGTTGGAAATGTATTCAGCAGCTAAATCACGTAGTTTCTGTGAAGTATAGGTCTCATTATGACGGGTAGATAATTGATCAGCTATAGAGTTGAACAAACAATTACCGTCTGAAACAACTTCATGGACCTCAAGGTCATTCATAGTAAGGAGTTTGTTCATTGTATCGATTTCGATCTGACGATAGTCTGTCATATCTTTTGATTCTTCAGCAGCATCTGATTTCATTTGTTCGATCTTAGCATTACGTTTAGCCAATCTTTCTTTTTGACGATTTCTTTTTGGTTTCGACTGTGCCGATGTTTGTTGTTGTGTTTGCGTTTGTGGATGTGACTGTGTTTGTGACTGTGTTTGTGATGAACCCAGATCTGGGTTATCTATAGTGAGTTTAAGAAGGTCTTCGGGATTTATTTCGTCATAAGCATTGGAATTGTCAGACATCTCTAATGCACCTTTTGCGTCATGACTAGCAGTTGACGCACTGTTGGTAGCATTGTTATTAGTGGCATTTGCATCATGATCATCGTTAAACTCCTGTAACTCCTTGCTTTGTTTCTGATCTAACTCATTCTGCAACTGTTGACACTTTATCTGTACGTCCTTCTTGGTTTTCTTATTTGCCTGTTTTTTCAAATTGGTTATAACCCCAATTAATTCTCTTTGTTCTCGCTTATGCCTTAATAGAATTTCATCCATAGCAAGTTACGTTATAAACTTAATTAGTCGATAGCCGAACAACAAAGATGAGTAGTGTCCAGTTTTAGGTAGTGCGAGGCTTGGTGGCATTTTTGGTGAGAAACAGACGACTATGGTGAGAGGAACGACACTTTAAGTTTCGACTAGGGACAGAACTTGCCAAAAGTTCATGGACGTAAAAAGTTCATAGGCGTAACAGCACGGGCGTAACATCGGGTATGATTATTTAAGGCAAGATTTAGAGATCTAATTACTTGGTACATTGGGCCACATACGATCCCACCTTGCAAATTACGTGCATAAAAAAATTAATGTCGAGGTAAGCCTTGTGTACATGCAGGCAAGAAAAAAAAATGCTCTCATTCTAGTAGTAAGGTAATTCACAGGCAGAGAAGTGCACTGGACATTTTTTCGTTTTTTTAGTATTTTTAAGTTGCAAACCAAGTGGATTAGAAAGGTTCGACACCCGAAGGAGGGTCGACATAGTCCTAAACGTAAGTTCTCCTAAGTTCTCCTATTAACCCTAATCAAAACACCAACGCTGTAGATGAACCACTTCCTGATTGAGGTCATTAATAGAACACCCTGTTGTTTTGAAATTGGTTGCACTTTGATTCAGGGTAGTAATTAACAATCTGATACTACGAAATAGAATATATCCTATAAAAGGAATTACTTAAACTAAAACAGAAAAATCCCGTTACTAAAGGTAAATATTTTTAACCAAAAGTAGAATGTCGTTGCTCTATATCGAAAAAACATAATTAAAAAAAACATAATCAAAAATCCTGAATTTAAACAAAAAAAAAAAAAGTCCAGAGACAAAGAAAAAAGGAGGGACAAAAATTGAAGGGGAACTGAAGTGAAAAATTTATTATAAAAAACTGGAATAATCCAAAATTTAAATTATTAGTGGACTTTTGGTTCAACAATTGATTACTAGTATTTTTTAAAACATATATATTAATAGTACGTTTAAAGTACAATTGATAGGGTACATATTAATTTAATAGTGGAATTTGTTTTCTTTCTATTTTTAAATAAAAAAAAATTGATGTACTTTGCATATTAAAGAAAGATTTGGTTACATATAGCATATACCCACTTTCTGCATTCATTCATTTCTGAATCATTCGTTTTTCATTTGTTTAATACCGTGTATTAAATTGATTTAAAGACATTTATAAAAAGGTACCGAAAAACAAAGATCCATATTTTTTCATTCAAATATTCATACAAATTCATATAGACATACATAAAGATTATCATACTAGATCATAATAAAAGATCTTCATTACAGTTTGCTCATACATACATAAGTTCTCATACATAAATTCTCATACATAACATATACATACATATAAATATGAACTCTCCAGATTACTTCCATCAAATAAGATTAAGTAATAGTTCATTCAAAGCTTCAAATTTCAACTTACAAATGATGGAATTTAAAAGTCATAATTTGATTATAAAAGAATATCAAGTTGATATGTTGAACCATTTATTAAGTTTGGAATTTCAAACTTTACCAAATTTATCATTGATCCAACAACAACCAGAAATCAATTTAAAGATGAGACCTTTACTATTAGATTTCTTAATGGATGTCATAAATAAATTGAACCTCAGTAAGTCAACTTTCCCATCCACTGTTAATTTAATTGATAGATATTGTAGTACCAGAATTGTTAAAAAACAACATTATCAATTATTAGGATTAACCTGTCTTTGGATAAGTTGTAAAAATTTAGATTCCAAATATAAAATTCCAAGTCTTAATGATTTAAGTAAAATGTGTTGTAATTGCTATGATAAAAAATTATTCCTTGAAATGGAAAATCATTTACTTAAATCGTTAAATTGGGTAGTGACAGTACCAACCTTTGATGCATTCATTGATTTATATTTAAATTTATATGTAACAATGAACCCCTCATTAAATAATAATTTTTTAAATGATTTAAAAATATTATCAATTTATATTTGTGAGTTGATTCAATTTTATCCAAATATTTATTTTAATTATAATACTTCATTAATTAGTATTACTAGTTTTATTATATCAATTAAAATATTAAATTTACAGATAAATTTAAATGAATTTTTCCATAATTTAAATGCATCAATTGAATTTGATCTGCAAGATTCTGAAGTTGCAGATCAACTGTATTATGCCGATGTAAATCTTAATAATACTGAAACTTTTACATATTCCCAGTTTTCAAATTTATCAAAGTTATTAATGAAGATTTTAAAATGTCCTCCACCTTCATTAAAATTAAAATATTTTAATGATAATTCTAAATTTTTAAAATTAATGGAAAAATTAATAAATTTCATTAATTGTAAAAATAATGAACCAGTTACTCCAAAGACTTATTCCAAGTCACCTCCAACTCCGGTTTCCAATGATATTTCTCCAATGTATAAGAATGATAAGATCAATCATGATAACATCAATCATCTGATACCGTTGGATTATTTACCATCGCCGAATTCTCCTAATTTTAGTATACATCCTCCTTTGATGTTACCGAATAGGAAAAGAGGTTATAGTGGAGATAAACCTGATTTAAAGAGGTCAAAATCAGTACCTTTGATATATAATGAATAGACGATTAATTTGCATAAATCTCTGATTTCTGTAGCTGTAATGTTAATGGTGTCAATGCTGTAGGACATTGACGCAATTGACTGTAGGTGAATGTCAAGAGGGTTGGACGGTGTTCCGGACTTACATAGATCTGCAATAGTGTGGAGGTGACTAGTGAAATAAACGGCCTTATACGATTCTGGATTGTTTGGTTCTTGTGTATTGAACACCAGGCAGAGCACATCAGAGGGACATGTCAGAACATGCAGACCGTGTACATCATGCAACATGTCAAAGCATTGCACAACGATACATTAGAGTGACACATCACAGGAATTTTAAAAACCTTATGAACAACTCACAGCTGACAACTCACAACTCACAACCTAAAACTCACAGCACAAACCAGATATCACCATATTGATGGCCCCCTATCAGATTGCCGAAAGAAGTATTAAACCTGTAGAGTCTTCGTAAATCAAAATCACGCTATAACCTAAACACGCCATCATGCCCTCATTAAGAAAAACATGTCCTCTACAATCATCGTACCAGTAGAGTTCAGGCCAGCTCAACAGTAACCACTTGATGTACATGGCTATAATATGATGCAGCATATTGAAACCTTCACCCATGGCCCATTACCGTAAAGAGACAAATGTCCCAAATCACCGTAGCGAAATCAAAGCCATTTACGGCCCAGCAGCTGTGATCTAAGTCCAAAGTCCAATCGGTCACTTTAGACACCGTTTACGTAAAAGCATGGTGAATCGATGGAATTTCAGCTTAGATTACAACGGCAATAATGCATTGTTAGGACTAGTTACGTGATTCACCGTAAATGAGTTTCGCTCAATGCACTAGGGGATAATTGAATATGTTACAATTGGTCGAGTCAATTCCGTGAATATGATGGCTGATCTTTGTAGGTACTGTAGATACTGCAGCAATCCTATCTAGATATGCCACACCATTAGCTCCACTACTAGCACCACCAATAAAGATTAACCATAGTCAATTCCTGTGTACGGGGAACAATAGAAAAGTGGAGATTAAATTACCACTAACAAAATATAACCGAACTTTAAAGAAAATTATCAAAGTCTTCAACTACCAAGGATTCGTCTAAAAATGCCACATAAAAATGAAATTCTTGAAATGCAGTAAATCATTCTACTGCATTCTCAGGATACATTTAAACCTCTTTAATTTGAATGTCGTGAAAAGGATTCGAGGTTCTTTACTCCAATGTGGTAGGTCCCTCTTAACAATGTATTGGTTACTGAATAAGATCGAAACAATAACACTTTGTTGGTTATCAATAGGGTGCTTAGCTACTGAAATTCCAGGCTTGATAAGGGAATATCGTAGTTGAGGTTAAAGAACACGTACGCCTAATCAATTTGTAGATCGATCAAAATCGAGCCAAAGAAGTCACGAGGATGGGCCGAGCTTCACCCTTTGTCCGAGTGGCTGGTGGTGTCTCCAATCACGGCTTATACGTTCTGGGTGTACTGTTACCATTATTTCGGTTCAGTGATGGTAGGCCAAAGCTGCTCCCTAGGCACAGGCTTAGCCTTAGGCTTAGCGAAGGCTGCAAAATTTAGTGCCTCGTTTGGTTCTAGGTATGGGCAGAGAGAGTTTTTGTGTTCGGCCTATCTTCCGGCCAACTAAGCTATTGAAGACAGTAGTGGGCTCGAGGTATGGTAACAGTTCATTGAGCTAAGCCATTGTGGTTTGTGTAGCTGTAGTTTGTGTAGTTGTAGCTATAGTACGGTACTCTTTGGCCTGCGACTTCTCGGTTAGTACCACCGTCGTGCTAACTTTGGGGCGAAGTCTCGTGTTAGACTTAGGGAAGTCTCGTGTTAGGCTCAGGGAAGTCTCATATTAGGATTAGGGGAAGTTTCATAAACCTTTGGAATTATCTTCCAAATGAAGTCATCCATTGACCATAAATACGAAGAGCTCTACCACGCCCCATATACCCTAATACAGTCAAACAAGCGTTCTAAGCGTTTCAACTTTACTTGACAATCATAAATCACCACAACCTCTTACATATGGAGCCTACTAAATTAAGCATGTAGGTAACGACATTCAAATTAGAAAGGTAAACCATTAATCCTGAAAAGCAAGTAGTTCGGATCAGTTAAGTTACCAAATTACGTAAAAGCATGACAGCGTATCAGATTCCATACACAAAAAACGTCGGTTGGCCAAGTACGAAATTAAATCAGAAATTAAATCACCGTAAATGAATAGGAGAATGAGAACCATTCCTAAAACGGCAAATAACTAAAAAAAGATGCCACGGTGATGTGTCCTGTACATGTTGAAAAAAATTTCCATATTGTTAATGTATTAGTATGTATAAGCCCAAATGTGATAAGCTATAACATTACATATACGCAACGCTGTCTTAACAGAATGTCTCTTACCGCACTCATCGCAACTGGTTAGGTTACATTTATGATAGAGATGGATTCTAACGGTAAACGGAGAAAGTTGAACACCTTGGATACTATCGATATCCACGGCATAACGTCTGAGGAATTCTTTGATAGATATGTGAATACCCGAACTCCTGTCAAAATTGTGAATTCTGTGGATTTAGTTCTTAAACAATGGGGTGATTTTAGGGCCCAGAACTTAGAACTGACTTTAGGGTATGAAGATGAGTTGTTAGTGGAAAGGAAGGTTAAAGGAGGGTTTGGTAGTGGTGATAAGAGGGTTAGGATGACGTTGGGGGAGTTACTTGGGAAGTTTGGTGAAGGAGACGATGGGTATTATTTGACTACTCAATATGATGAGCATGATGAGGCCGAAGTTGAAGAAGAAGAAGCTGAAGGAGGATATGAGGATGAAGAAGACAACGAAGAATCAGATGAAGAATCAGATGAATATGATTTAGATCAAGAACTCACTAAGGGTCAATTGGATGAAGCAGTTAACACAAACCCAGAGCCAGAGTCAGAACCAGAACAAGAAGAACCAGACTCTGATTTCGATAATATCGATATGAATAACCTCCAAGATGACTACGTCGATTCAGACGATGAATCCCAACCCCACATAAGTGAAATCTTTCAAGCTCCCCTTACTAATATGTACAACAAAATGCCAATTGTACCACTACCATTCGAGAGCCTTATACCACAAAGAATCAACTTATGGATGGGATACAACAAGCCAAAAGAATCCACACCACCTGAGCTTGATCCTAGTAGTCTTAATAACTACATACCACAAGGAACGTCGTCAGGACTTCATCATGATCATTCTGATAATCTTTACATCCTTATACAGGGAGTCAAAAGGTTCACTCTTTTCAATCCTAAGGATGCTTACAAATTATACACAGTAGGTACCATCTTTAAGATATATGATAATGGAGTCATAGACTATGAATGTGATGAAAATGCTCCTAATTGGCACCACATTAAGGATGATGGGACCATTATTGACGATGATGATGATATCCTTGACACTGTTAATACTAAGCTTCAGAATCTGGATCTAGACCCACCTAGTTTTAGTAAGATTCCTCCGTTGTTATTGCATTTACATGAACTACCAGAACACCAATTAAATAAGCTCTTGAACTTCACTAAGGTCAACTTTCCTGACCTCCTAAGTTGTGAAAGTTTCAAGGTTTGGCTAAACCCTGGTGATATGTTATACTTACCAACAGGATGGTTTCATGAAGTGCTGAGTTTTGGTGAAGACCCCAAGAAACCCAAGGACGGGCATATTCACACTGGAGAGGTTCATGACTCTGAACAGACTCCTATTAATAAAGGTACCCACAACAATCTCCAAAATTGTCACATTGCATTGAATTACTGGTTTGCTCCCCCTAATAACCTGCATTTCAACAAACCTTATAAGACAGAATACTGGAAACAGGAATTTGAGAATCATACACGGTATTAAGGTAAGTAGAACCGAAGGTTCGAGCTCGTTCAAGCCATTCAATTGGCCACCAATTACGAAATCTCATGATTTATCTAATGTAGCCCACGATCACATTATACGGTGGTATGCGGCATTGTCGGCAGTTCTAGATCTGCACCTTTAAACATATCTCTGCATCGTGGGGACCATATTTAACTTTAAAATACCACAGCTTTTAATGCATAACCATATTCACTTAATATCACAATTCTAATTTAGTACTAGTGTACTTGAATTAGTAGCCCTTATTGTTGCGGCGACTAAGTCATGCGCTTTTACCCGAGCTGCGCTTTAATAGGTTCGATCCCGATCTGTTAATTTTCGCAGTCACGATCTGGTGCCCCGACCACATTAGTGAACTTGAAAATAAAATGGGTCGTGCACGTCCTTTAAAAAGGGGAAAAACAAAACTTCTGGAACAACAAAGAATTTCAAAAATGTAACATTACACTACTCCCTTAAGCTGTGAAAATTTTTATAGTGCGATAAAGAATAAGACTTGTTCCTATATAGGGGCAGCAACTTTAACTAGCAAGGAATTTGAACCTTTTTTTTCAGAAAATATAATTGGTCGATAAATCAAATCTTAATCAACCTTCTCCAAAAACTTTAACGATGAGGTGTCATTTTCAAATGATTTTGAGATGGGATCTCTATTTGTGTAACACTTCTGTTTGTGTACCTCTATTTGTGTACTTCTGTTTGATAAGGGCTGAGACTTATCATAAACCGTGAGAAATTGATAACCACAAAAAACCCCTATACCTACCAAACAAACTACAAACCAACATCATCACTAACTTAAGCTTCTATCTAAACCCTTTTAACTCTATTATTTAGCAACTGGATCGTGGTAATAAATCAACCGGACTGACACTACCACACGGCTATTAATAAATATTATCACGAGAAATTCTCATCCTTTCTCACTTTCAGTGAAAAATTTTCTTTCAAATTACACAAAGATATTAAATAACTTGAAAAGTAGTAGAAGTGTATGTATGAATTACAATCCCGAGTCTGAGGTATACGTAAAGGTCAAGTAGGGAAGTCATTGGAAACTTTCGGATTTGAATTTCCTCAAAAATTGAATTAGTTCTGTAAAGGTTTTAACTATAAACATAACAATCAGGTTATAGGTTTCAAACATGAATCCACCAGGCAAAACACCAACCGAAAGCGTCAAAGAATGTCCCAAATCGTTGTTGAAGTGGATCGTTAGAGTCTGGTGATGATTTAATGATTATTATGGAAAATTGATAACCCTTAATACCCCTTAATGTGTTGTATACCCCCATCGCACAAAAATGGACCCGTGCCGGTAGTACTTACTGTATTAATATAATACCGTATAATACCGGTGATTTTTAGTGCGGGCCCTGATAATTTGCGGTACCAATATCAAGCCCATGCGCTACCCCATGCCGTACTATTTTCATGGCTTCATTCGCACCATTTGAAATTTCAACTAACATTCTAGTCCAACAACATACTTTCATTCACTTAATTTTTGTATCTTACTGGAACTTTATTCTTTCTTTCTTGTTATAGGTGTTTATAAGATTTAGTTATCATTGTAAACTTCCTACAAGTTCAGACAAAACAAACTTATAATAATAAACCTACCAATTAAGGATGGCATTAGCAGATAGAAGACCTCTTGAATTATCACCAAGTTTAAAAAATTTAAGTACTGGTACTGTTTTAAACGAAGGTGAATATTATGATTATAATTTAAATCTTGATAATATTCATTTAGATGATGATGAAGACGTTGAAAGAGAAATCGGAGCAAATGTTGAACTTTCATCAATTGATCCCATTGATGAAGTAATGGACGAAGACATGGAAGATATCGAAGAAGATGAAGAAGAAGATGAAGTCGATGAAATCGATGATAGTCCAAGTTCAGGTTCAAGAAGCATTTCACCAGATTCTCTTATGAATGATTTAAAAAATTCATCCAATAGTTCAAGATCTTCAACTCCTACTGGATCAGGATCTAGTAAATTTGATATTGGTATTGATAGTTTACGTAACAACAATTCCAATCCTACTAATGCACCAATTCAAAAGAAACCTAAAACTTCAAGTAGAGTTCCAATTGCAACTGGAATTTCTACAACCATTCCTGTAACTGGTGAAAAACCAAGACCAAGTCAAAAGGATGAACCATCACTTGAAGATGATGTTTTATATGCAATTTTTCTTATTCTTTTCGAAAAAGATTTCGAAGGTAAAGGAATGACTGTAAAACAAATCTGTGATATATTAATTGATCGTCATCCTGAAATGGCCAATTTATCAACAAAAACATCAAATTTGGTTTCTGCCAAATTAAATGCTTATGTTAAAAGAGTTGAAAAAGGTGATTCAAGTCTTAAATATGCTTTATCCAGAGATTGGGCCGATGCTAGTCCAAAACGTATGGTTTATGTTTATAGAGGACTTTTAGCTGAAGATTTCAATGTTCATGTTAAGAACATGATGGAAACTCAGAAACAATCAAAACCTCAACAACAACCTCAACCTCTGTCTAATTATGGACTTGGTGATAAATTGAATGTTGATAGTTTTGAAGATGCTAAAAATGTCAAACCAAGAAGACAAACCATGTTTGATTTAGGAATTTCTAGAAGTTTCCTTGCTTCAAATGTTGATAAATCAAACTTGTTTGTTCCTTATAATTCTGCCCCTGTTACTGCAAGTTTAAAAGATAAACAACAACAACTTGAAAAATCATCAACTGATGCCATCAAAGATGATGGTGAAGAAGATGATGAAAAAATTGATGATGATTTTGAACTTGAAGGTGACAATTATATCGAGACTTTGAAAAAGAATGGTAAGCGTTCAAAATCCATGAGTTATTTAACCTCCAAAAAGCACAAAATTTTAACTGCTGCTGCTGCTGCTCCAAGAGTTCCTAAAACTCCTTGTAGTCATTCACCAAATGCTGCCGCCGCTGCTGCTGCTTTACATGCTGCTGCTTTAAAGGCTATCAATTGTAATGATGCAGTTTGTGTTGAAAAATGGAATAACGTTATTAGATCAGGATTTTTGGCTCAAGACATTGGTACACCTGAAGATATTAGTTTATCAGATTTGGATAAATTCTTCTAAGGACTTAACTCATAATGAGTAAAAATGATAGTTATAACTATGCTTTGAAGTAATGTGTTACTTAGTAATTATTACTTGTGTGTTATATTTGTATATTAAAAAACGGGTTTCCGGTCTAGTCTTGCTCTGCATTACTCTACGCCCAATTAACCTATTATCTATTTTATCTATACACAGGTATTTTACAGTTAAATATTCTATAACCCCTACCAGCACCTCCAGCACCACCTCCGGTGCCACTGCCGGTCCTTCTGGCCCTGTCTCCACTGGGTGTTAACCACTACGTCATGTAATACTTCGGTCCATCTCCTCCCTCTGGAACCGTCCAGTTGATATCTTGTGTTGGCACCTTTATATCACAGGTCTTACAATGTATACAATTCTGAGAATTTATCTTAAACTCTGGAATGTCTCCTTCACCTACATATTCATACACTCCTGCAGGACAAAATCTTTGTTCGACCCCCTTGAATTTTGGCCAGGAGATTTCTGCATGTTTTGCATAATCCTGCTCAGGTATTCTTAAATGACATGATTCATCGTCATCATGGTACGTACCAGTACGAGAAACGGATGTCAATAAGTCAAAGGTTAATTCACCATCAGCTTTAGGATACTCTATTGGGGAATATAATGATGCATCTTGGGTAATCTCTGCATCTGTATGATGATGATTAAATGTCCATGGTTCACGTCCTTTCGTGATTAAAGTCACAAGACCAGAATTAGCTAATCCTCCAAGAATTCCTAATGGCGAATTGAAGGATGGTCTGACGTTTCTGACTTCATGAAGCTCATCATTAATCCATGATGACTGCACCATATCTTGATACAGTCTCAAATGTATTGACAGTTCTTGATCGAACGTTTCCTCGTCAACTGGGTCCATTTCTTTAAGCCTTTCGAACACAGCTTCAGCTGCTAACATTCCTGATTTCATAGCAGTATGAGATCCTTTGATTTTTGGCACATTCATAAATCCTGCTGATGCCCCTATTAACACACCTCCTGGGAAATAAAGTTGAGGAATCGATTGAAATCCTCCTTCATTCAAGGCTCTTGCTCCATAACTAAGACACTTTCCTCCTTGTAAGACGTTAGCATAAAATGGGTGTTTCTTCATTTTCTGAAACTCTTGATATGGTGATATATATGGATTCTTATAATCTAACCCGATGACAAGTCCTATACTGACTTTATTTTCATCAAAATGATACATGAATCCTCCACCATAAGCTGATGATTCGCCTAGAAGTGGAAATCCCATAGAATGAGCCACTAATCCTTTTTGAAAGTTTTCAGGTAAAATTTCCCAAACTTCTTTGATACCCAACCCATAAGTTTGTGGATTAGAATTTTCACGTAAATTGTACTTCTGAATTACTTGCTTACTTAACAGACCATGACACCCTTCACTTAGCATCGTCAACCTTGAATGGAATTCCATTCCTCTTTCGAAGGAATCCTTAGGTAACCCATTTTTATCAATTCCCATATCTTTTGTAGCAACCCCACAAACTTCACCATCTCTATAAATGACTTCACTAACTGAGATTCCTGGATATAATTCAACTCCTAACTCTTCAGCTTTCTCTGCTAAATGAGCAGTTACAGCACTCAATGATACGATATAGTTTTTGTCCTTATTAAGTAATTGTGGAGGTTCAGGTAATGAAAATGCATATGACTCAGTTAAGAACTTCATACTATCACCTGTGACTTTAGTAACCAAATCTTCAGGAAGTGGAATATCTTGATTTTCATTGACGTATTCACTATCAGGAAACAACTCTATCAAAGCTCTTGGTTCTATTACTGCACCACTGACAATATGACTACCGAAATCTCCCAGCTTTTCTAACACCACTACTCTTAATTCGCCTGAACCATGCTCTAAATCAAGTTGTTTGAGTCTAATAGCTGCACTTAAACCTGCTGGTCCTCCTCCTACAATACAAACATCTACGAAATCTTTAGCTCTTTCTTCATTAAGGATTTCTTCAGCATTGAGCCATCTGGTGCTGCTACTGAATGACTTTGTGGAGTTGATCTTAGTATTGAGCACTCGAGACTTCATAGTTAAAGATCTATGATGAAATCCATATGGTTTGGTCCATAACCTCGATGGTCGTGGTAAAAGCTTCGACCCATTTTTTAATATTGACCACCTGTTCATGTCCTATGTGTTATTATGAAATTTGGTGTGGTGGTGGTGGTTTTGTGGATGTTAGTTCTATGATGAATCTAAGATGAGTCAAAGTTCTGCGAATCAAATATTCTCAATTTATAATCGTAGAAGAGAGAGGTGGTGCGAATGTTAGTGCCAGCTGTTAAGAAAATTAGTACTAGGTAGGTAGAACTTAGTGCGTAGATGGAGAAGAGTTAGAGCGCAGTTAGAGCGAGCCTTTTATGTATACCTACGTCAGCTGATACGTAGAGGACTTTTGCTCTGTATTGTATACAGGAGTTTCTATGTTATATATTCTATTAAGAACGTCTCGGATCTCAACTATGGTTCATCATCTACAAAAGCTTTCCATTCTGGTACATCACAAGTTCTAACAGTTCCATACTTCTCAGATAATTTATTCAACTGTTCAAAATCCTCTTTAGGTAATTCAACAGTCTTTAAATTAGAAATGATTCTAGATTCGGTAACTGATTTTGGAATAACAACGGTACCCCTTTGAACAGCCCAAGAGATCAAAACTTGAGCTGGTTCAATGTTTAATTTCTTAGCAATTGCAACCACTTCTTCATTCTTGAATAATGGAGAATCTGATGATCCTAATGGTGAATAAGCTTCAGGTACGATATCGTGTTCTTTTAAGTACTTGACAAGTTTATCTTGTGGTAATAAAGGATGTAATTCAATTTGGTTAACTACTGGTTTGATAGTAACGTCAGCATCCCCTAAAAGAGCTCTCAACTTTGGAAGTGTATAGTTTGAAACTCCAATAGATTTGATCTTATCACTTGACTTGTAAAGTTTTTGGAATTGCTTGTAAGTATCAAGGTAAGTCCAGTCTTTGTAAAAAGTGAATTTTTCATAATTTGGATCTTGTTCAACTGGCCAATGGACTAAGAATAAATCAATATAAGTTCCTAACTTATCAAGACTATCTTGTAAACCTTTAACTTGATCATCAGGTTTATGGAGTCTATTTAATAACTTGGTAGTTAAGAAGATTTCTTCACGAGGAACGCCACTATCCTTAATGGCTCTTCCAACTTCAGCTTCATTACCATAATCAGCAGCAGTATCAATATGTCTATAACCATTTTTCAATGCTGCCAATACTGCATTATATGCACCTCCTTCGTTATCAGCTTTCCAAGTTCCCAATCCAACGGCTGGGATTTTAACTCCGTTGTTTAATAAAAATGTATCAGTGTTTGCTTTCAATGACATTTGTTCAGTTTAATTACAATGGCTTTTAGGGATTCGTGTCTACTTAAGTACGGGTAAAATTGGTTGTGTGCCCGCGATTAGTCGCAATTATTCCACACTTCGAATCGACCTACTTATATTATACTAACGGAATTGTACTCGTGGCTAACTCGGTTTTTCATGTGACGTCGAATTTGGTGGATGGTTATTGGTACTGGGCTTAGGTTTGGTTTTGTGTTTGATCTGGGTTTGTATATTTGCTTTTAATTATGGCTGATTTATTAAGTTGTATTGCGGTCGTGTGAGAAGTGAGTACTATCGCAATCGAACTGTTGTGGGGGATAGGGGTGGTATAATTCCGGAATATTTATATTAGGTTCTATTAAGTTCTATTGACAGTGGATCGGTTGTGGGCTGTATGGTGTGGCTGTAGGCTGCAAACTCCCTGTCTATCATTTCTACTAATGCTGAGCTATCACACTAATGCTTAGCTATGTCTTCGTGAACAGAAGTACTTTCCAAATTCGATGTTTCTCTTGAACTTTCAACATCAGAAGATCTCCCTTCGAATGTGTTCACTGCTTCTTCTGCTGGCTCATAAGGCTGTTCTTCATCCTCCTTGAGGTCATCCAGATGAACCCAATGTCTCATAAAGTTCACCAAAATTTGAGCTGTGAATACTTGTTCAGCTTGATATAACACCAAAGGAACTAACAAAATCCCCAATTTAGGATAATCTGATCCATATTGGGACGTTACCAACAGCACTCCTAAAGCAGCAGTTTTAGCTGGTCCACATAACATAACAGCCACCGTATCTTTCTTATTATAATAAAATGGTCTGAAAATGTTATAGAATGTCTTATAAGTTTTACTACTAGTGTGATCAGGTTCTTTTGAAAAGATTCGAAGCAAGAAAACTGGTCTGGAATACAAGTATGCTAGAACTGTGAAGAAAAGGTAAATCCCCACGTTAAAGAAACAAATGAAGATAATGGAAGTATGACTGACTTCTTCAAAAGCATCTTGAGCAAATGCTGTTGAAAATGATTCCCACATAATTAAGATCAACATGAAAGATCCAACTTTTGATAACTTAAATGTGGTAAGGGTCCATTTGGTTTGTTTTGGGAAAACATTTTGAATAACCTGTCCTACAAAAAGTGGTACAAACACTGATAATCCCAATTGTTTCATGACATTAGCATATAATTGTTGAATGGTTATATTAGTACCATCCGGTTGATTACTTGGATTACCAAATGCCCAACTTCCACTGAGGTACAATTGTACTAAGGCTGGGGTTATGAAAGCTCCCAAAATATTACCAATGAAAACTTCACAAAGGGTTAAAATATCATTCCCATGAGCTTGTTTGGTCATGACCACATTAGATGATACGGTGGTTGGACAAGCATGTGTGACGATCATACCTACTAACAAATAATTGTCGATTGTCGTATCTTTATTAGCAGCTTTTATACCACATGCAATTCCATAAATGATAGAACTGGTGATAAGGAAAGACATTGATAACACCGTGAAATGAGCTCTCCAATTAAGCATGTTCTTAACCAAGTCTTTGGTACTCATACTTAACCCACTGATTAAAAATATAACTGCTACTGCTCCATATCCTATAACATATTGAGCTTTTAAAGTCCCACCTTCTTTAGCAAATTCTGGGAAGAAATAAGCAAGCATAATGAATATTGCTAAGAATATAAAAAACCATTGTGATATAAGGAACCCTATTATCCATTTTGTGTTCTTAAACCATTTTGTGTTCTTGGTTTCCTCTGAAAACATTTATGATAGGTTTATGATGAAAGTCAGCTAGGGTCAGGACTTTAGTGGATAAACTGGGATTAGTGTCTCAGGTGGATAAACTTTGAGATTTCTTTTTGAAAGCTGAGATTTGGATTAGACGATATAAAGGATGTGTCTAATGAAGTTCTATGATATAACCTTGGGTTCAAGACGACTTCTATAAGTTAAACCCTCAAGTATAAAGTTCTGAGATGGCTATAAGGTTGACAGAATATTGTGCGGAATTACGACATCTGGTGTGGCATATGTTTTTGAGATACGACCTTATACTATATAGGTTGTTATGGGTCGACATGGTTTAGGGGACTAGAGGTTTGAGTTAAGGTGGTAGTTGCATATGGTTTTGTATGGTTGGGTTACTATAATTAGAATTGGTGGAGTTACCCGGATGCGAAAGAATTTAGTCAGTAATTAGTTTTCCTAATTAGGATAAATATAAACATTGAAAAGTATACAAAGTGCATCATTAATTTCGAGATTATCATTCAGATTCGTACATAGTAGAGAGAAGTACAGGGAGTACATAGAGGATACATAGAGAAGTATACGGGTAGATTACATTGACAGAAGTAGACAGTAGACGTACATAAACACAACAGAAGTTTACAGACAGAAGTACGAACAGAAGTACACAAACACAACGGAAGTACACAAACACAACAGAAGTACACAAACACAACAGAAGACACAAAAACAACGGAAGTACACAAACTCAACAGAAGACACAAAAACAACTGAAGTACACAAACACAACAGAAGTACACAAACATACACAAAAGTACACAGAAGTCAGAACACAAACATACACAAAAGTACACAGAAGTCAGAACACAAACAACCATGAAAAATATCTCCTTCGTTAACAACTTTTGGGACAAAGATAACATCGGCTACAAAACCATAGTAGACAAAATAAACCATTCCCTTACTACCCAACAAGAACTCTTGGATTACTATCTCCAAAGGATAGAAATTGAAAAAGACTATACAAAGAAGTTAGAGAAGCTTAACCAACGACAATTAGGAAGCCATGAGACTGGAACCTTAAGAAAGTCATTGAACAAATTGAATTATGAAAATATGGAAATGGTCAAGTTCAACCAGAAATTCGTTAAGCTGGTGAACCAGATTAACTATGGCAAATTATTGACCTTTTATCAGATGTATCAGAAAAGAACTAAAAAAATCTTGGGTCACATGACCAAGATTGTTGATAAGAGGAATGAGACATTAAAGAGTTTAGAGATGACCAAGAACGCCTATAAGGAGAACTGTTCCAGTATTAAGACACTCAAGTTGGCTATACAAACAACCTGGGGTAAAGAGTTGGAACAGTATGAGAAGAAATTGAATAAGCTTACACAAACGTCCAACAATAGTGAGAAGAATTATAAAGTATCGGTTGATAATTTCAATAAGATCAATGAAATCTTCAAACGTGATTGGTTGATAAGCTTAAAAGAAATTTATCAATTAGAGATTGAGAGAATTCAATTGGTTAAGGTCAACTGTTTTAATTTCTGTAATAATATTGCAACTTATTGTGTTGATATTGACCAATCAACTGATTTGGCAAGAGGGTTCTTTGCCAAAGTATCACCACCTCAGGATTTACAAGATTTCAGTAACAACTATGGAGTTGGTGATCGAATCTGTGGAGATTATAAATTTGTGGATTTCATGAAAGGATTAGATGATGAGAATGATTTAGGGTATGAAACTGCTGATTTTGAAATTCCTGAATTTGATCATTTATTGCAGAGGAGTTATAGTACATATAGTCATGCTGGTGGTCTGACCAATGGGCTGGTGGCTCCATTATCATCAATGGCTCCATCAATAGCTCCGGCAATAGCTCCATCGATTGCTCCATCAATTGCACCATCGTCTCCATCTTCTTCACCAACAATGACTCCTTCCACTCATTTAAGAACCCCTACAAAACCAACCCTTTTTAATTCAAACCTCACCAAACTCAAACCAGAAGACACAAAATCATCAACCAGTAATTTAAGTCCTGATGAAAAAACCGACATTTTCTCCATTAAATTCAATTCCAGTAATGGATCATCCAACTACTCAAATCCTACGAATTACTCAGGAAATTCCAGATCTGAATCGCCTGAAAGGATCAATAGTGAAAGAAGTGATAGAAGCGAAAGAACATGGTCAAGTCCAAGAAGAAAGAGTAACATTCAAGTCCAACAACAAATTAATTTACGTAGTAAAGAGTTACCACCTTTAGCACGTACTAAATCCAATCCTGATGGTCCTAAGATGCCAGCCATTAAAGACTTTTCCATTGATTTCATTGCTAAGGCTTTAGAAGACTTGAATCTGGGTGGTAACAGTGACATGGACAAATATAGAAAAAGTGTTAGGGCTTCACAAGGATCTAAAACTGTACCTAATACACCAGGCTCAAGACGTGATGATGATGAAATACCTACAAGGTATGATAGTATAAGTTTCAAATCACCAAAAATGTCCAATACAACCTTAGAAGGATCACCAAGGAAATCAAGACCAAAATCGATGTACGGTTCTTTTATGTATTCTGAAGCTGACAAACCTAAGAGAACATTATCTAAATCACCTACTAAGTCATATACCAATTTATACTCCATTATTGATAGAATCACACCTATAGGAAGGAAACCATATGTAACGAAGGCCATAGCCAAGTATAGCTATAAGCCTCAACACCCTGGAGAATTAATGTTTAAAAAGAATTGGCAGATATATGTAATCCACAAACAAGAGGATAATTGGTATTTGTGTGAGTTGGGAGATAATTGTCAAGATCATAGGGGAGAAATGGGGCTAGTACCTGGTAATTATGTGAAAGAAGGGGATAATGTTTTTTAGGCGGTGAAGGAGGTAGTACGGTGGTAGCACAGCGGCACCACTTCACCAGTGCCCGCACCATTCATAACCAATTTGATACGTCGCTAAACACCCGAGCCACACAGAAATCCGAGACCTGGAAAAACCATAGCAACACAAACCAACCCACTAAACATCAAAATGAACTAATCTTCTGTATAATAAAATGTATAATCATAGTATAACTCTCTAGCCCTTCACCCCATGGAAATACCATAATTGGTAAAACCGATATATTGCTTTTTAAACCTTATACTTATATCCGTTACCTTCGCACTACCTGTGGCTGACTATATAACGGCTAACTATATTCCCGTCGCATCTGAAAATTTCTCTGATTAGTTATCAAAAAATGGCAGTTATTGGGAACCCAGTTAGGCCTATAACTCCACCAGGTTCTTATTCCTTAGCTGATTTACCGCCGTTGATAATTGGGGGTGCTGTTTTCAATTTCCAGTATACGTCAAACCCTGAAAATGCTCCAGTGTACGAAATATTAAACAGGGCATTTCAAAATGGCCTCACTGCTATTGATACTTCTCCTTACTATGGACCAAGTGAAGTCTTGTTAGGTCAAGCCTTAAAGAAGTTACACGAAAAGGGACTCTGGTCAAGAGAGAGTTATTTCATTTGTACTAAAGCCGGAAGAGTAGGATTAGATGAGTTTGATTACAGTCGTAAATCTATCCATGATTCCATCCTTAGATCTTTAGAAAGACTCAATACTACTTACCTTGATTTGGTATACTTACACGATATTGAGTTTGTTGAAGAACGTGACATTTTGGAAGCTTTGAAAGAATTAAAGTCCCTTAAAACCAAAGGTATAATTAAGAATATTGGTGTTTCTGGGTATCCAGTTGATTTCTTATATAAGATCTCTTTGGCAGCTTATAAGGATCCAGAAATTGGTGGGTTGGATGCTATTTTGTCATATTCCAATGGATGTATTCAAAACACAAGATTATTTGATTACTATGATAAATTCCGTAAAGATTGTGGGATCAAAAAGATCATGAATGGATCAATTTTAAGTATGTCATTATTGAGATCAGGTAAAACTCATGCATTCCATCCAGCTTCTGAACTGTTAAAACAGGCAGTAGATAATGTAGCTCAAAAGTTGTTGGATGAAGATGATATAGAATTAGCTGATTTGGCTACTAGATTTGCTTTAAAACATTGGCTTTTTGATACTATTGAAGACAATCAAGCTAAACTGACTTGGAATCAACATACTTCAGTCGTGTTAGGAATTTCTACCACTGAGGAATTGGATTTAGCCATAAAGAATTACTGGCAAGTCAAGTTAAATGTCGATGGGGTTAATAAGGCTGATGATGATAAATTTGAAGAAATAAAGCAAGTTTTAGGAGATCATTTCAATGAATTATGGGAAAGTGGTATCACACATTAATTGGTGGAGCCAATTAGAAGGATGGATTATATATAAAATGTGTGTATGATTAATGTTAGGAATAGATTTGGTTTGTCCTCTAAGTATTTGGTTTTGTGTCACTTGGCCTTGTGTCTAGTTTTGTGTCACTCCAAGAATGGGTCAGTGGTTTTGTGTCACTCTAGGAATTACGTTTGATCCTGTCACTCTAAGAGTGTTTGCTTATTGTTTTTGTGTACATCACTAAGATGGATCGTTGGCTTTGTGTCACTCGCTTTATCTTGCAACTTCGCACCATGTCTAAAAGACCTAACGAAGACAACGCAGAAACAGTTATCCCATTGGATAACAAAAAACAAGTCACAGTACGTAAATTCAATAATATCAAATTGGTTGATATTAGGGAATTCTACGTGGACAAAGCTACCGATGAAAAGAAGCCTGGTAAGAAAGGAATTGCTTTAACTGAAGCAGTATGGAAGAAATTAATTGAAAACAAAGATGAAATTCAAGAGGCCTTAGACCAATTGGGCGACGATCAGAAAGAGAAACGTAAGAAGGTTGAAAAGTCAGAAAAGTTTGTTGTTAGTGATGATGAAGAAGAATAGGGTTGAAAATTAGGGAGATAATTGATAATGGGTCCTCGCGGTATCTGGCGGTATTCTGACGGTAGTCGCCTTAGATTTGCGTTATTGCGCGACAGACAATTGAGTCAGATAGCAAGGTAAGTAGTAAACTTTGGAGATAGATAAAAATAGAACCACAGCACTTAAAGATTTCAAAGTACCTCTATGGTTTATGCATAGTATAGACCTTCAACCATTACTTCTTTCGTCTAATATCCTCTACTTAAAGCGGCACTTACCAGCTGCCAAGGATGCACGGTCTTCCATACGCGCTATACATTGTGAGACTCGCAGCAATTTCAAGCATCATCTAATTTTAGGCAGCTTTGTATTATAGACAAATTATATTGTAATATTAATTAAACTTATTTATTGGCAACCACAGAAGTACACAAAAGGAAGTTACACAAAGAGAAGTTACACAAAAGGAAACCAAAGAAATGAGTAAAGATTTCAGTGATGATAATTCAGTATCATCCAAGAAATTCTCAGCATACATTGATCATAGACAGTATAATGATTTAGCACAAATACATTCTCCTTCAAGAACCAGAAAAAGAAGCCAAAAGGGCGAGAGGTCATCCAAGTTCGAGAGACCTTCAAGATCAGAGAGAATGAGGTCTGATAGAGCCAGATCTGATGGTGAAAGTGGGTTCAAAAAGGGGACCTTTTCTAGTAATGATTTGTCATATCCAGGAGAACTGTTACCATTAACCAATCATAACTTGAGGAATTTCAATAGTACAAATGAATCCATATCACCTAAGAATACTCCGTACCTTAATGATACGATTTTGGTGGATATGGACCAATTGAATAGACAACAAGAACAAAGAGAGGAAAACCGTAATGAGTTCGATGATACGATCTTTCACTTCAATGATAATGACAGTTACAACTCCTTGGAATTCGGAGAGTCAAATCCAAGCTCAGAGCACTCTTCAGACTCCACGTCATTGGATGATGTTTGTTTTGCGGAGTATTATGATGATAATCAAGAGACCAATGCTGTGCAATGGCCAGACTTGAAAGTGTTGCAAGAGTTCATTGATAATGAAAGTCGTCATGTAGACGATCAAGGCTTTGAACATGATGATCATGTGAACTTCAGACTAGATCTGAATCAAAAACTGAAGAAAGATGTTGATACGTTATCATCACATTCCAATTCTCTTAAATTTACTCCAACTCCTATACAGCCATGGGATAAACCTAACTTGACCCATACATCGAGTTACAATCCGATATTGAATAAAAGAAGACATGAAGAGTATAGGTTTACGTATTTTAGAGATAATTTAAGTAAGACGATCCATTCTCCAAATTTGAGTGGTCTTTTAGGAAATCATGCTACCAATGAAGAGAGGGTCAACTTACGTCAAAAATGGAGAGATGAACAACAGAATGATGATGAAAGTGATCTGAAACCTTTAACTTTGCAAGATCTTTTCCAGCCAGATTATTATACCGAATCTATGAATACGGTTAACAGAGAATTGAATAAGGAATTGAAGGAGTCTTTTAAGGATAAAGAAGAAAGACCTAGTTCTTCTAATTTGACACAAATGTCAGACAATACCAACCTTCAAGTTAAGAACTTACTTACCAAGCAATTGGATGCTCCTACTCCTAAAACTGGTACCATGACCTCATCGATGATTTCGAACGAGTATAAGCCATTTTGGTTGGATGTGTTCAATCCTACAGAAGAAGAAATGAAAGTGTTATCGAAGACCTTCGGTATTCATCCATTAACAACAGAAGATATCTTCTTAGGAGAAGTTAGAGAGAAAGTTGAATTGTTCAAAGGGTACTACTTTATATGTTTTACTTCGTTTGATATTGTGTATGAACGTAAGAAGCAATTACGTAAAGAACATGAAAGGAAATTAACGAAACTTCAAGAACTTCAAGAAGCTAATGAAGATAGGAATTTCTTAACCAAGATCTATCACAGCATAATGGGAAGAGATGATAGACATGGGTATCAATTGAGTCATAAGAGTAAGACAAGTTCAATCAAATCTACTGGGAAGAAGATTAGAGAAGGAGAATTAAGTCCATTGTCAATGTATATGATTGTGTTCAAAGATGCAGTCATAACCTTTCATTTCAGTGCAACCCCACATCCAATTAATGTTAGAAGAAGAGCTAGGATTTTAAAGGACTACTTGACAGTATCAAGTGATTGGATTTCGTATGCATTGATTGATGATATCACTGATCTGTTTGCACCAATGATTGAAAGTATTGAACAGGAAGTCAATTCAATTGAAGAAGCGATTTTAAGAATGCATGCAGGTGATAACGATGATCTGGATAGCGATTATGATGATGATCTGGACAGTGAATTGGTTGAAAGAAGACCAGATAGAGAAAGATCCGACAGAGAAAGACCACAAGAAAGAGAAAGAGATGGTAGAAGAAAAAATACCAAAGATATCTTCTATAAAAGATCAAGATCAAAATCAACCGTTGGTCAAAAAGGGTATGCTCTTTTAGATAATGGTAATCTTAGACTGAGAAGGTCTGCAGTTACATCATCATCAAGTTCAAGTTCTAAATCTTCATCAAAGATTCTTGGTTGGAAACGTAAAGGTGATATGTTAAGAAGAATTGGTGAGTGTAGGAAAAGAGTAATGTCAGTATTAAGACTTTTAGGTTCAAAAGCTGATGTCATTAAAGGGTTTAGTAAACGATTGAATGAAACAGAACTTTATGATTCAAAGAAATATCAAGGTATTCCTCAACTGAGACAAGAGATTACTATGTACCTTGGAGATATTCAAGATCATATCATTACTATGGTTCAATCATTGAATCATTACGAGAAATTATTAGCAAGGTTTCATTCTAATTACTTGGCTCAAATTAATATCGATATGACCAAGGTTAATAATGATACTAATGACGCTTTGGGAAAGATTACGATTTTAGGTACTATTGTCTTACCTATAAATGTGGTTACTGGATTATGGGGTATGAATTGTATCGTACCAGGACAAGATGCACCAGGGTTGACATGGTTTTTCTCGATTTTGGCATGTATGATAGCATTTTCGTTCTTTGCATATAATTATGCAAAAAGAGCATATGGATTATAAAAATATCTGTAGAGAATCTGCAGTTATATGTATATTTAATAAAAGTGCATAACAAAAACGCTTCGCCCCTCATCAGATCCTAAAATTGCGCATCCCAAACTGAAATTTACATACACATCACACCTATAATGAGTATTCAAATGTCATTGGTGTTCATCACCCTTATCATTGAAATGGTTATCTTATCCCTGTTAGTATTACCATTACCTCATGTATTACGTAGAAGATTCATTTACACCGTTGACACTTTACGTAAGAGTCAAAACGTTAAAGTTGGACTTATATTCTTTACTATCATCTTGGGATTACAATTTTTCGATTGCCTTAATCGTTTACAAAGAATGGATTATGTAAGAAACCCTTATTATGTGAATAATTTGACTGGTTCAATGCTTAATAATGATCAATTGGCATCCAAGTTCTATTCCCAAAGGAACTTGTACCTCAGTGGAGCAGTGTTATATTTAGAATTGGCTATTTATAGTATCACTACCATTGTGAGGAAATTGGTGTTGAAGGAAGACAAGCTTAGATCAATTGATAGTAAAGATGACAAGGGAGAAGTTGAAAAGTATCAGCAATTGGTTAAATTAAGGGATCAGGATATAGACACTTTGAAGAAACAAATCAATGGGATCCAAAGGGAATACGATAGTTTGAATAGTCTGAAGATCACCAAGGATGATTAGGTGTTTATTGGTGTAGCTTTCGTGTAGCTTAGGGATTTTGTGCTGTGTTTGTGGTGTATTTGTGGTATTTAAGTCGGTGTTGGTGGATAAACTTGAGGTACTTAAGGCCGGTGCTGCGTTGGTGCTGGGAAGTGCTGTGGTGCTGCGTTGTGCTGCTGCTGAGGTGCTACTGAGGTACTATGCTAATGCCGTGCTAATGCCGTGTGCGTACTAAAGCCGTTCTTGTATAACTAAACTAGTACATCTATTATGGTAGTCTGATTATATATATAATACATCACTCGTTAAGCTTTCACTTCCCCGCATATGCCTATACATGTCACCATCTAAGCTTTCACAAGCACTCGTGATTGGCAGGTTTTTAGCCCTTTGACGTCTTCTATCGTACCACCAAATTCCAACGTTAATAATTGTTCCATATTAACCTTTACTGTTAATCTTCCGATATTACAACCTTATATTGTTAGAACAATAGTTATTGACACCTGATTGGTAGGCAATACCCTGCCTCGGTTAGCAATCCCCTTACATAAAGTTTAAATAAGGTTAAATAAAAGCAGGAACCTCATCAACATCACATCCCGAATTCATCTAATACTATTGTGAAACAACATGTAAAATATGTTTAACCTAAATTAAACAATAGCATGTAAATCATCCCTTCTTTACAGAACTAGAATTCCTCATTGAGTAAATCCGATAGGTCACCATACAGTTACATATGCATAATAAAATAAACTTCAAATTTGAATTACCCAATACCTTTATAATTAATGATTTTTTACAGTTTAACAGTTTCATTACGAAATTGATTGCATGATTTAACCTTATAAAAATAGGAGATTTGCTACTTAAAGTAGATAGCGAAACGTTTAGGCAATAACCTGCATCGTCTAGACGTAATACGTTTAGCGGTTATACACATATCCGTTTGGTGGCACGGAAAAGTGATAATCCACTGTCCCTCTGATGTCATATGCAAGTTATATCTGCGAAGGCAATTACTATACAGATCGAACGCCGGGGACGTTAATTATAATTAGAAAATTATATTGATTGATAAATGTTGTTCCGTCAGTTTAAGTGTCTGAGCATATTTCTTCCGAGGCATGACTTGCATAATCATTCGATAATTTAGGGACAATTCTATATTATAATACAAATGCTATAAATACTATAGTTACACGTGATCTGGAATCTTCAATGCTTATACAACAAATCACAATTTTATACAGGGAATCCGATCAAGATCAAGATCTTCAATGTGTTAATTAGACCCCAAATTATTAAGTATTACATTAGCAATTTTTAGCACATTTATAGCAAACTACTATTAATTTAATTTGATTCTACACATACAAGGTTTCGTGATGAATGCCTTATTTTCGATTGACATTTAGGTCTAGTTGACTACTGTGGGAGGACCTGATTAACAATTGGTTAGCAATTGGTGAAGCTGTGACTTGATTTGTTATTTTTGACAGCAAATGAGTGAGCTATCAAGTTCAATAGAGACTAATCCTTCTTCTCTTCTTCTTTCTTAACAACCCCTTGATATGGATAGACTTGATTAGTATTATTATAATATCCATTATAATAATATTGATTAGGAATTTGATATTGATAACCATAGCCATAAACACTATTATTGACCATGGGTTGTTCGGGATTAATTGGCATTAATCTTCCAGGTTGACCATTTGGACCTGAAGGCGCAGTTGAAGTTGATGAATTACCAGCAACTGATGTTTGAATTGAGTTAGCTGATGGTATTGAATTATTTGAATTGGATGATGTTGGCACTGATACTGATGAATTGTTAGCAGTACCAGAATTATCATAATATTTGTTGGAAGTAATTCCGGTCTGAATTACTCTTTTTATATCTCTAACAAATAATGGATATAATAAATCAACAATTCCTTCACGTTGAGCCATTGCTAAAGCTCTTTCAAAAGGTATCCAAACTCCTTTTAAATGCATTGATCCAATTTTAACCACATGTCTGACTTTTTCCAGCTTTAAAATTCCATCTCTTCTTCCACGAGTCATTTGTGCTACATTAAGTAATTTTGTACCATTAATCATATTATTATCAGCTCTACGAACTACACTGACATTATTAGCATCAACTTGATAACATAAAGTTTTCTCATCTTCCCACATGGTGGTGGTAACTCTTGGACGAATCCCTGGAGGTTGGTATTGACCAACTGTTGAATTTGTGTTTAATTCAGTATTAGTATTACGGAAATTGGTACTAGCTCCTGGTCCAATTCCAACTCCAACCGCAGCAGTATTAGAAGGAATTGAATTATTTTGACTTGGATTTGTAGCTGTGGAACTAGCGTTTTCTTGAGGGATCATTGGTGCCATATAGTTTTGATTTTGAACATGAACTTGTCCACCAATTTGTCCGCCAGTTTGTCCACCGACTTGACCACCCACTGGTGCTTGTATAGAACCTGGGGTTTGGGTTTGTGGTTGCAATTGTTGGGGTTGTTGACCTGGCTGTGGTTGGCCTTGTTGTGGTTGATGTTGAAGTTGCCCTTGAGGTTGTTGTTGACTTTGAACTTGTGCCGCTATCTGTGGCTGTCCCTGTACTTCAGTTGGCGCTTGATTTATTTGACTTCCTTGACCTGCTGGTGGTTGTCCTGGGGTTCCTTGTCCTGCCGGTGGTTGCCCTGGTTGTCCATAGTATCCGTATGGATAACTTTGTTGATTGTAGTAATATGGATAACCTTGTTGATTATAATATTGATACTGGTATTGCTGAGGATAATTTGGAGCATTCAAAGATGGAATGGAATGATTCGGCAGTTGATGATATGGCTTGTAATCATGGTTGTTATTATTATTATTCTCTAGATTCGACATCGCTTTTCAACAATAAAAATGATATGTATCACTGGAGAAAGTTTTATGTCAACTATACGTTAGTCAAACCGAAATTTATGTTGATAATTTTTTTTTTAAAAAAAGGCTCTCATGTCGCACCTTCACTCAATCTTTTTTTTTTTAATTTTTGGCATTTTCTTTTTCGTAGAGTGGAATTTACAGGTTAGCTTAAACATACGAGACTTTGTTTATGAATTCATGTAAGGTGTACATTTCATTGGTTATCATACACCAACTTAGGAATTGACCAATATCAAGCTTTTTACATTAGCATTTTTATGTGGGATTTATGTAACATACTCTACAATTATTGGAGGTTTAAAAAATTTTTAGGAGGTACCTAATATTCGGCGAAAAGTGCTGAAAAAACATTATGTAGTAAATGACGCTAATGCCGGAATTATTTTTTTTTAGAAAAAAAATCTTTACAAAATATATGCCATCTGTGACAAAAGCAATGTCCGATTAAATAAATATAATTAAGAGGGCCCTTGCCAGATATCCGCTTATTTAATAATTATCAAGATCTAACATTTTATGTTTACCGATATGGGGTGGATTTATACATACCGTTGATCTAGTAACTGTATTTAAACCCTGTGAACCTTAATTAACAATAGCCAGGCTGAAGTCATGGTTCAAAGTTTGTTAGTTACTGATGACTACATTAGCTATGATTATGAACCTGTTTATATTGTATGCTGCATGAACCAATTCTTCGTGGCAGCCTCATTTGGTGTAAACTCACCTCAATCAAACCCCCTTAATAGTCATCGCCTTCTGGTCAATGGTTAGAGATTAGCAGTACTAGACTAATGCAAAAACTAGTCACCTCCAGCCTAAGTTACTGGAATTTCATTTGAATTCAACGTTCGCTTAAACCTAAACTAAAACGCGTAAATTAGACAGCCAACAACCATGGAGTTGATTAATCAGTGCGTCATGTAAATCATCAAGTAAAGCGTCAATGTATCGCTTGTACACCTTCGTACTGCAATCCGTATTACATTATGAGTATATGTGTTGTGGTAGGTCTCGCAGCATCTTCGTACAGTTTATTACTAGATTCAGAAATGGAATAGCATTAATTCCACCAATTTTAAAATTATTTTTCAATTCCGTATGGTTACGGGACATTTCAAATATTATCTATATACACTCCCGACATTTAACTTGCAAAAGAATTCAGATTAATGATGCATGATTCGTCAAAAGTTCCTAAACCCTATTTTTGAAAAAAATTTTCTAATCACCTTTAAATTGATTCATGACTTCGGCAATTCTTATTTACAATTCTAGTTCGATATTTAGAACTTTATTAATAAATGCTACATATTTTGATGCATCTTTCAAATAGGGGAAGAAAAAAACAATTGTATAAATCCTCGGAAAATGCGTGATGTTTTTTTCCTTATTTTTTTTTTTTATAATAATTAATGTCTTCTCGTAGTAGTTTAGAGGTGTAGAAACGAAAATTCATGCAAAAATAAATCGGACAGAAATTGTTAAAATATTTTCCGTTATACATTTTATCCCAATTATTCGAAAAACTGTATTCATGATAAGAGGTATGTTCTTAACGCCGTAGATCATTTTCAATCTGTAAAAAATGTAATAGTGCCTTTACGGATTTATAAAACACTGACTACATACATCAACGTAAGTTTGAGGTTGTTTCCTGTACCTTTCAATGGCGTCAAGCTTGTACTTCACACAGAAGATTTCAAAACTAAAATTCTACATTAATTAGTAACCTTAAAATTTCCTGCATTATCTGAACCTGTAAATCTTTCCAAGAATTGTTTTTGTGTACGTATTGTTTTTTTTTTTTTTTTTTTCGTTCACTCGAATGTGTCCCCTTCTGATACGAATTGACCATGTTTATCGTAAACTAGTTACGTATAATGTCCGTAGTGTACGCCAGGAAAAACCGAAATTGTCAAGATTTAAATTTTCTATACATATTATACATAATAAACGAAGGTTCCTTAACCAAGGACAACGGCACCCACCGGACTTTAACTTAAGTTCCGTTTTCAAGTTTCATGTTTGGAGGCCCAGGTTCAGCGGGCCGCATAGAATAAACATTGTTAGCGCATTGCATCAGATCCTTCGCTCACATGGTTCTACTGATCCTTCAATAGAGCTACTGCCCTGAAGATCATTTGTACCACATTGTCAATTTGCAGCAGATTTGCTGTCGCACCTATTCCCATGATTTCATCAACAAAAATAATTTCTTTGTAACCCTTACCATTACGTCAACTTAGGCCCTTTTCTAACGTTTACTAAAAATACCCTAAATTTTCTCCACTCTTGATTAAAGTTTCAAATTTAACCTCTCTTCACTATCACTCAACTCCTCATCAAAATTCATGTTCATGCCAAAGGTGGGTCTGTGGTTCCTAAACAAAATGAACTGAATTTGCTTCCTCAAACTATTGATCAACATCCGTTGTAAATTCAAATCATCTTTCATCATGAAATTATCATTCATGAGATTGTTCATCATTGGGTCTCTTTCTGTGGTTTGCTTGTTCACAAATGGAATGAGTTTCTCATCAACTTGGTACCGTAACCTTTCTAATTCGTAGTTTAAGTATACCAACTTATCTTGGTCAATATCCTTAAAGTCTTTGAACTTGTTGATCTCTTCAATTGGTTCATTATACCCTAAGTTGGTTACTTTGCCTTGAGTGATCAGATTAAGGATCTTATTTATTTGACGTTGTAAAAACATGTTCTCTTCACTAAGACTACTGACTTTATCGTTAAGTTGATTATAATACGGTAAGAAGTTCACAAGTGCACATCCATTAGTGACATGGTTCTCCAATGATGGTTTTGTGGCTGCTATGAATTTACAGCCAATCTCTTTGGCTGGACATATGAACTTAGTCAGCTTACAATATTGTTGATGACTATCCAAACTTTTGAACGGTATCATATCATTACCACAAAGTTCACAAACCTGGTAGTTTTCATCACATTGGGTTTCAAGGTGGATTTGGGCAGTGAGCTTAGTTATGTTAGTTTGACAATGTTCACAAGGGTATAACTTATGGAGACATATATGTGGTTCTGGTTCATTAATTGCTGTTTGTGTATCTTCTATGATCAGTTCATTATCACTTGAATGTTCTTCGTTGTCATCTTCATCAATCTCATCTTCCTTTTGTGGATCTTGTACCAAAAATCGTCTCTCTACTAATAAATCACAGACTCTTTCACCTCTTTTACCCCCACATTTTACACCTGTAAATTCACAATCTGTTATTACATGGTGTTCCACCTCCCACCTACACCCACTCCATTCACATCCTCTTTCTTGATTCAAACAATACACC
The DNA here is from genome assembly GCA_030574835.1 of Yamadazyma cerambycidarum. Taxonomy (NCBI): domain Eukaryota; kingdom Fungi; phylum Ascomycota; class Pichiomycetes; order Serinales; family Debaryomycetaceae; genus Yamadazyma; species Yamadazyma cerambycidarum. Next base: position 582,643 of record JAJMFR010000005.1, read on the forward strand.
TTCAACTCATCTACTAAATTATTGATCAATACTGGGGTAGGAAACAAGTCATCAGTACTAGGATCTATGGGGGTCCTATCTAACGGACATAATCCAATAGGTTGGGTTGTATTATCGGAATTCGTCATTTTAAAACATTCACGTATACAATCATTACAAAATGTATGGCCACAGATGGTTGTCATGGGTCTAATGAATGGTTGTTGACAGATAGGACAACTTAAATGATCAGTTGGGGTAGCATACTTTAGATTTCTTAAATCTGGCTGACCTGGATAATTGAACCCAACCCCCAATTTTACATCCTCATAATCTTCACTATCGTCATCTTCACTGTCTGAGTAGTCTTGCTTACTACCTAACTCTTCGAATCCTCTTGCTAGTTCTTGTAAACGTTGATAATCCATAATATCATAAGATAGAGTTTCGCACTATAGGGTTCTCGGTTGTTTTATAGACCGGGGTCCCACATCGGTGTATTCTCACTAAGCCAGGCCGTAACTTTCACTAAACGAGGTCCTAACTTAGGCATGGCTCGGCCTAACCTAAATAGTGCGAACTCCACATTAACCACCAGCACACATGAAATCGGTACTAATGATACCAATTGTGCTGAGAAGATCAGTGCTGTCATCGGTAACATTCACCCCTAAGCTAAAGAACCAATCCATGGGGAGATTGAGAATACCGTTGTTGAAAAGTCCCAGTCATTTAGGTCATTTCAGTTCTAGGGTTAATAGACTTTATAATGAGGATAAGTATAGTGCTAATGTTCTAAATATCAATGGATCAGTGGTATTTAATTTCAGTATATTTGACGGACACGGTGGAGATGAGTGTTCTACATATCTCAGAGATCATTTGAGTCAAGAAATTGAACAAATAGATGTGGACAATGAAGAACTAAGAGATGAACTTATAAAGAAATACCTTACCAATATAGGAGGCTACTGGCGTAGATGGTATAGATCACGAAAGAATAACTTCATAAACATGTTGAATTCCAATAACCAAATCAATTTACAAAGTTTGGATGTCAGAGGAGATCTAGGGGTTCGATTACCGTTGAGTTTCCTTGATTGTGACTATAAATTCTTTGAAGAAGAGCAGAAATCAGGGTCAACTTGTACTTCCCTTCTTCTAGAGACATTTTATGCTGATCCTTCTACTTTTAAGACGGTATCGGAAGACTATTACTTCGATAGGGGCACTATATCCAAATTAACAGTGGCTCATGTTGGTGATACTAAGGCCATTATAGTTGATAAGCATGGTGAAGCACATTCGTTAACTACGGAACATCATCCTTCTAATCCTATAGAAGCTTCCAGACTTCGTAAGTATGCTGCCAACTTTGTAATGACTGATTCTTTTGGTGAAGAAAGGTTTATAGCATTAGCCAATACCAGGGCATTTGGTGATGTTAGTTATAAGAACATCGGAGTCACAGCTGAACCCGATGTTTTCGAGTTGATAATCGGTGACTCCTCAACTATAAGTTCCAAACTTAAGCCTAATGAAATCAGAGATTATACGATAGGAGGATTAGGTGGTGATGAAGGGTTTCTCATCCTTTGTAGTGATGGAGTTACCAATGAAGTTACCGATCAGGAAGTAGCTGATATTGTCATGAACACCTTTAATATGAGAGGTCATAAAGCTACACCCCAAAATTGTAGTGAAGAAGTCATAAAGTTTGTAGAGTACATTGGAGGTGATGACAATGCCACATGTTTGGTAATACGGCTAAACGGATGGGGAAGATGGCCTATTAGAGATAGAACTGGTCCATTAAGACAACAAAGAATGGAGGACCTGTTTAGAAGGGAAGATAGAGGATAGATAGACTAGCATAATTCATAGATCATAATGTATATTATATTTACAGGTATTGTTATTTGTCGGGGTGTGCACTTTGAGTTTGTGTACGTTTGTGTACGTTTGTTTCTTTTGTGTTTGTGTATATTGTGCTAGGGTACATCTTTGTTTGTGTATGTCGTGTTTGTCTTTGTGTTTGTGTAATGTAAAGTTCAACTCCAGACACCATTTGTTACGACCATGCTAAATAGGTATTACCACAAAATATTACCCAAACACAAACAACACCACTTAACCCTTCTTGGTAAACTTATATGTAAACTTCTGCCTAGTTGGTACGAATTCTCCTAATTTACTCCCCACCATTTCATCCGTAATATCTAATTCAACGTACTCTTTACCATTATGGACTTGAAATTTTAAACCTACGAATTGAGGAATGACGGTACAGCTTCTGGCATTGGTTCTTATTGGCTGCCCTGTCTTTATGGCATTACCTATAGGTAATGGAACGATATGAGGACCTTTCCAAGCCGATCTACTAAGTAAGGTAAAGCTTGGGAACATGTTGAAAAATTTTGATGCGACATGGTGAGGATTTGAGCTAAAACCTAAGGGACAAAGTCGCGATGAGATAAAGTTATGTTTGCACAGAGGTTTGATCCAGATGTGGTTGAAACCGATAGGAAGAGGAAGCTAAGTGACAGTGACGTGGAGGTGGACGATGGCAGTGATAGTGGGGAGGATATTGAGATGAAGGGAGAGGAAGAGAGTGACAATGGAAGTGATAGTGACGAAGAAAGTGAGAGTAGTAGTGAGGAAAGCGAAGATAGTAGTGAAGAGAGTAGTGAAGAAGATAGTGGAGAGGACAGTAGTGAAGAGGAAAGTAATGAAAAGGACACAAAAACAATACAAGAAAACACCAACACAAACGGTGAAGTGACACAAATGGAAACTGATTCACAAATGGAAGATTATGTATCTAAACATTCATCAATATTTAATAAATTCAAATCACTTCAACCACAACCAGCCTTACCAACCCCAGAAGAAATCCAATATGAACCAATTGGCCCAATACCACAACCTGAACTCCCTAGAGATCCTAAGCTTCGACAATTGGCTATTAATAATTTGAATTGGTTGGCTAAACCCATATATGCTTCACCAGATACCACAAGGCCATTTAGTGAGTTTGACTTGTCTACCACATTAAAAAGAAATTTAAGCCAAGGTGGATTCGAAAATGCATTTTCTGTACAATTAACCGTTTTAGAGATCTTATTAAATGACATAGCCAAACAGAGGTTGAATCCAGACATTAACGGAGATTTATTGGTAAATGCTTCAACAGGGTCAGGTAAGACATTAGCTTACACTTTACCAATTATCCAAAGTTTACAAACAAGGATCGTACCCCAACTTAGAGCAATTGTGCTAGTACCCACCAAGCCATTAGTAACACAAGTTAAACAAAGCTTTGATCAATTATGTAAAGGAACAAATCTTTATGCTATGAGTTTTAAACATGATGTTTCCATAACCGAAGAAGCTAATAAATTCAGTACCAATGTTCCTGATATAGTGGTCTGTACCCCCGGAAGATTGGTAGAGCATATAAACAATGGTACTATAAATCTCAAGTATCTTAAGTATTTGGTAATAGATGAGGCTGATCGTTTATTAAACCAATCATTTCAAAATTGGTGTGATGTAGTGATCAAGAAACTTGAGCTTGATCAACCAGCAGTGAATTTACAACAAAAATTCGGAATTCAAGCTCAAAAATTGATCTTTTCTGCAACTTTAACCACAAATGCAGGGAAATTGTCATTGTTAAAATTCCACAAACCAAGGTTGGTTATCATAAATGATACTGAAACATTAGTAAATGAAATGTTCTCAGTTCCAAGGTTATTACAGGAATATGTCATTAAGTATGGTACGGCTAAGAATAACATCAAGCCATTGATCTTAGCAAAGTTCTTGTTACACACAAACAAATTGGCCAATGTCTTGGTGTTCACAAAATCAAACGAATCATCCATAAGATTATCAAAAGTATTAGGGAGCTTATTCACCAAATTTCAATCGACTAACGGACACAAAGCCAACGTTCAATATTTAAACTCAACTAACAATTCAGCAGCATCAAGAAACAAGATTCTTAAAGACTTTCAGAGTGGTGTCATTAATGTGCTTGTAGTAACAGATTTAATGGCTAGAGGAGTTGACATTCTTTCCATAACAGACGTGGTGAACTATGACATACCCAACTCTAGTAGAGAATACATCCATAGAGCAGGTAGAACTGCAAGAGCTAATAATGTTGGTAATGCTTATACTTTGGTGTTTGGTAAAGGAGAGACCAAATGGTTCAACAAGATAATGCTGGAGGTAAGTAGAACAAGAGATATAGAGGCATTTGAAGAGAAGGTGGTTGAGAAAGAAGACGAAGAAGTGTTTAAGCAGGTTTTACTGAGTTTACTGGAGGAAGTATGATGTAGTATGTGTAGAATAATATAGTCATTAAGTTTCTCTTTGTACTTGTTTTCGTGCTTGCTTTTGTGTCTTTTTGTGTCTTTTTGTGTATTTGCTTTTGTGTACTTGTTTTTATCTCCTTGTGGTTTTGTGTACTCTGTGTTTGTGGCAAGAAGATCATCGCGGCTGCGAAACTGATAGCATGAATGAACTTGACTCTTTAGGAGTTAAGGCTATAGATCAAACAGAGCTTGAAACCACAATCACAAAACAAGCCAATGAAGCTATACATGCTAAAGATCAAGAGTTAGAACAGAAAAGACTTGACAAAGCTCAAGAGGATCTCAAAAAGACCAGAAGTAAGATTCGAACTCTTGAACGTAAATTACAAGGAGCAAAGATAAGTGAAAGGACCCTGATTCAAAGGGATATAGAATGGTTTACAGAGAATGAATTAGAGCCCTTGAAGCAGGATATTGAGGAGATAAAGGGTAGAATGAAAGAGGAAACTCCAACCATTGAAGAAAGTGGTGATAAGATGGTAGGAGAGACAGAGCGTGAATATTTGATTAGAACCGGTAAAATCACAGCCTTTGGTACAGAAACTTCATTTGATGATGAAAATAAAGGTGAAGAAGCGAGTCATGTGAATTTAAGGCAACCAGGGTTTGTTCCAGGATCTCAATTTGTATCCATACAGGAAGAAGATGAAGATAAGGATGATGATGAGGATTATAATTATGACGTTGAGGATCCAGAAGTCTTGGAAAGAAATCTTGATGATGGTGATGAGGAGTTATATCAAAGAAGGTTAAAAATTTGGATAAGGAATAGGTCAAAGTTAAGAGAAGAAGCTAAAAAGATTGAAGAAGTGGAGACCAATTCAACCAACACTAATACAAGCACAGACACCACTGAACCAGAACAATTCAAACCCCATCCTACAATATCTGACTCTAAATTGGATGATAAATTTAGACTTCCCGGAGATATACATCCTTCGTTATTTGATTATCAGAAAACGTGTGTTCAATGGTTATGGGAATTATATAACCAAAAGACTGGTGGTATACTTGGGGATGAGATGGGATTAGGTAAGACCATTCAAGTGATATCATTTATAGCCGGATTGCATTATTCTAAGATGCTAGATAAGCCAGTCTTAATTGTTGTACCTGCAACTGTGCTCAATCAATGGGCAAATGAATTTCATAAATGGTGGCCACCTTTAAGGTGTGTAATCCTTCATAGTATTGGTACAGGTATGGGTAAGAAAGTAGACGAAGCCAAGTATGAAGAATATCTTCAACAGGATCTGGATAATTTCGATGATAAGGGTTTTAGCAAATCTGTCACTGCTAACAAAATCAAGGCTAAGATCATTATAGATAAAGTTGTTGAGTCGGGCCATGTTTTAATTACTAGTTACGTTGGACTTAGGATATATAAAGACTTATTGCTTCCACAAAAATGGGGTTATTGTATATTAGATGAAGGACACAAGATCAGAAATCCTAATTCGGATATTTCCTTAGTGTGTAAGCAAGTAAGAACATATAATCGGTTGATTTTAAGTGGTACGCCTATTCAAAATAACCTTATAGAATTATGGTCATTATTTGATTTTATATTTCCTGGTAGATTAGGTACATTACCTATTTTTGAACAACAATTTGCAGTACCTATAAAGATGGGAGGGTATGCAAATGCCACGAATTTACAAGTTCAGACAAGTTATAAATGTGCTACAACTTTAAGAGATCTTATATCACCATATCTTTTAAGAAGGTTAAAGAATGATGTTGCTAAAGATTTACCCAAGAAGCAAGAGATGGTATTATTCATTAAGTTAACTCAATATCAACAGGATTTATATGAGAGTTACTTGAAAAGTGAAGATTTGAATAGTATCCTTAAGGGTAAAAGAAATATGTTACTGGGAATTGATGTTTTAAGAAAGATATGTAATCATCCTGATTTATTATTGGATAATAAAAGTAGTTGGGGATATGGTGATAGTAAGAAAAGTGGTAAGATGGAAGTTGTAAAGAAATTAATTGAAATATGGGGAGTTAATGATCACAAGATATTAATATTTTGTCAAACAAGACAAATGTTGAATATCTTAGAAAGATTTTTACAACGATTAAAAAGACCAAGACCAGAGAATTCAGAAGAAAGTTCTGATGATTATCCAACCCATTTTTCATATTTAAGAATGGATGGTACAACCCCTATATCAAAACGTCAAGATCTTGTGGATATGTTTAACAAGGATCCAAATATAACCGTTTTTCTTTTAACAACTAAAGTAGGAGGATTAGGTGTAAACCTTACGGGAGCTGATAGGATTATAATTTATGATCCAGATTGGAATCCTTCAACTGATATGCAAGCAAGAGAAAGAGCATGGAGATTAGGTCAAAAAAGAGACATTGTTATATATAGACTTATGATAACAGGGTCAATCGAAGAGAAGATTTATCACCGACAAATTTTCAAGACCTTCCTTACTAACAAGATCTTAAAAGACCCCAAACAAAGGAAGTTCTTCAAAATGAATGATTTGTATGATTTGTTCACATTAGGAGATCAAGATGAACAAGGTACGGAAACCGGAGCAATGTTCGATAGTAATGAAAGTCATTATAGTGGTACAAAAAGACGAAAAAAAGTACAGCATAATAATCAGGATGATTTTTTGCAAGTTGCCGGTATAATGGGAATTAACAAGATGGATAAATTCCATGGTGAAGAAGATGAAAAAACTCATGAGAGTGAATTAATGGAAGGAATATTCAAAACTAATGTACATAGTAAATTGGAGCATGATCAAATTTTTAATAGTAGTGAAAATAACAGTATAGATAAAGAAGTTGACAAGATTGTTAATAAGAGTATTTCAGCATTAAATGAGTCTAGGAAGTTAACCAGAAGGAATAAAATAGGAGTTCCAACATGGACAGGGAAGTTTGGCAAAGCTGGGAAATTTGGATCTTCAAATAATGGTAAAAGAGACTTATCATCGAAGAGCATTATCAGTAATATTAAACGACAAAAAGGATTAGCTGAAGGTGATAAATCCGGTGATAACAAATCTGGAGAATCCAAAGGTTCTGACCTGAAAGAAGAAACTTTCGATCATCTTTTACCAGATTTGATCAAGTTATTTGATGGGGATAAGTCGCTTAAAAGTACTCAAATCTTGTTACAAATGAAACATAAAATTGATGTAAAAAATACTCAACATATTCATATTGTTAAACAAATGTTACGTAAGATTTGTAATTGGGATACTATCAATAAAGTGTGGAAACTAAAGCAGGAGTATAGGGATAACAACTAAATGTAATTAGTTTAAGTTCATAATGGCATAATATATAGTACTATCAAACCTCAAAACACATTTCATACACACTACCAAAGTTTAATCAACCCTTCCCAATCACCATTAGCTCTTCTATTCCAATAACTCTTGTCTCCTCTCTTATAAAGCCATTCACCAACGTCAGGACCACTATTTGCAGAAGCTCCATGTTGTTCGAAGAAAAATGGTTCATGTTTCTTATTGGCACTTTCTAATTCTTTTCTTCTTGTTCTTTGATCTTCTTCCAAATCACACTTGATGTTTTCAGCTGAAGTTACATCAGCTTTCAAGTATGCTTGTAAATCAGGTCTTAATCTTGAATCAGTTGGTGCTAACTTGTCCTTTTCAATATCAGTGACTACCACCATTTCACTAGCAAACTTAGTAAATCCAAATCTCTTCTTAGCATTTGGTAATAATTCACCACTTTCCCAAATTAATCTTTCAGTAGTATTAGTCTTCAATGTTAAAGACTCAGTCCATGTTCCAAACACAGAATAGGCCAATTTCTTCTTATGGCTATCAAATGCATTTATAGTTAATTCCTCTGATCTTCCACTAAACATTCCACCTTTAGCAAACTCTACAACTGCCTTTTCCCCATTAGGACCTTTTACAGTCATAGAACCACTTGGTTCACTATATTTCTCACCTGCTATAATATTTTTTAATATTGAAGTTGGTTGACTCCATTGATAAACTTCACCGGTTGATTTCAAAGTTAATTTGATATTACCCTTGTTAAGAATTTCAGCAGTTTTACCCCAGAACTTTTGCGATGGTGATAAACTGAAATTTAAGGTCCATTTAGCAGATTCAACGAAAAATGCAAATACTGGAGGTCTATGACAAACTTTTTCACCAATTAATCTTATCCCTTTATCTTCTCTAACTAATTCAAAAGTTTCACCCAAAAGTGGATTGAATGGTTTTCTAATATTTCTTTCCTTTTCTCTGACTGATGATATACCACTTACTGCAAAAGCAGCAATTCTTAAAAGTTTTTCACCAGATGATTGAGATGAATCAACTTCTAAAGCATTATCAATTAAATCACAATATTCTAATAATTCTGCATATTTTTGTAAAAATGTAACAGGTTCATTCATATCAACTGGCATGGCAATAGATGTCAAATCTTTACCAACATTTTTACGGAAAAATCCTAAAATACTAGTAGGTGGTAAAGTCCATTCAGGAATGATAACTTCTCTTTCAACGTGATCACAAGGAAGAGGATATAAACTATTATCTTTATCAGCTTGTTGATCATCAGTATTGGATTCCATTTCATTATGAGTGTCAATTTCATGAATAACATCTAATCTTTCAGAATCGTGAGATGAAATATCTGAAGCATTAGAAGATTCATCATCATCTTCAGCTTCCTCCGAATCATAATCATCATCTTGGTCTTGATCTTGATCAGTTATTTCAACTACTGGACCATCTAAATATTCTTTAGCATCATGAAATTCGTTTGAAAATACTGAATATACATCATTTCTTGAATTTTGACTTCCATTAAATCTACTCAATAATTGCTCTAATTCAATACTGATTCCACTTATATCTTTATGAACCAGTGAATCACCTGAAGTACTTAACTGGTCCAACTTTAATTGAATTTTGCTTAACTCTTCAACAAATGGACTGGAATTAGTGTCATCTTCATAATTAACTTCCTTATGATAAATTGGATCATCATTTCCAAAATAAGTTTTCTTAATACTATTAAAAGTTTCAATCCAAACATCAAAATCAGTTTTATTCAAAGCTTTCAAATCCCAAACTTCCATTCCTGAATCAATAATAATTTCTAATCTACGAGCATTAGCACTTACAATGGATTGAGTTATTGGCATTTGACCTCTTAATTTACTATCATTAACTCTAAAATAAGATAAAGTACCATATTTCAAATTAAGAACAAAATATCTCTTAACAAAACCTTGTAATCTTTTACGTCTTTTCTTTAATAAAACACTTTGTAAGATTTCACCATTCTTTTGTCTAGAAATAGTTCCAGAACTTTCCGATCTATCTAAAGCATTACCAACTGATTCCTTAACTTTAGGTAATTCTTTTTCAGTTGCTAAAGAATTTTTTTCGGATGTTTCATCAGATTCAATTGCAGGTTCATTTAATTCAATCTTACTACCAAATAAAATCTTCTTACCAATAGTTTTAGAAAAACTATTATCAAATATGAATGCATAGACCCCCAGCTTTGGACAATTCAATTTCCCGTGAACCAATTCATTACTGATCAATTTGTTGTAATTTTTAATAAGACTCAAATCACCATTGTTGATATTATTGGTTAACGTGGCCAGTCTAGATTTAGTCTTATAGAAGCTTTCAGTTATCTTGTTAACCGATGACACTGAACTGCTTCTTAACCTTGATGATGATTGATTTGATGATAAGGTTGTTGATGAACTGTTGGGCAACGATGTCAAGCTATCTTCTTCTAAATCATTTTTCCTATAGATAGCGAAATTAACCGATTTCTTTAAAGGTTTAACTTGCCAATCAATTATGGAATTATCGGGAACTTGAACCCATTTTATAAGGAAGTCTTTAGCATGAACTTCAAGAGTTTCCATTTTGTGTTTGGTTTTGTGGTTGAAGAATTTGTGTCGAACCTTTTATAAATTAATTGAGTTTGGGGTATGTGTTGGTTTTGTGTTGGTTGGATTTGTGCGTGGATAACCGCGAGCGTGATTTTTGCAGCCGACCCCACGATAGAAGATCCATTACGTCAATGCAAGTGAAGTGATCATCGAAAGCAGTCAACAATTTGGAGTACAAAGAGGGTTAGATGATTTCAGGTACGGATATGCATAGACTATATGTAAAACTATATAAGTAAATATCTCGGATTTATAAATTCATATCATTATATTACTGTTTTAGGTAATGTAATTCTAATCACATGTTCGTTTTGTACTAAAAAAAATCTTACATGGATCTGGCATTCCTTACAACAAAGTTTCTTTTTTTGGAAATGGCTGTTAATTACTTCTACCTTCATTATCAATATGCTTCACGTGATATATATGATTATCACCTCCATAAACAACGATTTTATCATCATTAACTGTATATAATTGTCTGTGATTCTTATTGATCAACGCTTCTCCTTCTAAATGTAATTTACTAGGTTTAGAATTTTCTGCTCTGAATGGTAATAAAGGTGATGAAAAGTTAGAATGAGGTCTAGCTTGAATTATAGGTGATAATATTGGTGATAATGCTTCATCATGCCTTATAGCATCGGTCAACGCATTTTCGATGGCTTGTTCTATTAATTCATTCTCTGTGGTAGAATTAACGTTTATCAAAATCACTGATACTAATATACTACAGATCCCAACAATGTACATAGTCAAATTCTTACTGTTCTGATGGTTAGTTCCGGTGATGTATAATATGACATAATCAATGAAAATGGTTATAGGAATTGAACTAGTTAATGATAAGGATGTGATTAATGGACTTGTTAACAACAGGGCCAAAATGGTAGTAAAATCACTTACGTATGAGAATATTCCATTAATTAAAACCAGGAATAGAATCGTATTAGTTGGAGGTGGGAATTCGAATCTTTCCCAATCTAGATAATGAGCAATTATAAGTATAAATGGGGTGAATATTATGGTGAACATCCCCATATAACCGAACAATCTTCTTTCGTCTGTAGTTCTATTTGCCTTACCAACTTGTACTTTCATGATTATCAAATAAAATGCATACATAAACGCACCTATCAAGGTAATTGCATTGCCTAAACTAGGATTTTTAGGAACAAACTTATTATCATCACCGTTATTCATTGATTTGTTATCACTAAAATTGACTAACAACACACCAAAGAAACTTACACAAACACAAACAACTTTTTTAACTGTGAAATTATCGGTTTTAAGTAATGATCCTATAACTAATGTAAAGATTGATGTAGTTGATGATAATACTGTTTGATTGGATGCTGATGTATATTTCAATCCCAGTAATGCTGCTATGTTATAGCAAAGATAAATTGATGAAATCTTTGCCCCTAAAATAAGTTCTTCCTTTGTGGTTAATGGACTAGGTTCATCAAAACTATAGTCCCTGCTATTTATAGACTGATCTGATGTGCCAGTTTCAGTTCTGAAAAGATCTGGTAAGAAGTTCAAAACAAAACATGAACCTGCTAAACATGCAAACATCAACGGTTTCTGATATGTGTCATCTTTCAAAACCCCGTTGACTAATTCTAACCCTATAATCCATGACAGGACTGCGATAAAGATAAGGCCAATTCCTAATCTAAAGTTCTTGGTTTCACGTTGATGGATTATATCAACAATCTCTGATGCATCCTTGGCTATACTTGAATTGATATGATGGTGGTTCTCTCTTAATATAGGAGATTTGAGTGAAGACATGTTATGGTAAATATCCAAAGTTTGTTATCGATGATTATGTATATCGCAACCAATTTCCTCTTTGGTCGCGATTGCAACCAGGCGCCAATGCAGAGAATATGCGGATTTACCAGAGACTCGATCCGAACTTTGGTCAAATAAATATATATAAATAAATAGAATATGTACACTAGAAGTTATAAGTACTGGCTAATCTCTTTTGTAAATGTTCATGAGCAGTTATGACTTCTTTGGCACTGTTAGCACCTCTATTAGTAATCTTTCTAGTTTCAGCACTTGGAACTGGTTCTAATCTGGTATCATCATTTGGATGACTGAAGAATACAATAGAATATCTGTCTTGGCCAGTTTCTTGAACTTTAGCTGGGAATTTAACTCTATGGATTGTTGATTTCAATAATCCTCCGGTCCAATAACTTAATTGATCAGCTATGTTAACAATAATAGGTGGAGCCATTCCTGGGAATTTACTTTCATTATTTCCAATAAATGGTACAGGTTCCCAAGCTTTAGAAACTGGTGAATGGATTTCTAAGCCTTCTTGATTTTCTTGTTGAAACAATAAAGTAATTGATCCATAGTCTGTATGAGCACCAGCCCTAATAACTGATTCTGGGTCAACTTTCTTTTGTCCAGGATAATGTAAGAATCTAAAAGTAGTTCCACTTGGTTTATCAGGTTTGTATTTATCATCAAACCAATTTTCACCTTTGACAGAATCAGAATCTTCGATCTTTAATCCGATGGCTAATAATTTCAAAATCCTTAAATTCAACTCGTTCAACTTGAGGATAGTGCTTTTAACAATTTTTTCTCTTTCAGGATCTTCTTTAAACCAACTAGGATATCCTTTCAAATTTTCACCTGTTAACAAATTCAATTGAGCAAAGTTCAATGCTTCCTTTGGATCACCTTTCTTTTGTAATGAAGGATCAAGGTTCTCTCCATTGTAATCGGTATATCCATCATTAGTTTGATCAATAGGATATTGATTTTTATATGATTCAGGTAATTCAAAGAATTCTTTGCTTATCCTGAAAAGTTCATGGACTTCTTCTTGAGTAAAGTTATGACCTTCGATAAAGAGGAACCCTTGAGAATTTGCAGCTTGGAAAATTTCATCACCAGTTTTAGTATCAATGTTGCTAACATCAACGATTTTTAAATCACTCATTTCGTATTTGTGGTTGGTGCTTGTGTTTGTGTTCTATGCTGTGGTTGTAAAACGATGAATTACGGATGTATGACCTATAACAATCGACTATGATTTTAAGAGCCCAGAACTTTTACTTTTATATACGTAAAGAATCGGAGATGCGGTTTTTTCATTTCTTATCAATCGGAGGTTACATACTCCGATTTGAATTATTTCAATCAATTGTGCATATTTTCACTAAGAAAGAGTCAGAATGTAATACAAGGTCCTGATTCTTGGTACTTGTTGTATTTTGACTCGTTTATACGTTGTGTATGTATGTAGTACCAAACGCCTATTAGAATTATCTAAAGGCTGTAAGTCTCTCAGTCTCAGCTCTCTCAGCTCCAGTCTCAGCTCCAGTCTCAGCTCCAGTCTCAGCTTTAAGTACGCGTATGTCAGATAAGATCATAATAACTGATACCCCTCTGTACAATGGCCATTTAGTACCATGTCAGATCCATTATTCAGGTCCTGCTAAGACTGAAGAATATTTCACTCCTTCTAAGTTTAAGGAAGATTCTACTCATATCTCATACTTTAGAGGATGTAAGTTCTTAGGTAATGAAATAGACATAAGTCAATATGATGGGTACTTGTTGGAGAAAAGTGAAAGCTTAGCACCAGATGGTGATGATTTCAAGGTTGTAAATACATACACCACAATTGGAAAATTGGATAGTTTGATAGCATATGGTCAAGATAGATTACCTTCCAATACTAGTAAATTAGGGTTAATGGGAGAATGGGAGAAGTTAAGTAAGGAGATTCATTCAGATTCAAACCTTAAACCTGATCAATGATCAGAACATAAGATAGATCTAGAGGTGGTCTAATGGAGTTTAGAGGTTTCATCCTGTATACTATGTAAGAATATAATGACACTCAAGACCTCCAATAAGATGATATAACTTTAAATTTTTCTATTACTATGTACATCTACGAATAAGTGTAGTCTATGTGTAGTCTATGCTCTATGATTTTTAGTCCTATCTATGGAACATCTGTCCCAAACCATATGATGGTGTGCCCTTGGAATTTTAAGATCATGAGTCTAACTTCAGTTGAAACTCAAGAAACCCTAAATCCTATGTCTGTTCTCTTTCTTTTCATGTAATGGTGACCATACACCTCTTACAGATTCATTATTAGACATGACCTTATGATTATATTTGAATAATTCATTACCGCTTCTTTGACTATATTCACTTAATTTCTTTAAAACTTCATTATATTTCAAATTCTTAACTTCAACTTCATTACTACCGATTTTGCTATTACTGTAGTTGAATATTAACTTAGGATGACCACTTTTCTTTAAGACTTCAATAAATATAGAAGAGTTCAGTTTAGCAAACTCATTCAAGTGTCCTTTGGTTAAAAGATCACGAACACCTTGAGAAGATCCACCCCAGTTACAATATTGGACTGTGATTTTATTACAAGGTACGACATAGGACTTAACCCCGTTTCTTGCTAATGATATTCTGGGTATAGCTTTAACTGGCATTGAAAAATTTTACTTTGATTACTCGCACTATTTGTTCGCACTATATTTGCAAGTGTAAGTGATGATAGTACTAATTTGGTTAGCACCAAGCCAGTGGTACCATTTAGTATCACTTTAGTGCGAAAGTCTGTTTAAGCTCGGTATAATCTTAGTACCATTATCTCGGTAACTACAAAAACATCGTGAACAAATATAAGCCAATATTTAACCAATCTAATGAATTTCAAGTTCCTGATTCTTGAATTATTATAACCATATACCTTTACACCTGTGCACCTAGCAACCTAAAATCTAAAACCTGACAATACCCCAACTATAAGTCTCGTCTCACATGCAGTGCGTAGAATTATCATGAATAAAGATATAGAAAAGACAGTAACTGATATTAGAAATCCCATTGATACTGAAAAACTCAGTAACTTCTTGGTGCAAGGCAATTATGGGGAGAAAGTGACATTAGGACTCAATGTCCCTAAGTGGAAAGGACCTTTAACGATAAAGCAATTTGTTTTCGGTCAATCCAACCCCACATATTTGATAATCGATAGTACTGGTAAACTTAGTGTTATAAGACGTAAACCTTTTCCAAATGATAAACTTGTTTCCAAGCTGGCCCATTCTATCGAAAGGGAATTCTTCATTTTGAATGGTATCAACCATTTGAATTCTGAAACTGATCGTAAAGTTCCAATTCCTCAAACTTATCTTCTTTGTGAAGATGAATCAATAATTGGGTTTGTGTTTTATTCAATGGAGTTTGTGGAAGGTGTTCTGATTAAGAATCCTGATATGACAGGATTACAAGAACCACAAAAGCAACAATTATGGGATTCTATCATGGAAACTATTACTGCAATTCATTCTTTAAATGCTGATAAATTATTAGAATATTTACCAGAGAAACATTTCCCACGATCAAAATCTAAGAATTCTTACTTCGAAAGACAAGTTAGGACTTTGACAGGTGTATCAAACCTTCAAAGTAAAACTGTTGATGAAATCCCCAGCTTTAATAAAATATGTCAATATATTCTTAAGCATGGCCCAGCTGATCCAACTAAGAAGATGTTGATTCATGGTGATTGTAAAATCGATAATTTCTTATTTGATAAGTCTCGTTCTAAAGTTATAGCTGTGTTAGATTGGGAATTGTGTACTTTTGGACACCCATTATTCGATTTAGCTAATTTTTTGCAACCATTTCAAATGCCAAATGAATTGAACAGTCTTTTCTTTAAACCTTTGAAAACTTCAATCGGTAAAGAGAATCCTGAATCTTTGAAGACTATCAAACAAAAGTTGAAGTTGTACTATGATAAGTTAGGATATGCATGGGATAAGAATGATCCTTCAAATAATCCAATTGATACATGGAATGCTGGCTTTGTATTTGGACTTACTAGGTTATGTGTCATTTCTCAAGGTATAGCAATGAGAGTAAAGAAAGGTTCAGCTAGTAGTGCTAATGCTGCTGGTTTCGCTCTGTTGTATCCATATTTAGCTAATTTGGCATTGGAGGATATCAATGATAGTAAACTTTAGATGAGTATAGACTGGTCGTGGACGACTGGTTATAGATACATTGATTATCAATTATATAAGAACACTTTTAGTTTCTCCTCTGTTTCAGCACCTAGACTTACTCTTAATGGTACCTCTTCTAAGTCCTAAACCAGTTCCTACCGAGGTCACATGGTGGCAGATCCACTTAGATCTGATCCTCGCCAGATAATTCTGGGGGCTAATTTATATCAATTAAATAATGCACAGTGTCAAGTTGAAAATGGGCATTGTAACATTAAAATATTTATTGCCAAAATAAAAATGATTCGTAAGACAAAATGTCAGAAGCAACTATATAACCTGAAAAATATGTGTTCAGTATAAAGAAATTACCTTACGGCAATTCAAAAAATTCGAAAGTAAAAATTTTAATATTCTCTCTAGTTAGCAGTAGTAGAACATCAATTAAGTCGCATTGGAAA